>JARQOD010000010.1:67823828-67920588 GCA_033576555.1 Oophaga sylvatica
CATGCTTGTATGAAGTAATACAAGTCATTTCATTTCAACCTATGTCTCCTGTGTTTCCCTCGCACCCAAGCACAAGACGCTATAGGAACTGTACACTATACATGACGAGATTCAGGAGCCAATGTTTAGTGTCTGCTGGGTCTGGGAAAGCCGTGTCTGCTGTGACTGTGGATATCAGATGTCCGTTTAATACCTTATGTGATGACAGTGGTTGTGACTTCTCACAACCATTCCAGGTGAGCGCATTCCCTTAAAATTTTACTCTGGAGTGTTACCACAGGTAAACACTATTGTTTTTTTTTTTTTTTTTTCCCTTTCCTCTTCTCCTTCCAGCACCTCTGCCTTAAAAGATCTGGAAGATGGAGGCCCGCATAAAGGAACTTTGCGGAGTGACTGATACAATCCTTTCAGATGTACAGACTTTAAAAACCCGTTTTGCAAGCCTACAGGACCTCACTAATCATAATTTGCAAGTGTTTGGACAGACTACCCAGGAATTGCGAGCCAGGATTGAGGCTCTAGAGGAACGAGCCCAGGCTCCTGCCATAACCCCAAGTTCTGGGATCCCCAAATTACCTCCTTTTCGTTTTGGCGGTGAACGTGAGAAATTCAGGGATTTATTAATCAATGCAATTTATTTTTCACTGCACATGCTTCACAATTTCCCACTGAACGATCCAAAGTGCTTACTATAATCATGTTGCTTACCAATAAGGCTTTGATGTGGGCAAACCCTCTGATTGAGACTGAGGATGATTGTTTGAATCACCTTGATGCTTTTATTTCAGCCATGGGGCAGGTGTTTGATGACCCCAATCGAGGTGCAACAGCTGAAGCAGCCATGTTAACTTTGCGCCAAGGTAAGCGTTCAGTAGCCGAATATGCCCTGGATTTCAGGAGATGGGCTCGATACCACTTGGGACACTTCCGCTAAAAAATCTATTTTTCGGAAAGGGTTGTCTCCACTGATTAAGGATGAACTTGCTCGTGCCGACCCTCCCACTGCGTTAGGTGACTTTATTAACTATTGTATCCGTATTGATGCTCGTCTGACTGAACGCAGACAAGAGAGATGGTTCGAAAATAATCGCACTAACCTTTTACTACCTCCCTCCTCAGCTAAGGAACCTTTGAGTAGGATCACAAGGGAACCAGAACCTGAACCCATGCAGGTGGACTCTTTGCAAAGACGGGTTAGTGATGCACGCAAAGAACATCGTATAAAGGAAAATCTATGTTTCTATTGTGGTAAGTCAGGGCACTTCATTATAAACTGCCCCAGCCGTTCTCCGTAAGACTACTGCAGCAGTCATTCACTGTGAGTGTTGCGAGAGGAGCTCTGTCATGTCCGAGCCTCAGGCTCCAGAGAGATCTGCTGCAAGAGATCTTGATTTCTCGGACTTAAACTCTGTTAGTTCTGGGGACGATGACGGTATAAACGCTGCAATTTTTCAAGTTTCCTCAGCGGTGTCCCAGCTGAGTTGTAAAAGAAACAATTCTCATTGCTTCCTTTCCATCAAACTCTGGGTTGACTCAGTCTGAGTGTCTAGCTCTGCTATGATCGACTCAGGAGCAAGTGGAAATTTTATGGATATCTCCTTTGCTCTGAAACAGGGGATACGTTCAGTGAAGAAGGCTACTCCAGTACAGATGGAGACTGTGGATGGCTCTCTACTGACTTCTGGACCAGTGGATCAAGAAACAGAGCCTTTGAGGGTCCTTATGGGTAAAGATCATCAGGAGAAAATGTCTTTTTTGCTTATCTCTTCTCCCCACTTTCCCATCATTCTAGGGCTACCATGGCTGCAGGCGCAGAATCCTACGATTAACTGGGAGACCAAGGAATTACACTTTCCGGAGAAACAGATGAGTCAAGGAGTTTCAGCTTGCTCTGTTCCTAAAGGAACCATGTCAGTACCTGAACTACCAGCTGTATACCAGGACTATGTGGATTTATGTGACAAGAAGAACGCTGATCAGCTTCCTCCTCACCATCCATATGATTGTCCAATTGAATTATTGCCCGGAGCCGAGATACCTTTTGGTAAGATCTACCCCTAGCGGGGCCCGAGCTAAAAGCTTTGAAGGATTATATAGACGAAAATTTAGCCAAGGGCTTCATACGCCCCTCTTCATCTCCCGCAGGTGCACCCATCTCTTTGTGAAGAAGAAAGATGGATCTCTGAGACCCTGCATAGACTATAGGGAACTCAATAAGGTTACTATTAGAAACCGTTATCCATTGCCTTTAATCCCTGAGTTGTTGGAGAGAGTGCGGCATGCCAAAATTTTCTCTAAACTGGATCTCCGTGGGGCCTATAACTTGGTCCGTATTAGACCTGGGGATGAATGGAAGACTGCTTTCAGGTCACGCTATGGACACTTTGAATATCTAGTTATGCCTTTTGGTCTGAGTACCGCCCCAGCCACTTTCCAACACTTCGTGAATGATATCTTCAGGGATCTCCTAGATACATTTGTGGTGATTTATCTGGATGATATTCTAATTTTTTCTAACTCCACAGAGGAACATCATGGACATGTGAGAATGGTCTTAGAACGCCTAAGACAAAACCATCTCTACATCAAACTTGAAAAATGTGAATTCCATAGGACCGAAATTCAATTTCTGGGGTATGTACTATCTACGCAAGGGATTAGTATGGATGGAAGCAAGACCCAAGCCATCAAGGATTGGCCAAGTCCTAGAAATGTGAAGGAGGTGCAGCGTTTCATCGGGTTTGCCAACTTCTATAGACGTTTCATTAAGAATTTTTCTGAGGTAGTGTCACCTATCACCCAACTTACCCGGAAACAGTCTAGGTTCTCCTGGACCCCGCAAGCTCAGGAAGCATTTTCCTGTTTAAAGGATAAATTTACCACCGCACCTATCTTAGTACATCCCAACCCGAGCTTGCCTTCATAATAGAGGTGGATGCTTCAGACTGTGCCGTTGGAGCTATACTCTCTCAGAGAACAGGTGAGAAGAATGTCTTGCATCCCTGTGCCTTCTTTTCCCAGCAGTTGTCTTCGGCTGAGAGGAACTACGATGTGGGCAATAGAGAATTGTTGGCCATTATTGCCGCCTTCAAGGAATGGAGACACCTTCTTCAGGGAGCTGCACAGCAAATAGTCGTCCTGACAGACCATCGTAACCTTGAATTTATCAGGTCGGCTAAGTGCCTGACTCCTCGCCAGGCTCGCTGGAATCTTTTCCTAAACCAATTTAATTTTGTCATTTCTTATAGACCAGGATCGCGCAATGGAAAGGCTGATGCACTCTCTAGGATTCATTCAGCAGAGACACGTCCACTTACTCCTCCTAAGACTATTCTTCCTGACTCTAGATTCCTGGGAGTGATTCATAATCAAGACCTACTTAAGGACATCAAGGAAGCATACCATGCGGATTCTTTGTTGGCTAAACCCCCAAGGGACGTAAGTCTTGTCTTTAAGAATGGTGTGTGGATTCAGGGACAACGTCTGTATATACCTGAAACAGTCAGATTGAGAGTATTGCAACTCATCCACGATTCCAAGATAGCCGGGCATAGGGGAATTCTAAAGACACAAGAATTTCTTTCTCGTTTCTTTTGGTGGCCCACTTACAGGAAAGATGTCTTAAACTATGTCACTTCATGTGAAGTCTGTGCAAGATGCAAAACACCTCGCTCCTCACCAACTGGTCTGTTGCAACCTCTTCCCACCCCGTCCCGCCCGTGGGGATCCATTTCTATGGACTTCATTGTGGAGTTACCAACCTCTCAAGGGAAGAACACCATTCTAGTGGTGGTTGACCGTCTAACAAAGGCAGCTCATTTTATCCCTTGTGTCGGCTTACCCACTGCAAAACAGACATCAGACTTGATGATTAAGAATGTGTTTCGCTTACATGGAGTACCGGATGAGGTCATTTCGGATCGAGGGGTGCAATTCACTTCACGGTTTTGGCAAAATTTCTGTGCAGCATTGGACATTAAAGTAAACCTTTCTTCTGCTTTTCATCCCCAGACTAATGGACAGACAGAACGAACCAATTAGACCCTGGAGCAGTATCTCCGCTGTTTTATCTGCCACCTACAGGATGATTGGGTGGATCTACTTCCACTGGCTGAGTTCTCTTATAACAACTCTCAGAGTGCCTCCACTAAACAGTCTCCTTTTTACTCCAATCTAGGTTATCATCCTAACATTCTTCCTCGATTTCCCATAGATACGCCCTTGCCGGCAGTGGCTGAAAGAATCACTTCTTTACAAAAGAATATGGATCTTCTAAAGGAAAATCTAGAATTGGCTCAGGAAAGGTACAAGAAAGCAGCAGATAAATTTCGTAAACCTGCACCAGCTTTCAAGGTAGGAGATTTGGTCTGGCTGTCAACCAGAAATCTTAAATTAAAGATTCCATCGTCTAAATTGGGACATAAGTACATTGGACCTTATAAGATCAATAAGATTATAAGTGCTGTTGCTTGTCGTCTTCAACTGCCCAGAACTATGAGAATCCACCCTGTCTTTCATGTATCCCTACTAAAGGCTGCAACACCCAATACGTTTCCTGGACGTTCTTCTCCTTGCCCTGACCCAGTGCTGGTCGATGGTCAGGAAGAATTTATGGTGGAAAGGATTCTAGATTCCAGGTTGTGCAGAAATCAGTTGCAATATTTGATTAAATGGCAGGGCTACCCAGTGGAGGACAACTCATGGGAACCAGTCAATAATGTAAATGCTCCTCGCCTGCTCCGCCAGTTTCATCAGAGGTACCCTGACAAGCCTGGTCTGAGGTCATCCGGAGGTTGTCCCTAAGGGGGGAGTAATGTAAGGTTCTTTGTCTCTGTTGACATGTTCCTTGAAACTCAGTTTTCCGTCGGCCATTTTTCTTTCTGTCTTTCTGCAGCTCTTGCCCTCAGTTAATATGGAGTTTCCAGTTTTCATGTTCCCGCCCTGATTCTTCCCTCTTGCTTCTTAAGCAGCCTCAGCTGAACAATCAGTGCTCCTGAATCAAGCCTCAGTCAGTCTGTGACCTGACTCCTGGAAGCCTTGGACTTGTACTCCAGCTATTCCCTACTGAGGAACCTTGGAACACTTTTGGACTCTGGAAACCTGCTGTTTGGTGAATCCATGTTTGCAGAGGAATTACGGTACAGAGAAGAGATCCTGAACCTGCTTTGGAGATTTACTGTAGTGCTTGAAGTTACTCTGGCCTGCTGTGTCTCTTGTCGCTGTTCCTGCAAACTGTGTGACCTTTTCTGCATGCTTGTATGAAGTAATACAAGTCATTTAATTTCAACCTATGTCTCCTGTGTTTCCCTCGCACCCAAGCACAAGACGCTATAGGAACTGTACACTATACATGACACTGAGGGAAAAAAAAAAAAAGTGCACCTGTATGCCCGAATTTGAGACTATATTCGTATTGCAGTCGGCCATGCAAGTCAATGAGTGCGTGGAAACGATCGGACTGCACTCGGATGACACCGGAGTCCGATTTCCACAGACTGACACAATGGTGAAGATGGAGATTTTTTTCTCCATCTTCTCATCTAAGAAAATCGGATCACGCTCTGATCAATGTGCGATTTCCATAATCGAACCGATTCTCTAAAATGAGACAAAATACGATTGTGTGACCGTAGCCTAACAGGACGTCATAAAGAAGAAACCCCTCTAAGGATATGTGCATACAACATTTTTTTTCAGAGTGGCACACGCACCGCGTTTTTCAACAAGACGCCTCAGGATATGACAGTGTCTTTCCTAGTGTTTTTCTTTTCTTCGTTTCCTGAGCGCTTTTCTGTTTTTGACCCCCAGTGCGTTTTTTTAGCGTCTTTGCAGTGTTTTTGATGTATGTTTTTTACTGGTGTTTTGCGGCTTTTCATATATTTTTTTTTACCTTTAATCAATTATGAAGAAATTGCTACGAGTTTTTGAAGCAAAAACTGGCAAAACATTCAAAAGGACATATCTTTCCAGCCTTCCCATTGACTTTTATTATAAAGTATGGCACGTATGCAGAGCAGAAAACGCCTGAAGAATAATTGCGTCAATTATTTTAACCGATTGGCATCTTTGTAAGCTTGAAGTGGTTAAAAGACGCTTAAAAGACTGAACAAATGAGCAGCGAGTCGCTTACACAGAAAAATGAAAATGTTTGTTCTTTTGAGCGTATAGTAAGTGCTTTTTCAGGTGGTTTTTGGAGCTTAACCACGTGAAAAAGACACTGTGTGCACACAACGGCACAAAAGTCAGAAAATTATGAACAGGCTTAAATTTGTATATATTTTTTTTATCTTTAACTTTGGTAAATCTTCCAGAAATGTTCTCAACATGCCCCTTCCTGCACAATCCCACCCACATTTCCGTGTCAGGAAGGGAAGAAAGTTAGTGCAAATTCTGGGTGCTCAAAAATGTGCACATTCCAAAATTGGAGCAAAACCTATAAAATTCCTGCATGGTATTAAAACATACGAGCGAACACTACATTTCCGATCTCTTAATTAAGCATCGTTGACGAGAATGACATATTAGCGAATACGGAAATGTGTCTAAGTCTCTAAATATTCATAGGAAACTCATCAAACATTTGTGATAGTTTGGGTTAGTGGTTACTTTCATGCATTGTTGTAAAAAAAACCTAAGGGCAGCTCCGCTGGAAGTTTTATAACAGGGCTCCTTTATGAAGGAAAATAGATTTTAGAGAACAAGATCCGCCAGAGGGAGTCTGGAAAGGATGTGCCGACTCATAGAAATAAATGAGAACTGGCTGCATAAAAGTCTTTATTACAACTGGAAGTAGCCAGGGGCTGGAAGGCACCGCTGAGAACTTTCCATAGGGCTGCAGGCAACTGCAAGGACATAACTTATACTACGGCAGGAATCCTAATTACAAAACGTCCATTCTGTTCTCTAGCTTTTCTTCCCGATATGGTATTATGTACCTTCTATATTTACATGTTTTATGACTTTGGGTTTTACCCATATGACCTCCATTCCCGCAACTGTAATAGGTTCAGTACTCTATCAACCCCATGACTTTAGTGCATGCTTGCTGGGCAGTAGTTTAAAGGGCTTTTCCAGTCTGAAAGGGAATCTGTCAGCAGATTTTTGTTCCCATATTACAGAATTAGGTAGGGACAGAAACCCTGATTACAGCGATGTATCACTTAATTAACTGGGTGCGGCTGGGTGTGATACAATCACTGTTTTCTCTGCCGCAGATCTACCATTTCTCTGAATGCTGAGCCCTGTATAACCCCGCCCACACCACTGATTGGAAGATTTCTGTGTACACTGTAGAAAAGTGCCAATCAGTGGTGGAGGCGGGGCTACACAGGGCAGTTGACTAGGAGGCATGAGACAACTAGTCTTGTAGTGATAATCTCCAGCTGCTAGAAAAAAAATCACTGATTTTACTGAAATAACAGCCTAATAAGTAACACATCGCTGGAATCAGGGTCTCAGCCCCTACATCAGAATACACAGCAGAAACCTGAGAACAGATTCTCTTTAAGAGATCCATGAACTATCCATAGGATGGTGAAGGAGATATACAGATGGATGGCACCCGTGTGCTGTTCAATTTTGACTTACATTGCCGATTTTGATCCATCACTTGAAACAATAACGGATTTTGAAACAAACAAAAAAAAAAATTGGACATATGAACTGCCCCATACTCTATACTCGGTAGGTACGCATTCTGTCCGAGAAAAACGGACGTCTGAATGAGCCCTTAGACAGTTTTGAAAACAGCTTCATAGAAGAAAATTCATTTGTGGCACTCATAGGATCGAGAACGTAAATGAAGAAATTGGATTTTCTTGTATGATGCTGAAGAACTCCTGAGAACCTTGCATGCAAAAGCACGAGGTTCTTGATTATTACAGAGGTGAAATGGACAAAGTCTTGGATGTAACTAGTGTGATACAATCAATTCTATAATAATGGAATTTCTGATTCTTTTCCCATCTTTGAATTCAAATGTTTGAATAAATCAAGAAGCATTTCCCTAGCATATCCGTATTGTCTGTAAGGGTATGCTCAAACATGTCGGATTTAACGAGAAGTTTGGTGCAAATTCTGCTTTCAAATCTGCAATCAAAAAAAGACAATCGGCATCTAAAACATTATTGTTCTGTTCAGATATGTAGTTTACTTTACATTGAGCCCTGACTAGGTAAGAAAAGCAAGTAAACATGGCTGAATAGGAATGCTGCCATTTCTGGGGTAAAGAAACAGTACCCTTATGGCAAAGACACAGCGCCTCTATAAGGATATTTTCACACATGGCATTTTTTTCTGCTGACAGAAGATAAATGCATCTTTTACCCCATTTATTAGAACACATGAAAACAGCGCATTTTTTTATTTGGCAAAACTAGAAAAATGCAGCAAAAACACCAAGTGTGAACATACCATTATTCCTCAGACAAGATGTTTTAATCATATATTTTGCAGTGATTGACTAGAGCAGGGGTGACAGTAGTGTAGCTACTGGGGTGGCAGAGATCCTGCGCGACCTTGAAATGCGTTGACCCTGTAAACCTGTTTTATTAATAAATTTTCATCTATTGGAAACCATGTGGATTCAACAGCAGCGCAGGAGTTACATCTCCCTCCTGATCGTCTTGCACCGTTTGGTCCTTCTAGTGACCGATGTCCTTGCAGCAGCTGATATCTATTCAGGTCAGTTACATGTTGCTCTGTAGCATCTATACAAGGTGAGTGAATGTTTTTCCTTTCCACCTTTTTGTTACCAGATAAGACCCTATTGCGCTTTATTTCCCTATTTCGTTGTTTAAGAAAGTAGATCCCAGGATACTCGAGAGAGGTTAGTTGTCGGTCCTGATCCACGCCGGGCAACTTGCAAAACTCGATGTGGAGGACAAGAAGAGAGCATGGGACACAGGGGAAGGATGAACAACCCAGGATACTCGAGAGAGGTTACAGTTGTCGGTCCTGATCCACGACGGGCAACTTGCAAAACTCAATGTGGAGGACAAGAGAGAGCAGGGGACACAGGGGAAGGAAGAACAACCGGAAAACTCGAGAGAGTTACAGTTGTCGGTCCTGATCCACGCCGGGCAACCTGCAAATCTCGATGTGGAGGACAAAAGAGGGCAGCGGATTTAGGGGAAGGAAGTAGAGCCTGGGATAGATGTGTAACAGTTACCGGTCCTGATCCACGTCAAGCAACTTGCAAAACTTGATGTGGAGGACAAGATAGAGCAGGGGATACAGGCACAGGGGAAGAAAGTAGAGTCCAGGATACCCCAGAGAGGAGCATTACAGTTGCAGGTCCTGATCCACGCAAGACTCAATGTGGAGGACAAGAGAGAGCACGGGACACAGGGGAAGGAAGTAGAGCATGGGCTACCCAGGACAGGTGCTTTACAATTGTCGGTCCTGATCCACGTCGGGCACCTTGCAAAACTCGATGTGGAAGACAAAAAAGGGCAGTGAATCCAGGGGAAAGAAATCCTGGAAAACCTGGGACAGGTGTTTAACAGTCGCCTGTCCTGATCCACGCAAGACACGATTTGGAGTACAAAAGAGGGCAGTGAACCCAGGGGAAGGAAGCAGAACCCGGGATATCTGGAACAGGTGTGTAACAGTTGCCTGTCCTGATGCATGTCTGCCTGTGTTGAAATTCGTCCAGTCTCTGCATTTTCCAACGAACGGCTAGCACTACCTACTACACCATTCTCTTTAAAAAATAATTGAACCCTGGATGAAAATTGTACAACGCCAGTAGTCTGTCCTCAAACCCTGTGGAGGGCACTGCAAGAACAGGACTAGACAGTGAAATAACAACGGTCAGAAGATTTTGTCTGATTTTATTAATTTATTGTGTTTATTTCTTTAGCACATATAAAAATAATACATATGGCTTGTAATGGCACAATTTACACATAAGAATCAAACAGACGTAGAAACATGAACTTGGCACAAAGCGGAGAGGTTTAAGAGGTTTTAGTAAAATCAGAACAAGTTTTTATTTCAGTGGTCCTTATAGTGCTTAAAGATGGCAAATATTTTATCCGGAAAATATATCTTTTTTAACACATTTCATAGAAAACAAAATCATCTCTTTTTAATATATCTAATGTGAGGAGTTTCATCAGACAGTACAAACAGAGCGGGATTTTACTTCAAATCGGGCTGCGATGGGGTTTCATAGTTAGAGATTTTGCAGTATGTTTTTTTTTTTGTTGTGACGTTCCCAGGATGAGTTTTTGACATTTTTCGGATTGCAAAAAACGCCGCATCTTACAGTTCCAGCACAGTGGATGGGATTTATAGAAATCTCATACCCGATATGCTTTTTTTTCTTTTTACTTAGCATAAACTGCGCTGCGATGCGGGTTTCCAATTCGCTACATGTCAATTTGTCTTGCGGAGTTTCATGTGTGGATTTTCCCCAAAGTCTTTTAACTAGATGTCGAAAATCTGTGGGTAAAAAACGCCCGTAATACGCACAGGACTGTATCAAGAAAGGGTTAGTGAAAGCCAAATACCAGGAAGTATCAATAACAAACACAAAAAGGCACAGCGTCAAAAACGCACATTAAAAAAAAAAATAAAACACAAAACTCAAAAATGTAATGAAAAAAAACGCAAGTCGCCTAATTGATGCAGAAAATCTGCAACATCAAAAACTCATCAAATGCTCAACGTGGCAACGTAGCCTAAAAAAAGAATTGTTTCTCTTTCTTTAAATCATTCAAGTCAATAAAAGACATACTAAACTAAAAAAAAAAAAAATTACAAACTGTCAATAATTTGACTTTGGTTTCTTAAGCAGCAAAAAAGAAAATAAAAAAAGCAAAAAAAAAAAAAATGCAGGCAACTCATCCAAGGAGTTTATAGTAATTGACGTTTAGTAAACGGTTAACCCTACATGTGCCGTTTCACAAATTAATAGTACCAAAGTTGCGAACTCCGATGCTGCACTTCTCCTGTAGTCTTTTTGGTTCAGTATAAATGACGCAACAGCACAATTCACAGTACAAAATGTAGGTCCAAAAGGTACTAAATACAAAAAAGGGAGATAAACAGAAAATGGACCTTTTTGGCGGAGCCTAAGACACCAATAACGGTTTCCACTGATGGTGATGAAAGAATCCAGGAGGCGATGATGTGGTCGGTCCTGATGAAGAAGTCTGTGAACTCTGAAATGCGTTAACGATAAAACCGCAATTCTCTACACATTCTTCCATCACCATCTTTGGAAACCATTATTTAGAAGCGCAAAAAAGTGTCCATCTTCTGTTTATCTCCCTTCCTAGAATACACTCTTGCATCCGCAGCAGTCCTTGTTCTGAGCTTTTTATGGTGTTGTGGTCCTACAACCCTGTGCCTCCTGTTTTTCCATCATCTATTTGGGTAATACCCTTTATCGCGCTTTTGTTTTCCACCTTTCCCATTGAAAAATTTAACAAAAAAAAATACACAAACAGTTTTCAATATTGCAAGAATATAGCAAGTTTTAAACTTTTTCTGCTATCTAAAGACTTTGGCTTAAAAAAAAAACCGAAATGCAGCCGCGGGGACTTGAACATATTATTTGAGCACGCCGAAGACACTCGGTTATCACCCGAGCATGCTCAGATAACACCTTATTCCAGCACGTTCACTCATCACTACTCGTAAACTAATAGACATTTTCATCTTTTTTTGACAATAATTGGCTGAGTCTTGTGCTGTTTAATGACGGCACTGAGTCCTAAAATGCATAGTATATTATATTTATTATCCTTCATGGTGTTTTCGTGTTAACTGTCTATAAAATACATTTAGAAAAATGTGCAAAAGAACAAGATTATTATTATTACTATTAACCTGAAGGACAGAGAGTAAAAGGTAAATGTTTGTTTCAGTCTCCGCCGTGATCCCGTGTGAAATTAGACCTTTACTTCTGCTTAGATTGCACTTATCCGGAGTGTGTCATTGGCTGCAAAACACTTCAGTCACTTACTGCACAAGAAGTCGTCACAAATGCACTGATGGTGGTCAAAGAAAATAATTAAAAAAAAATAGCAAAAAAGTTACCATCCTTAAAATATAGGGTCCGAATTGACGCGATCTGTTTACATGTCAGATTCGGCGTACATCCCATTAATTAAATAATCGACTTGAGTATAGTCTTTTTTCTTGTAGCTCTCGTAAGCCTGAAGTATGAAGAGGACTATTACAGCTAAAAAGAACAAGTTTCCTAAGAGCAGCACCGCTAGTAGAAAGCTGGTATTTTGGACGCGTTTCGTTACCTCCCCGGCAATAATAACGATACTGCCGTCATCTTTCTGTTGGTTTCCGTCCATTGAAGAAGACGCGGTAGGCGGCAAGACGTGAGAGTTTGGCGTAGTTTGGCTCCTGGATGGGTTACCGCTGGGTGATAGAGCTCCTGGCGTGGTGGTAGAAGTAGTTACCGTAGGTGAAGAGGTCTCCGGCAACTTTGTAGGAACGGGGGCTGTTTTCGGAGGGTTGTATTTGGTTGTATCGTGGTGATTAATTTTTTGTTTTCCTTTGAAGTGATGATTTGTGTTGTAGGATTGACGATTTGAGTTGTAGGATTGATGACTTGTGTTGTAGGATTGATGATTTGTGTTGTAGGAGTGATGACTTGTGTTGTAGGAGTGATGATTTGTGTTGTAGGAGTGATGATTTGTGTTGTAGTCACTGTTGTAGTGGTGGTTTCAGGTTTGGCCGTTGTTTGGTGTCGACTCATAGGGATAATATCCTCTTTAGCCGATAGTTGAGTTGTCACGGGTAATATTGTTGTCGAAACTACTGGACCTGTGCTCTCGATAACCATTGGAACCATGACTGCGATTGTATCCGGTATTCTTTCTTTCTCAGTTATTAAAATAATCTGCTTTGTTGTTGCCTTTGCTGTTGTGATTTTAGGCTTCTCGGGGACAATAGATTTTGTTGTGGTTTCTGTGCCGGTAGTTACTTTTGTAGTTGTGTTTTTTAGGAGAACTTTTTACTGTTGTACTAGTTGTAGATTCAGTGGTTGTCGTGACTTCTTCTATTCTAGAGGTTGTTGGATTAGGTTTCTTTGCTTCCTCTGTGGTTGTGGTAGTTTGTTTTGTACTAGTTGTGGACTCGGTAGTAGTTTTTGTCGTGATCGCTGCCGTCTTAGATGTTTCTAAAGTCGTTATTGCTTTTTCAGTTCTGGTATCTGGTATTTCGGGATGTTTGGTAGTAGGAGGCACTGACTTAGTGGTGGTGGTGGTTGTTGTTGGTCGAGTTGCTGCATTTTGGGTCATTTTTATTGTTGGTGTAGGTCCTATGAATCTTTTTGAGAGCACAGAAGGAGTTGGGGTCACTTTACTTGCTACAGTCCTTTTCGCAGGATGTGGTCTCTTGCCTTTAAGTTTTATTTCCTTATTTCTTTTTCTTCTTTTCTTTAAATAATTTATATCTGTTCGATGGTTAAAAATGAATAAAATTACCAATCCATTAAAATTTCAGCAACAAATTAATAAATCAAATATGATCCAAGCCTAGGAACCAGGTCAGAAGAGGAAGATGTCGGCACTGACACATTCGAACAGTTCCTAACTTGTGAGACTGTTTATTTATTCATAGGTTTGCGGCAGTAGAAAATAACGGACAGATCTACACGCTCCTTCTCCAGGATTAGCGCTGCCTCTCCTCTGCCGCGGTGACATGATGCCTATATTTTCACATGACTAGCGCATTCAATGACTGGGCTCAGCGGTAATTCTAATGTAGGCGGAACAAGCTGCAGAGCCCAGTGATTGGCTGTAGCGGTCACATGCGCTGTAGTTGAGACAAGCGCTGTAGGCCTGAAGGCAGGGACAGCATTGGAGAGACAGCACTTGACCTGTGGAGGGCGAGTATAGCTGTATAGGTTCTTCTTAAGATTTGTAAGCCTTTGGGCAAATAAAAATGAATACTGACAACCCCTTTAACGACCTTAGACAAATAGGTACGTCCAAGGTCGTGTTCCTTCCTTTGATGCGGGCTCTGGTGCTGAGCCCGCATCTTTCCCTGCATATGACAGTTGATTCCCTTTAATCCGACCCTACACATTAGACAGCTGTCAGGACAAACGATGGATCGTTAATCTGCTAGCCCTCTCTGCTGACTCTTCCTAACACCTGAGAGCTGGTTGGCCCGAACTTCCCCGTGTTCTCTTTGAGAGACCCATTGCCAGACATGACTGGTGGTGGCCCATCTCTGGGAGGCAATACAATCGGCAGTCTCAAATCAGACAAGATGGATTGGTATTTCCCCAAACAAGAAATTGTCTGTGGACCTCACACACTTTAAACTGTCCTCCAAACCTGTCGATATTTGCGGTTTCGGCCGACATTAGCTTAAAGGGTATATGGGGTTTTATTGTGCCCCCTGATATCGAATAAGTCAAGAAATTACATGTAAGCAGATAATACCCAGCTGCATCACGTAGCGTCCTTAGTATGATCTGTAGGCTTAGCATGGGTTGTGAAGGCTTGCGTATGTATTATTAAGTGTAGAGTGCCAAAAACTTACCTAAAGGATGATCTGTGACCATTTTAACTTCACGTGTGTGGCATAATCGGTTACAAAGCATTGCAGCACACCACTTGTTGAGTAGCAAAGATTTGCTGCAGTTAACATTATCTGGGAAAAAAAATGACAGACATAAATGTCAAACATTAATTTTTTTTTCAAAATTAAAGGGACCCTAATCTTCAAATTTTATGAGTCTGAGATGATTTATTGATCCTGCATTGAGCAGGGGGTTGGACACCATGATCCTGGAGGTCCCTTCCAACTCTAACATTGTAGGATTCTAAGCAGTTGACTGATCTCATAGTTCCGAGAGGCTACAGCGTATTTTCGGTCCGAGTGTGATCTGACAAAACATGGGATCTAACTCGGACCAATGTTATTTTATGGGGCCGTGCACATGTCAGATTTTTTCCTGGGACAGAGCCGATCCTGGGAAAAAAAAAAAAAGATTGCAGTATGTCAGTGTTTCATACGATATTCGGATCGCACTCGGCCATGCAAGTTAACCAGAGCGTGGAAGCCATCGGACTGCACTCTCGGATGACATCTGAGTGCAGTCCGATTTCTACAGACTAACACAATAGAGAAGATGGAGACTTTTTTTTCCATCTTCGAGAACTGGATCACATTATGATCACACTGTGATCAGTGTGATTAGCATAATCAGCCCGATTCTCTTGAATGAGAGAATACACAATTACCTGCACCTAGCCTAACACAAATCCGTCAAAAACAGTTTCTCTCCCACGTGTCACCAGTTTTATTCTCATCACATCCATTTTTAACAATTGAAGGAGGAGAACTATCGGAACTTTTTTCCCCTTGATGCTTCGCAATAGACTAGTTAAAACCAAGTGAAAAAAATGGATGGAAAACTGATGTATAACGAATGTCTTTCATTTTTTATCAGTTTTTTAGTAATCCTCAAAGAACCTGGATGATCTGCAAAAACGGATGTAAATAGGATGAGTTGAACGGGACGCACAAGATCACAGCCAAACACCAGGAAGTATCGAAAACAAAAAGGCACAGAGTCAAAAACTAGATAAAAACCAAAACAACTCAAACATGTAATGAAAAAAACGCAAGTCGCCCAATACCGTAGGTGCAGAAAATCTGCAACATCAAAAACTCATCAAATGCTCAAAGTGGTAACGTAGCCTAAAAAAAAAAAAAAAATTCTCCAGTCAATAAAAGACATACTAAACTAAAAAATACAAACTGTCAATAATCTGACCCAAAAAAAAAAAATAGCAAAAAAATGCAGGCAACTCATCCAGGGAGTTTATAATAATTTACGTTTAGTAAATGGTTAACCCTACATGTGCCGTTTCACAAATTAATAGTACCAAAGTTGCAAACTCCGATGTCGGACTTCTCCTGTAGTCTTATTGGTTCAGTATAAATGACGCTGGTTTTTAATTCACAGTACAAGACATAGGTCCAGAGGAACCAAATACAAAAAAGGGAGATAAACAGAAGAGGACCTTTTTTGTGGAGCTGAAGACATCAATAACGGTTTCCACTGATGGTGATGAAAGAATCCAGGAGGCGATGATGTGGTCGGTCCACATTTGGTTGGTTCTGATGAAGAAATCTGAGAACTCTGAAACGCGTTAATGATAAAACCACAATTCTATAGACACATCGCCTTCTGGATTCTTCCATCAACATCTATGGAAACCATTATTGGTACCTTCAGCAGTGCAAAAAAAAAAAAAAAGTGTCCATCTTCTCCCTTCCTAGAATACATTCTTTTATCTACAGCAGTCCTTGTTTTGAGATTTTATGGTGCTGTGGTCCCACAACCCTGCGCCTCCTGTTTTTCCATCATCTATTTGGGTAAGACCCTATATTGCGCCTTTATTTTCCAGCTTTTCCATTGGAAAAAAATAAAAAAAATATATATATATATATATATATAATATATATATATAAAAACAGATTTCAATATTCCAAGTTGTAGACTTTTTTTGTTTTTGGCTAAAACAAAAAAAACAAACATAAATCAAAGACAAAAAACTGTATCCAAAACCACACAAAAATGGCAGCAGCTTCTGCCCTTCCGCTCTGCTTTGTTGATGACTGCCGATGTCATGCTGATTGACGGCTGTCTCTCTGCTGCCTGTTGTCAATCAGCATGTCGTTGGCAGTGACGTCCTGTCGACGGAGCAGCCTGAACGATGAAGAGCTGCTCTGCTGACGTGAGGTCAAGTGAAGGAGCAGAATCGTCATCAGAAGCGGTCTGTGACTGCTCCGTGCCGGCAGAAATTGGTCCCGAGCAGAACAGGCAGTCCAATACAGAACACAGGTCCGGAAGGTGGTGCATGGAGCAATGTCGTGGGGCTTTGGCAGATAGCAGATGATTACTGATTTTGGCTAATGCAATTTCAGGATAGTGATGAGGTTTAAAGTGATAATTAGGCTTAGTTCACACGAGGTGTTTTTCAAGCGTTTTTTTTGGTGCGTTTAACGCAATGTACTTTGTACATATAGGACACGGCTTCCTCTTGAGCTTTGCATTTTGTCTATATAACTTTCCATGGGCAGGTGTAAAATAGTCAGGTCCGAGTCCTGCTCTGCCCCCGTCTATTATGAGGCCGATCGGCACATAGCAAGGCGCCCTACTAGAGTTAGGACCATCCTCATTGGGGTACACCTTGCTGCGGTGGGACGGCTTTAATGCTTTTTTTGAACAAAATAGTGTCCACTAAGTCCCCTATGTCATTTACTTACTGCAGAGTGTTTTTTCCCTTTGTTTATAGCCTAGGTTTTGTCTGTGTGAACGTGCACTTATGGGTGTGCAGGATCATGTTTTCAATATTAAAGAAAGAAAAAAAAAGTAGTAATTGATGTCGATGGCATTTCAACATCTTGAGCCAAAGTAATTGGTGTAAACTGCTGCAAACGATATAATACAAGCTGTAAAAACATCTTGAAGCCTCGCGGTATAAACAGGTAAAAGGTCTTCAGAAAGCAGCGCGTTCCGCACCATCCATCATCATTAGAAACGCCTAAACACATTCACATTGCGTTTTACTAAAATGTTCTCCGTGTACAATCAGCGCGAGACTGGGAATTTAGGAAGAGTAAATATATCTGACAGATACAGATTAGAAATATCCACATACAGCACAGGCCATACACAATGACGCGCTACCACGCAAATGCAATTTGTACACAAGTATGTGACACTTAGTGCTGTATACAAGAGCAGAACATAGTAAAGATAACAATAAGAAGTAAAAACACCAGTGCCCACTAACGGCTGTCAGAGTCAATGCTGCTGGCAAACCTACCAGTCTGTTAAAAGAAATCGATAAAACAAAGGGAAAGGTACTGCCGTGCTGAATGTTTTTTTTAGTGAACCGTTATACCTTATTTCTCTTTATCATTTTACATAGAACACAGTAAGGAACTGAAAAATAAATAGCATTTTTAATGGACGTTTTACATTAGGATAACTTCTGAAATGAATCTGTCACCACGTTTTTGCCACCTAATCTGAAAGCAGCATGATGTAGAGGCGGAGACACCGATTCCAGTGATGTATCACTTGCTTGGCTACTTAGTGTAGTTTTTATAACATCACTGTGTTATCAGCAGGAGATTATCAATAGAAGACTATTGGTAGTTCAGCCACGCCCCCATCACTGATTTGCTGGTTATGCAGAGTGTACACAGAAAGCAGCCAATCAGTGGTGTGGGCGGAGTTAAAGAGAGCATAGCATTCAGAGAACCGTCAGCTCTGCAGCTGATAAATCCGTTTTTAATAAAAACCGTAGCACCCAGTAAAACTAAGTAATACATCGCTGGAATCAGGGTCGATGCTTCTATATCATACTGCTCTCAGATGAGGCAGCAAAACCTCTGGTGACAGATTCCCTTTAAGAGAGATGTCAAGTTTACTGAGGTATGCTGGAAAATTGAAATTACTGACAACCTTAAAAGAAAATCATGATTGCAATCATGTATTAAAGAAAGACATATATCGGGACAAGGAGGGGGGGCAAAAACTGGAAAAAATGCACATTAAAAGGGACGGTCTAAATGAATAAGCTCTTAGACTGAAGTTGTACAGGTTACAGGAATTGTGTGACATTGTGCCCATTCATGCCTGATTTTGGTCTGAGTGTTGTATCAAAACCGACAGTGCAAGTTTATGGGTTCATGAAAAAAAAAAAAAAACACAGGAAAGAGAAAAGACATCCAGTGCAAATGTGCCGCAATAACCGACAGACATGGCAGCGTGATCACTTACCTGGGGACAGACTCTCCCTGCAGATTTGTCTACATTCATCCTCATTGCTGATCTCAGACACCTCCGGCAGACGGACCACATTCTCTGCCGATACAGCCCCGCTATCACATAGGCACAGGCTCACTGACCAGGCCAGTACGAGAGTCTTCCACATCATGGTGGGAATCTGTAGACAGTCATCCACGGCAAGCGTCCATTTCAGAGCAGCATATTGAACCTACGACGACACAAGGGAGCAATTATACATACTGTGACAAGCACTATTCAGGCCACACCGTTAGGCCTCATTCAGACGTCACATTGTTTTTTTGCATATTAGAAAACCACAAACCATTTTCTAGTGCACTAGATCCGATTTTCATCAGTTTTTGGTCATGGTTCTGTATCTGTTTTTCCAGTGTACAAAAAGAAAATATTTCACCTATCCGGGAGAAATCTTTGACAAGCAAAACAGCTTGTAAAATCCCAACAGTGTGTGATGTACCAACCATTAGGATTCCAGCGATTTGCTTCAGTAATGGGAGAACTAGCGCCTCATTATTGTATAATGAGAGAAGCGGCTGAGAATTCAGTTGGAATAACAAATACTTGTGGTCGTGTGTCGACCACTGGAACCAACAGGCGGAGCCAATTCATACCGATGTTCAGGATTATGCACTGCTAGGATTGGGCAAGCTGAAGCAGTTGCTGAAAAATTTCACCTGGGATGGACATACCTTTTAAAAAGTGAAGCAAAGCCAAGTAAGCCTGGGTTAAATCCTTGCACTGCAGGCATTGATTAGATGCACCTGGCTGGCTTTGACTAAGAACGAGGAAATGGGTTTATCTTGTGTTCGTATGCTGGGGGTTGAGCAGAGTGGAGTATTGTGCTGGTGAGAGGCCAGCTAAAATGTGAGCTGTAGTTGGGAGCAGGGCTGGGACGAGGGTTATAGCAGGGTAGGCATCTGCCTATGGCGCTAACTCCTGCCTATCCTGTGGGGGGTGCACTTTGAAAAAAAATTGCTTAATGTCTGCAGTCGCCCGACAACTTCCTGCGGCTGCAGCCATTCAGCACGGTGATGGCCAGGGATGTAGCAGGCACAGAGGTGAGCGATGTCAGTCACTGTCAAAGTACTGATGGTGGGTATGTTGATATATTCATGTACTGATGGTGGTTCTGGTGATGTATTTATTTACTAATGATATTTCTGGTGCTATATTCATGTACTATTGATGGCTCTGGTGCTCCAATTATGTACTGATGATGATTTTGGCTTTGTATTCATGTACTGATGATGGTTCTGGTGATGATTCATTATCACTACATGAATACAGCACCAGAACAACCATCATTACATGAATATGTCACCAGAACCGGAATACCTCACCAGAGCCACCATCAGTTTTGTGCAAGAAGTATTTGTCGTATGACGGACGCAAGAATCATCGTACAGATCCCATAATTTATAATGGGGATCTGTTTAATTTCCATTAGGGTATTTGCCAAATGATTGTCACCTTATTTGAAACTAAATGTCCCCAATTACAGTTACGCTTAATAAGCTTCCATAACTGTCCTTGGGTTCTACATTTAAAATATAGGACGTCAGAGATGAACATTGCTATTTTTCCCCTGTATTGTATAAATGGTCAGCAAAAACTCATCAATTCTGTATCTAACATTGAAATTTCACTCCGTTAAGTTACATCCCTAAAGTACACCACTTTTTTTTTTAACTTTTGATAACATTTTTTTGTGAAAAAGGTAACAATCCTAGAGGAAGGGGTCATCATAGTTTGCTACCTAACTGTTGTGAATGGCCTTGAGATGAGTTCTGATCAGAGGCTTCCTCTACTGGTCTGTTCAGTGAAGATTGTGAGGACTGGGAATCAGGTGTTACTGACTGGTCTTATATAAGGGAGTCACCTTCCCATCAGGGTTGCCGGTGATCAATTGTTCGGGTCTCAATCCTTGATTCCTGTTTCCCTTGTAGCCTGCTGTGTCGTGTCTGCATCTCCTGCTAACAGATAAGACATTTTCTTCTTTTTGTTTCTGTGCTTAATTTTTGCATTTTGTCCTGCACTTCTGTGGGGGCCTTCTGGGTCTCCTCAGGGGGCTTTTGCCCTCTCAGTTTAGTTCAGCCACTGATGTTTGTACTTTTGCTTTTTCCAGTTTTTTTCAGTGGCTGCTGTTTTGATTTTGTTACACCAGAGAACTAATTTAGGTGGTAGAGGTCGTGTGATCTCAGGTGTTTTTGAAATTAGTAGAGTTGGTGCTTTCAGGGTTTTTTTGGGATTGCAGTAAGTACCCTTCCTATCCTTTTCTATTTAGTTAGTTTTGGCCCCAACGTTTGCTCATACTATTTTCTGTCTGTGTCAGTATTTCGTCTTGTCTAACCGCCATTACATGTTTGGGGGCTTGCTATTATCTTTGGGGTTCTGCTCCGGGGCAGATAGCTTTCCTATTTCTATCTTTAGGTGTAGTTAGTTTCTCAGGCTGTGACGAGGCGTCTAGGACCAACGTAGGAACGCTCCACGGCTGCCTCTAGTTGTGGTGGTTAGTCAGGGTACTGCAATCTCATAGATTCCAACTGCTCTGGTGTATTGCCTTTTTGCCTGCACTCCTCAGCTACCGAATCATAACACCTAACCCATCGGAGGGGAAGGGGGTATGTGCATTAGGAGTCTTTTTACCTTAGTTTCTGAGCCATGCCTTTGCTTTGTGGTGGGATGGAGCCATTGGCTTTATCTGCATAGGGCACCAAAATATTTTGTCCCCGCACCTACGGGGATAGAGACAAGCCAGAGTCTTCTCTGAATGGAGACTGCGCGGGTCAGCTAGGAAAACTGAGCAGTCTGTGTGTTGGAGCTGCAGAGTAATGTGTGAACGCTACCTAAAGCTTACCGGAGAGTGTTTAATCCCTCAAACAGTAAACACTAGACAGCACTTGGATGATACGTGGAAACGTTTCCAGCTTTTTAATGGAACCATTCACTTGAAAGGTTGATTTTGATTCGCAAATCGGATCAAGAACTGACATATGTCCTGGGCAGAAAATTGGTCCCCAAAAGGAATGGACACGTGCACCTGCTATATGACAGATATATGTTGTACCTGGGAAACCACACGGATAGAACATGAATGTAAAAAAAGGCTGTCTATACGAGGCCTTAATGTCAGAAAGTAAATGTGGGTGACCCTGGGATTGATAACTTTGGCCTGGGATCTCTGTGCACCGTTGCATCAGAATTAGAACATCACAACATGACGACTAGGATCTGGCCAAGTGAGACACGGAGGAGACCTTGGGACGTTCTAAATTAATTTTAATAAAAACACAATGAAGTTCCCACGTAATTTCACAACTCTCTCCTGCTGTCTGCAGAGAACACGCTGTTGTAGAAAGATTTCACTCTAGAACCAAATGATCAGGCTTATCGTTACCGAACTTGGTTATTCCAACACAACGAAACCTTCACAAAATTGATGTTTAATGATTGGGTTAATCAATTTTATATTTTGATAGATCAGACTTTTTATCCTCTTAATATATTGCAGTCATCATATTATACAGCACTGTGCACTTACAATTGCTCATTTTGCCTTTCTACCAGCTAATTGTTCTCTTTTCCATTAGGTCTACGACCTCACGTGATTGAGATTTGACGAGCTGAATCCTTCTAAGCTCTATGTAAAAACAGGAGGTCTCTTTTCCCTGAGTCATGAGGCTAGGGTCAGATGAGCGGATTTTCCATCAATCAAAGAATATCGGGCAAATCACAGTCTGATCAAACTCTAATCAGTTTGATCACAGTGCGATCCGATTTTTCCGGATGTGAAGATGGAAAAAAAAATAATTCTCCATCTTCTCCATTCTGTCAGTCTGTGAAAATCGGACTGTACTCAGATGTCATCCAAGTGGAATGCAAATTTTTTTGACGGACCCATACACCAGCATGGCCGAGAGCGATCCCGTTTACGGATGCAGATCGAGCATGCTGACATTTTTTAATCCTTGATTAAAAAGGCCATTTTTTGGTCCTTGATTACGGCTGGTATAGAGCCATTGGCGGCACGATTTAGGAGAGGTGCTCCGCTACTAATGGCTCTATGCTTCTGTACATAGTGAATGCTGCGTGTTACATGTCCTCCGATAGCATCGATTGTACCGTAAGAGCCATAAATGACCACATAAATTGTGTCGGATGGGCTGAGAGCACACATTCAGGTTTCTTCCTCAGGTATCAGTCACTTGTAACCTATATACAATGCATATACGTATATACCAGAAATGTAGTACTAGACTTATCTTTGTGCGCCCTCTAGTGGTATATCTGGGGTACTGTTCATCTTCAAACACGTAGCAAGTTTATATATTTGCCATTGTCTGCAAACATTGAAAACCACTAAGGTTTGCATTAGGTTCGTATTTGGTGCAGCATGATACCAGTAGGCTTACTCTTCTACCGTTGTGCCAAAAATAAAAATCCTGAAAAGTCCTTTACAAATTACAGAACTTGAATATGTAAAAGATAAGTCAGCTGTGCACTTAAAGGGATTCTGTCACAAGATTTTTGCCACCTAATCTGAGCGCAAAAAAACAAAAAGAAACACTGGGAAATGGTGGGTTTGGCAGATGGTAGGGCAAGATTATCAATACCAAATAAAAAATTAGTATAATGATGAATAAAAATCAATAAAATTGTAAAAAATATTATAAAAAATTATTATGAATAATAAATAAAGAATAATGAGTAAAAATAAATCAAATTAATGATGCATACAATATAAGTACATATATATGTATATAAAATGCAACTAAATTAAAATTTGAATAAAATTGGCCTTTATTAACATATGGCAGAATACAGACACAATAATAATACGTATAAAATATAATAAAAATAGGGCACGTCTTCAGTGGCACACACAATATTGTTTTGGCTCCCAGGTATTGTACTCTCGCAATTGCACATTTGCTGTTTCTTTAGGCACACCTCATTGCACTTTGCATTGTCTATGCACATTATTTGCAAGTGTTGGCACTAATTTTATTGTTTCATTGTTTTGGCACTATCTATATATATATATATATATATATATATATATATATATATGTTTTTGAGGGTGCATATTTTGCCGTTTTCTTAGGCACATTTCATTGCACTTTGCATTGTCTATGCACATTATTTGTAAGTGTTGGCACTTTTTTTTTATTGTTCTATTGCTTTGGCACTATTCATATATACACATATATAATTTTATTAGGGTGTATATTGTGCATACATAAATTTTGTACATTGTATGCATAATACATAGCATTGCCCCCTTTTTTTTGTTGGCACTACATAGCAGTTGATTTTATGGTTTCATAGACAATTTTTAGTTTTGTATGTGTCTCAAGCACATTGTTATATACACTTGCACCTAAGATTAGGAATAATTCCTAAGTGCATTTGGTAGTTACATTTTACACCTGGTCACACCCTTGAGCCTTGGTGATTCAATCATTGTATACCCATTTAATTAACAAGTTGTGTCATGTGAGCCCTATTTTTATTATATATTATATTTTATACGTATTATTATTGTGTCTGTATTCTGCCATATGTTAATAAAGGCCAATTTTATTCAAATTTTAATTTAGTTGCATTTTATTTACATATACATATGGATAGCACTGCAGCCTTACAGCGCTGGAGTCCTGGGTTCGAATCCCACCAAGGACAACATCTGCAAGGAGTTTGTATGTTCTCTCCGTGTTTGCGTGGGTTTCCTCCGGGTACTCCGGTTTCCTCCCACATTCCAAAGACTGATAGGGAATCTAGATTGTGAGCCCCATCGGGGACAGCGATGATAATGTGTGCAAACTGTAAAGCGCTGCAGAATATGTTAGCGCTATATAAAAATAAAGATTATTATATATATATATATATATATATATACACTTATATTGTATGCATCATTAATTTGATTTATTTTTACTCATTATTCTTTATTATTTATAATAATTTTTTATAATATTTTTTACAATTTTATTGATTTTTATTCATCATTATACTAATTTTTTATTTGGTATTGATAATCTTGCCCTACCATCTGCCAAACCCACCATTTCCCAGTGTTTCTTTTTGTTTTATTTATCCAGATGGTTTGCCATTCAATTTTTCTAGGTGATATGATTCTTTAATATTTATTATCTATATTAAATATATTATTTTATTTTAGTTAATTTTGATATCTTTGTCTTATCTGAGCGCAGCATAATGTAAAGACAAACATCCTGATTCCAGTGATGTGTTACTTACTGGGCTGATTGCTATAGTTTGAATAAAAATCACATTTTTTCTCTGCAGGAGATTATCACTAGAGGACTAGTAAACCTGCTGCCACTTAGTCCTCCATATACATGAGCTCTGTATAACCCCGCCCCCACCACTGATTGGCAGCTTCCTGTGTACACTGTGAGCAAGCTGCCAATCAGTGGTGTAGGTGGGGTTATACACAGCTCAACCTTTAGGCTAAGTGCACACGTTCAGGAATATTTGCGTTTTTTACATGTATTAAGCATCCTATCATTTAGAATGAATTCCGCAATTTTTGTGCACATGGTGCGTTTTTTCCGCAAAAAAAACGCATCGCGGAAAATCTAGCAGATGTCCATTAATTTTGCGGATTTCTAGCGTTTTTCCCGCTTTATTATTGACCTAGAAAGTTCAGGAAAAAATCGCGGTAAAAACGCGTCAAAACCGCGCAAAAAACGCACCAAAAACGCGCAAAATCCGCGCAAAAAAACGGCGTTTTTGCCGCGAAAAAAGTCCGGTTTTGCTCAGGAATATTCTGCAAACATTCTGCAAACGTGTGCACTTAGCCTTAGAGAGAAAACATGCTGACAGATTCCCTTTAAAGGGGTGTCTCAACATGATAAATGGCTAATATTGCAAAAGTACTTGTAAAAAATAGCAACTTTGCAATTTACTTGTTCTCAATTGCTTAATTCTAGAGTTTACCACTCATTGCCTAGGTTACCGGTTACCTGATTGCCTAACAAACAGGCATGTCGAACAGACACGAGACATGCAGCAGCGGGGACTCAAACAAGCACGCCGAAGTCACTCGGTTAATACCCGAGCATGCTCAGATAACACCTTATCCGAGCACGTGAGCTCATCACTAAACACCACCCCTGTCAACCAGGAAGCAGAGAGGCTCTTGTGAAGAACGATCTTGAGAATTTTATACCCAATAGAGCCACGTCCAGATGCTGCAGATTTGTCGCAGATTTTCTCAACCCTGCAACAAAGTTCTTTGAGCTGCCACTAGAAATATGCTCAAATGTGCAACTTTTGCCAGGTCTTCACTACTTTGCCATGTCTCTGTTTACTTTGTGCATGATCACACCCTGATAAACTTATTCTACCTACAAGGCAAATAAGCAGCAACTTCAGTTCCACAGAGCAAAAAAATTAAAACAGAGAAAGTGCACCAATATGAGCAAGCGCTAGTCCTAACAGCAGGGAGGATTGCCTGCAGCGCTGGGGCACTGGGCTGGAATCTGGCGAACATCTGCATGGACAGCATATGTTCTTGACATTTACTTTAGGGTTCTTTATTCTTCTCCAAAAGCAAAAAATATGCAGCTTATACCCAGGTTTTCAGTTATTGTTTTTGGATGCCGCTGTGATCTAATGTCACATGTAAGATTCCTCTGGTGGAGTAGGCAGTGCGGGGCCATGGAGGAGACACATGGACCTGTAGGCCACTAGGCTAGGGTCAGAGAAAATCACAGTCTGATCAAACTCTAATCAGAGTTGGATCACAGTGCGATCCGATTTTTTCAGATGTGAATAAGATGGAAAAAACTAATTATCCATCTTCTCCATTCTGTCAGTCTGTCAAAATCGGACTGTACTCAATGTCATCTGAGTGGGGTTGTGATTTTTTTGACGGACTCATAGACTTGCATTGCCGATTTATGGATGCAAGTCGAGCACGCTGAGATTTTTCCTTGAACAGACTCTGTCCAAGGAAAAAAATAAAAATAAATCAGACACGTGCATGGCCCCACAGAATAACATTGGCCTTAGTGCAATCCGTCGTTTTGACGGGTCGGACTCGGACCAAAAATATGTATGGTTGTCTGCACCTTCCCTTAATCCTCCAAACTTGGGGATGAAAGTGGATATAAAACTCGGGCTGCCGAGGATCCAATATACGATAGGGAGACAGATGCGGTATAGATCATTGTGTTTTTTCCTGATGAAGAGGTATGATCGCCTCGAAACACGTTGACAATGATCATTATGGTTTGTCCTGATGAAGAGGTATGATCACCACGAAACACGTTGATAATGATCATTGTGGTTAGTCCTAATGAAGAGGTATTATCACCTCGAAACACGTTGACAATGATCATTATGGTTTGTCCTGATGAAGAGGTAGGATCACCTCTAAACACGTAATGGTCATTGTGGTTTGTCCTGATGAAGAGGTATGATCCCATTGAAACGAGTTGACAAATAAAACCACATCTGCGCTGCCGTGGACCCTATTGTACATAGGATCCACGGCAGCGCAGGTTTTATATCAACTTTCATCTCCAAGTGAGGCTACTGCATCGCAGCTACCAAAAAACAGTTATCTAACCAGCGCTATTGTTCTGTTTAGATGCTGGAGCACTTTAAAGGGTTATACCGCCGTCTTAAATGAGTAGGTTTAGGTAGTCGTTGGGAGAAAAAAAAAATCAACTTTGCAAATTATTTCCCTTTTAAATTGACCCCACTAACCCCCAAAATATTACTTTTTATTTTTTTGCTTACTGCTCAGGGGACTGCAGCAGTGGGCGGTTAGTCAACATATGTACATTCTATCGGCAGAATTAGTAGTTTGCGCAGGTTGGGGATAGATGGGGACGGGGCTGGAAATTTGAGATGTCAAATGTGACTTTGTTGTAATCTCTGTAGACGAGACCTGGCTGGAAGAAGTTGTCATGTCGGTCTGGGCCAGATGGAAAAGACGTGAAAAGTGAACGGCTCCATCAGAAAGAACGTCAGCGGTAAGTCACCATCTATAACTGTACTGTAATCACTTGTAAAGTTTTGGACGAGTTACTAGATGTTTCCACTTTTCAATAATTCCACTCATAGTTGAGAGTGGAATATTTCGGAGGGACTTTTCATGAACTGACTTGTTACAAATGGTGGAGGCCTTACCACAGGACAACAGGATTCAGTGAGCGCTTTAGAATGACCCATTCTTAGGGAAGAATCAGACAGCTGTATAACTCGGACGAGGATCACAACGCAGTGCTCGGACTGGCTGTTGGCTATTCCGACCAGAGCGTGACAGCTGCATAGAAATACATGAAGCCGCCGGCCAGTCCGTGCTTTGTGTTGCACTCTTGGTCCAAGTTATATGGTCATCTGACTCTTCCCTTACGGAAATGCTTGTAAACACAGACGGCAGGGTGAAGGGATGGTTTTTATATAGTTGTGGCAACTGGATAGAACGAAAAGACTGAATTCAATATTTTTGTTCATAGAGTGGGCATCCATATAACTGCGCAGATAGGTTTTATGTGATCATTGTTGCAATGTGACCAGGCAGGTGAAATTTGTGAGAAGTTACACAACTACAATAATGGCCTTTATACTCAGGCCTTCTCTTATCACAATTTATGACCGTGGTGCCACTTTCAGCAGGCCTTATCTACCAGCTATACCCTGTGGTTGGGTGCAAGCTTGCAGAAAAGGTGTTTTCTGATAGGCACCTGTGTAAAATTAGTTGCATGCATTACCTGAAAATTCTCGAAAAAGGCGATTAGAGAAATTCAGGAACGTAAATTATACTTCTGAATGTGCTCCAAGAAAATGAAACTTTTGGGCTGTGCTCAAGATAGTGATTCATTATTGCAACAAGATATAATCAGTGATCTGCAGATATCTAGCATGCAGTCTGTTGGATATGTTTTCTGTACTCATTTAAAGGGCAACCTGTCAGTAATACAAGTTTCTAACAAATGTCCTACAGCTAAATTATGGGAGTAATGCCATCTGCAAATCGACCCTGAAGACCAGTCAGAGGCTACAATCCCAAGCTAATAGGACTCTGGGGCCTCAGCTCTACTAAAATGGCCAAGAGTGCGCATAGAAGCCATTTTCTTGGCCCCAAGCATGTGTGCCTTAAAAATTAAAGATGTAACCCGGCGCTGGCAATCATGTGACCACAAGTATGTGATTTGCATACTCCTGGTCACATTCCCACTAGACTGTGTCTGGCCAAAATTCCCCATTATTTACATAATTGGCTTTCTATAAAAAAAAAATTGCCCTCAGCTTGTGTGTTTGATACAGGAAAATCAGACTGGGATCCCATTGGGAAAAAGGACTGGTGTAAATTATTATAATCTAATTGAACATCACTAGGGAATACCATATGTCGGATAATGTATATATATATATATATATATATATATATATATATATATATATATATAATATATACACACACACACAAACACATACATATACATACACACACACAGGAAATATAATATAAAGGTAGTTACCTGGATGTGAGACAAAGGGCACGTTGCTTTGGTGGCTACTGTTGAGCATGTTTGCTCTGGAGGAATACATCCAATGGTCACAGACTGGATGAACATCTGGGTATTTGTCCACCTTAGGAACACATTGCAATAAAACACACACAGTGCGGAAAATAAGTATTTGATACACTGCTGATTTTGCAAGTTTTCCCACCTACAAAGAATGGAGAGGTCTGCAATTTTTATCGTAGGTGCACTTCACCTGTGAGAGACAGAATCTAAAAATAAAAACCAGATAATCACATTGTATGATTTTTACAGAATTAAATTGCATTTTATTGCATGAAATAAGTATTTGATCACCGACCAACCAGCAAGAATTCTGTCTCTCACAGGCCTGTTAAGAAGCCTCCTGTCACGCTGTATAGCAGATATATATATGTGATGACAATAATCTATATCAAAAGGGCAACATACTATATAACATGCGCATAGCTATATGATAACATAGATTTACCTGACAGAAAGTCCAGTGGGTCAAAACGGAATCCGTTATACGCTGTCTCCGGCTAGAGGGTGACCGGGGTCTAAGCTGACCCTAACTGGGGTCCTAACTAATCCCTCAACCTGGAGGTACTGTTAAAGGTACAGAGGTCCAGGCCACCAGCGTAAACCCTGTCTCCTATCAATCCCTGCCAACTGTATTCTAGTCCTAAGAAGGACCCTGAATACCACCAAAGGGAATGACCGGGTAACGGTTAATGAACAGAAAGACATACAAGAAAGACAAGAAATAAAGTAAATAAAGTCTTACATACAACACTCACACACAGTAGGAACACCTAAGGTCTCAGAGATAAACTATAAGCTATAAGAGTAAAAACAACTAAGGAGCTCTTAGCTTAAGTATTCTCAGAACCGCTCCAGTCTGCTAAACTATATGAATGCTTTCACCGGCATCAAACACCCAGACTGGCAGGAATATAAAGGAAACTAATTAGAACATAATCCAAAGCAGCCGGGCGAGGCTGGACCTAGTCTTAGCAAAGAGCTAGATAAAATTAACTCTCTCATTACCAAACACAAAGAAACAGCAGCTCAGCTGTGAGAAGTCAGAATGTGCAATCGCGACGATCTTCGTGGCGATGCACCCATGACAGTACCCCCCCTTCTACGAGGGGCCTCCGGACCCTCATGACCAGGTCTGTCCGGGTAAATTGTGTGAAAGGTCCGAACCAATCGATCTGCGTTATCATCAGACGCAGGGACCCACGTCCTCTCCTCAGGACCATACCCCCTCCAATGAACTTCCACGTTATCATTGACTACCACTGAAGGAGGAGGTAGAGGTGACGGTATGACTGGTGCCACATACTTTTTAAGTAATGACTTGTGAAACACATTATGAATTTTAAACGTAGGAGGGAGGTCCAGACGAAATGCCACAGGATTAATTATGGAACTGATCCTGTATGGCCCGATGAATCTGGGACCCAACCTCCAGGAGGGAACTTTAAGTTTTATATTCCTGGTAGACAACCACACCAGATCGTTCACCTTCAGATCTAGACCAGAAACTCTCCTCCTATCAGCCATCCGTTTGTAAGGGTTCTCCGTAACCTTCAGTCTTAAGCGATCTGGAACTATCAGTCTCCCTGGAAGTCCCACAGGGGCGTCCCCCTGAGCCCCCAATACCTCCCCCTCAAGCTCAGAGCATACAGCTGACACTACAACTCCCTCCTGAGGAATAGGAACCGGATCATCCGTCTTCCCGGCCCCTGGGAAAGTACGAGATAAGGCATCAGGAAGCAACTTTATTGAGCAGTCATATGTGCGATGAGGAGGTAACTCTTTACACCCCTCCTCTGAGAACTTCTCCCAAAAGTCCTCCAGAAAAGGAGGCAAAGTCCTAGGCACAACCGCACCGATGACCGTGCTCATACAGTTATTCTTGCAAAATTCACCCCACTGGCTTATCTTTCTGGATTGCCAATCAATCACTGGGTTATGTTTAGCCAACCAAGGAAGTCCCAACACAATAGGAGCAGGCAGACCCTCCAACACATAACAAGACAATTGCTCTTTATGTATTGCCCCTACTCGAAGATCTATGTTATGAACAGCTTGTACCAAGCTACCTTGACCAAGAGGTCTAGAATCAATAGAGAGTATAGGGACCGTTTGGCCAATACACTCAGTTGCATACCATGCACCTGGGCAAACCGAGCGTCCACCAGATTAGCCCCGGACCCACTATCAAGAAAAACAGAAATCCTCTCAGTTCTAGTACCAATCACCACCTCCGCAGGCACGAGAAACTGAGAGGGATTTGGGGACGAAATACACACTCCCAGGTTAACTCCTTGGTTCAAAGAGGTCCGGGATGGACACCCCCCAACAAAATGTCCCTCTCTCCCGCAAAAGAAACACCTTCTAGTCTTGCGGCTCACCGCTGATTCCCTCCTACAAAATGATGTCCCTCCCAACTGCATGGGTTCCTCAGAACAGACCAGGGGAACCTCAGTATAAGGGACTTTAGTAGTAGGTGGAGTCATCACGGGGGGCGGAGTTACCTCGCGTCTTCCCCGAAGACGTCTATCAATGCGAATAGCGAGGGCCATAGCAGCCTCCAGTGATGGAGGAGAATCATACTGAGCCAACACATCTTTTAATTTGTCAGACAACCCTTGACAAAACTGGCTCCTAAGAGCTGGGTCATTCCACTGAGTATCTGTTGCCCATCTACGGAACTCAGAAGAATATTCCTCCGCTGGACGATTTCCTTGCCGTATTTTACGTAACCTTGTTTCAGCAAGGGAGACTCGATCCGGATCATCATATACCAGACCCAGGGCAGCAAAAAATCGATCCACTGACTGGAGATCTGGGGAGTCTGGAGGAATAGAGAACGCCCAAGATTGAGGGTCCCCTTGTAAGAGCGAGATAACAATTCCCACCCTCTGCTCTTCACTCCCAGATGACCGAGGCCGCAGCCGAAAGTACAATTTACATGCCTCCCGGAAAGTAAAAAATTTGTCCCGCCCACCAGTGAACCTGTCCGGGAGAGCAACCTTAGGTTCAGATCTGGTTTGCTCCGGGGGGGACAAAACCTTGGACTTAATGTCTGCAAATTCCATGGACAACCCCTGCAACTGCCGGGCCAGCTGGGCAACTGGATCCATGACAGCTGGGGAGAATCTTTAGTATTGGCCGGTGAAAATGTCACGCTGTATAGCAGATATATATATGTGATGACAATAATCTATATCAAAAGGGCAACATACTATATAACATGCGCATAGCTATATGATAACATAGATTTACCTGACAGAAAGTCCAGTGGGTCAAAACGGAATCCGTTATACGCTGTCTCCGGCTAGAGGGTGACCGGGGTCTAAGCTGACCCTAACTGGGGTCCTAACTAATCCCTCAACCTGGAGGTACTGTTAAAGGTACAGAGGTCCAGGCCACCAGCGTAAACCCTGTCTCCTATCAATCCCTGCCAACTGTATTCTAGTCCTAAGAAGGACCCTGAATACCACCAAAGGGAATGACCGGGTAACGGTTAATGAACAGAAAGACATACAAGAAAGACAAGAAATAAAGTAAATAAAGTCTTACATACAACACTCACACACAGTAGGAACACCTAAGGTCTCAGAGATAAACTATAAGCTATAAGAGTAAAAACAACTAAGGAGCTCTTAGCTTAAGTATTCTCAGAACCGCTCCAGTCTGCTAAACTATATGAATGCTTTCACCGGCATCAAACACCCAGACTGGCAGGAATATAAAGGAAACTAATTAGAACATAATCCAAAGCAGCCGGGCGAGGCTGGACCTAGTCTTAGCAAAGAGCTAGATAAAATTAACTCTCTCATTACCAAACACAAAGAAACAGCAGCTCAGCTGTGAGAAGTCAGAATGTGCAATCGCGACGATCTTCGTGGCGATGCACCCATGACACCTCCTACTCTGCACTCATTACTTGTATTAATTGCACCTGTTTGACCTTGTTACCTGTATAAAAGACACCTGTCCACACACTCAAACACACTCCAACCTCTCCACCATGGCCAACACCAAAGAGCTGTCTAAGGACACCAGGTACAAAATTGTAGACCTGCAGAAGGCTGGTATGGGCTACAGGACAATAGGTAAGCAGCTTACTGAGAAGGCAACAACTGTTCACACAATTATTAGAAAATGGAGGAAACACAAGTTGACTGTCAATCTTCGTCAGTCTGGGACTCCAAGCAAGATCTCACCTCGTGGGATAAGGATGATTCTGAGAAATGTCAGGAATCGGCTCACAACTACACAGGAGGACCTGGTCAATGACCTGAATTGGGACCACAGTCTCGAACATTACACACTACGCTGCCATTTATTAAAATCCTGGAAGGCATGCAAGGTCCCCCTGCTCATGCCAGCACATGTCCAGGCCCGTTTGATGTTTGTCAATGACCATCTGAATGGATGATCCAAAGGAGGCATGGGAGAAGATCAGATGAGACCAAAACAGAACTTTTTGGTATCAACTCCACTCGCCGTGTTTGGGGGAAGAAAGAGGAGTACAACCCCAGAACACAGTCCCAACCGTGAAGCATGGTGGGGGAAACATCAATCTTTTGGAGGTGCAATTCTGCAAAGGGGTCAGGATGACTGCACTGTATTGAAGGGAGGATGGATGGGGTCATGTATCGTGAAATTTTGGCCAACAACCCCCTTCCCTCAGTAAGATCATTGAGGATGGGTCGTGGCTGGGTCTTCCAGCACAACAATGATCCAAAACACACAGCCAGGACAACTAAGCAGTGGCTCCATAAGAAGCATTTCCAGGTCCTGGAGTGGCCTAGCCAGTCTCTAGACCAGAACCCAATTAAAAATATTGGAGGAAGCTGAAACTCAATGTTGCCCAGCGACAACCCCGAAACTTGAAAGATCTGGAGGAGATCTGTATGGAGAAGTGGACCAAAATCCCTGCGGCAGTGTGTGCAAACTTGGTCAAGAACTACAGGAAACGTCTGTAATTGGAAACAAAGGTTTCTGTACCAAATATTAAGTTCTGTTTTTCTATTTTATAAAATACTTATTTCATGCAATAAAATGCAAATTAATTATGTAATCATACAATGTGATTTTCTGGATTTTATTTTTAGATTCTGTCTCTCACAGGTGAAGTGTACCTACGATAAAAATTACAGATCTCTCTTCTTTGTAGATGGGAAAACTTGCAAAATCGGCAGTGTATCAAATACTTATTTTCCCCAGGTATCATGTGAAATACATTATTTTTAGTGATACTTTGTATCGTAAATTGAAGTCTGCTCTACTTGCCTTTAGTGTCAAAGGGACTCTGTCAGCAGGTTTTTGCTATTTAATGGGAGAGCAGCATGATGTAGGGGCTGAGACCCTGATTCCAGTGACGTGTCACTTGCTTATCAGCTAGCTTTAGTTTCAATACAATCAGGAGACTACTGCAGGACACAGGAGGTACAAAAAAGCATGCCAAAAGAGAAAAACTTATGTATGAATTTGGATGCATATAGGAGGTATAGTGGACAGTTCACACACCTTCTTGGGAGCCCTATTTTAATTCCGTACAGAACAGAGTAGTAACACCGCCGTGTACATAAACCTTTTAGCCCATGTTTCTCCATGCATTTGTGACTTATTCTGCAAATTTTTCTCCCAAAATAAAGTCCTATCTGCTGCCAGACGAATGTTTTACCCACTTGTGGCAGAATTTAGAGCGATTTACACCATGCACGTCAGCGGTGATTTATTTCTGGACATGACTCTTTAAAAATATCATAAAATTTTTGTACAATCTCAGTCCGAGAGGCGGTGGCACAAACATTCCTACGCAAACTTGCGACAAATTTATCAACCCCTTTAAAACATTTTTGATTCATTTGTTGCAAATGACAGCAACACTAAATATAGCAAAACACGAAAAAAAAAACACCCTCGGTGTGACATTCTAACACAGACTTTGCAGGGAAACAGGAAGAACTTGTAGTGAATTTTTCTTTTGACATTTTCAAAGCCAGTTCTGTAAGTATATTTAGCAGTGAGTGCCAGCCAAATAAATAGATCAAGGGGAAAAGAGGTTACAAGGTATAAGGGAATGTGCACAGAGGGTTTTTTTAGGCGGTCAAAACCAATTAGTTTTTGCCACTCTATTGATGCATATCACGAAGGATTATCTTTTGCTATAAGCATCATCACAGCTAAGGATGTGAACACAACACTGTGGATATGCTGATTTTAGAAGACAACTTTCAGGAAATGCTCCTTTTGGGAACTTTTGGGTATGTGCATACAATGTCTCTTCCAGTCGGGTCCGTGCTGAAACCCTCTGAAAAAGCACAAGCTAAACACTCAAAAGAAAGAACATCTGCATTTATATCTAAAAATTACCATACTTTCTTTTCATATGTTTAGTCTTTTGAGGGTCTTCTAACAGCTTTAGGTGTCAAGCGGTTAAAATAAGTGACCCGACCATTCTAGAGACATATTCTGCTCTATATTTTACAATGCAAATCACTGGGAATGCTCAATAGACGCCTGGAAGACACTCAGATGTCGTTTTGAGTGTTTCAGCTTGAAAAAAAAAAAAAAATCGCTAGCAGTTTCTTTATTGTTCAATGTAGTTACAAAAACAAAAAAAAAAAGCCCTAAATAACAAAAAAACACCAGCAGTCAAGAAAAAAAAATGCAAGCATCTCCAGAAGTGTCTCTCTCTTAAAAAACAAGTTCACCTGCCTTGAAAAGACGTCGTATACACAGTATACACATACCCTTGGGCTATGTTCACACGTTGAATTTTTTTAATACAATTTTTTAATTGCGTTTTTTAAAACGCAGCATTTTTTCAAATCAGTCAGGAAAATAAAACCAATGTGTGCTTGAGATTTCTGAAATCTCAGAGTTTGCTTGTACTATAAAAAGTATATAAAAAAAAAAAGCAAAAAAAAAACAACAAAAACCGCAACATGTGAACATAGCCTTAGGGGGTTTTACTTCCTCAATCATTTCCTGGATCAGTCTTGAAGATTCCTTTTTCCTAGTGTTTTTTTTTTTTTTTTAAGTTTTTTGATTGCACAGTTCTTAGTTTGCATCAGGAGTAGCTCCAAAGAAGTGACATGCGCTTTCTTTTCACCTATCAAGGCATTTTTCAATACCTAAAGTGGAAAAATAAAACATTCCGAAGACTGAACATACGACCATCAATACGACCATGAATAGGAAAATGTTTTTGTTAAGTTTTTTTCTTTTAAAGTGATTTTTTTTTCAGGCTTTTAGGAGTGGACATATTGATGTATAAGGCCGGGATCACACATGCGAGGAAGTCGTCCGACGCTCGCATGTGAAATCCCAGCTCTGGCGCCGGCACTCGTGAGTGGAGTGCGCGGCTGCATGTAGTTCAATGCAGCCGCTCGCTCCACTCCCGAGTGCCGGCGCCAGAGCTGGGATTTCACATGCGAGCGTCGGACGACTTCCTCGCATGTGTGATCCCGGCCTTACTAATGAAATCTGTGAACAAGACCGGTCCGTAACGTAGGTATTAAAGGGGTAGTTAAAAAACTGGGCCTGCACATTCAGGCTATGGTTCCACGGTCCGGAACATAGCGCTTTGGACGGAGCGGAAATTCCGCTCCGTCTAAGCCCCGCCCCCTTTCTGACGCGCGATCTTTCCGGAGGTGTTCAGGACACCTCCGGAAAGAGCGCAGGGCTACATAGCCCTGTGTTAATTCTGTTGCGGCGACGCACCGTCGCCGCAATACGCGAGGACATGCTGCGGTCTAAAAGACGCGCCGCATGTCCGTTTACGCAGGTTTGCCACCTGCGTATTGTTACGCATGGTGGAGAACGGGATTCCTTGAAATCCCCTCCACTATGCTGTAACATCTGGACGCTGCGTGTTTGGCGCTGCGCCAGCGCACAGCGCCAAACACGCAGCGTTTCCTGACCGTGGAAACTCACCCTAACAGAGCAGAGAGGAAAAGAAGCTGTGCTGAAGCAGCTGAATCGCGGCAGGAGCGGTCCGTCTGTGACAGCGGAGTACAACAGGCTGCTGTTAGGTCTTAGGACTATAGTAAAAAAAAATTGTCCTAGACAACCCCTTTAAGGTATTTTAAAGCATTTGGGGTCCATTTTTCAAAAAAAAAAGTTAATATTTTAAAAGCCTCCCCCCTACGTGGCACAGATTCTATAACAGACACCTTCTTTAGGGACTCAGTAGGGCACATCTGCCGACCCCCCGAAGGCCGTGAGGAGCTCCGAGAAAAAGGAGGCACCTACCAGACTCCAGGAAGAAACGTCACATCTAGTGGGGGCTTCCAGACGGTTTCTTGCGCGTGACGTCACGACGCTCAATCTAACGACGGAGTCCGTCCACCTGCACGAAATGACACAACGTGGAACAGGCACAGCCCCCCCAAGTATATAGAGGGGTAAGTACAGAGCTACAGGACAGCAGGGAATCGCAGGGGGTCCAGGAAAATTGGAAGTTTTGTCACTTTCTGTAAACTTCTGAAGTTGCGGCTAGCATGGCGCAGATGTGCTCAATGAAGGCAGTCTGCTGCCCCGTGTAAGGAGACATTATGGGGATGTTCCTGGTCACCATTCACACCTGTGAAGAAGGCTCATCACTAGGAAACCGGTCTATGCAGGAAGTCCTGCAATGCACCGCATCATGCCTCCCACTGAAAGTGACAGCAGCTCAGTGACTACTCACCCTGTTCCGGCAGAGAGGAGCCGCTCATGGAGATGGCAGCGCGCAGTATACGGGTGTCACATCACGGGGCAGAGTCCGGAGTCTGTGCTCTGACGCTGTGTGTGAATCAGGGTCAGCGACACCGCACATGCAACGTCACCTCCACGGCCGCGACACGGGACACGCCCATCCCTGCCGGGACACGCCTACATTCCTATGCATGGGGGAAAAAAGGCGGGACGGTGACGTCACGAGCGACGCAGCCCGGGAGTATAAATTTGCGGGTATTTCGAGCGCTCCTCTCAGAGACGAGTGAGAGAGATAATGGCGCTGTGTAGTTGCGCGGTCCAGAGAACGGGTTTTTCCCGTGATTATCACTAGTAAAATATGTCAATAATATAGGGCACCGCGTAAATGTCAGAAAAAAACACCCCGGTGACAGGAAACACGCAGGGAAAAAAATCATAGAAATGTGGATTAGGTTATGTTCACACAGGTTCTTTTTATCTGGGGTTAGAAGATCATCCTCTTAAAATAAAAAAAAAAATCACCTCACAAAGCAGTCAAAAAATATGTCCTGAGGTGGGAAAATCCAAGGTTATCTTATTTCGAGAATTTAGTATTTTCCCCCTCAAAACGGTTCTTGAAGCGTTTCCGCCTCCACACGCCAGTATTTTACAGCCTTTTCGAGTCGGTGTAAAATTTGGAGGATTTTTCTTCAGAGCGGTGGCACGCTAAGGCCGGGGCACACAATGAGTTTTCGATGCTACATCGTAAACTGAGCATCTTAGGCATTGTTCACACGTTGAGCTTTTGCAGCGTTGTTTTTTTTTTTAAGGAGGGTTTTATGCAAATTTTCACAGTACAAGTAAAATCTATGAGATTTCATAAATCTCCTACACACATTGGTTTTTTTTCCCTGACTGTATTGTCAAAAAGCTGTATTTTTGAGAAAATGCAGTGTGTCGCTTCTTTCGGCGATTTTTCAGCATTTTTCTCCCATTGAAAGGTTTCGGTCCGTTTTCGATGCCCAAACCTGATGAAGTTGAATCAGATTATTAGCGTGCACAAGAGAAAAATGTACCCTGACAAAAACGCAGTTAAAAAAGGCACGAAAAACGCCGCAAACACTTAGCAAAATCTGCTTTTTTTGACGTTGCTTCTTTACTGTCAAGACAGCAGGTTTTGTCTGTGGAAAAACAAAACGCAACGTGTGACCTTAAGGCTTCTTTTACACTTAGGCCGGAGTCACACTGGCGACTAAATCGTACCACTAGAATACGATGAAATATCGCATTGCGGTCGACCCAATATTAATCAATGGAGTAGCTCCCATCATCCGATTTTTTGTGGTCCGATTTAAACGTGCGAGTGCAATCGCAGCATGCTGCGATTGTCACCGATTGTGGGTCGACTATCGCCAATGCAAGTCTATGGGAGCGATGAAAAATCGGATTACAAACGGACCGCACGTGTGAGTTGCGATTAAATCGCACAACGTTAAATGTCCATTTTGCTATGATGCCACAAAAAATCGGTAGTCGTGGGTAATCGGATGTGAAACGTAAGCGTACATGCTACAAAATCGCATCAACTACAAAAAATCGGATGCCAGTCGCATCAATGTTCATGAAATTTTTATCCGATTATTGACCGACTAAAACGGACCGATTTTTTAGACGTTGTGTGTGACTCCAGCCTTACTGTTTTTTTTGCGGCCCGTTATTGCGGGCCTTTTTTTGCGGGCCATATCGCCACAAAAAGGCAGTCTGCCGCAATAACGGGCCGCAAAAAACTTGCGGATCACTGTTTTTTCAGTTTTCCAATACTATGGAAGAAGTATTGGAAAAAAAAACGGAGTTTAGCAAAACCGGAAGTGACGGTGCACCGCAAAAACAAACTTCCGTTTGGTTTTGCGGCCCCACTGATTTTCAATGGGGCCGTGTCCGTACGCCGTGAAAAAGATCGAGAAGGCTAGATCATTTTTCATGGCCGCAGATACGGCGCACGGTGGAATTTTTGTGGGCCGATTTTGCGGCCCCATAGAAATCTATTGGGGCCGCAAAAACGCCCCGCAAAAACACGGTAAATGTAAAAGAACCCTTAGTGGATGGGATTTATAGTAATCTCCTGCCCACTTTGTTTTTTTTACATTGCATAAACTGACCTGCACCGCTTTGTTTCAAATTTGCAGCATGTCCGTTTCTCTTGCATGTGCGCTGAGTTTTCCGTACAGAATTTCCCCATGGACTTACATTAGGTGCAAAAATTCTGCAGGCAAAAAAAAACGCGCATGTGTTTTAACAAGGGGTGTGGCCTATAATAGTAAAAAAAATGAAAGAATATTAAAATAACTCTTAATACTAAATCTATGGCTTGTAGTTAATCATACATTTAACCCCCGAGCCATTTTCCATTTTTGCGTTTCCGTTTTTCGCTCTCCTTCCCAGAGCCATAACTTTTTTAGTTTTTGGTCAATATGGTCGTGTGAGGGCTTGTTTTTTGCGAGACAAATTGTAATTTTGAACGACACCATTGGTTTTAACATATCGTGTACTGGAAAACAGGAAAAAAATTCCAAGTGCGCTGAAATTGCAATAAAGTGCAATTCCACGGTTGTTTTTTTTTTTTTCTTTACCATGCTCACTAAATGCTAAAACTGAGCTGCCATTATGATTCTCCAGGTCATTACGAGTTCATAGACACCAAACATGTCTAGGCTCTTTTTTATTTAAGCGGTGAAAAAAAAAAAAAATTTGTAAAAAAAAAAATGGCACCATTTTCCGAGACCTGTAGCATCTCCATTTTTCGTCATCTAGGGCTGGGTGAGGGCTTATTTTTTGTGTGCCGAGCTGATGTTTTTATTGATACAATTTTGGTGTAGATAAAATGTTTTGATCGCCCATTATTGCATTTTATTGCAATGTAGCAGCATCCAAAAAAACATAATTCTGGCATTTTGAAATTTTTTCTCATTACACTATTTAGCGGTTGGGTTAATTATTTTTTATATTGATAGAGCGGGCGATTCTGAACACAGTTACACCAAATATGTGTATTTTTTATTTTATTTCGAATGGGGCGAAAGAGGGGTGATTTGAACTTTTATATTGTTAAAATTTTTTATTTTACTTTTTGCATGCTTTCTAGTCTCCATGGGAGACTAGAAGCTGCAATATTTTGATTGCCACTGCTACACACAGGTGATGATCAGTTCGCCTGTGTGTAGCAGAAATACTCACTTGCTATGAGCACTGACCACGGGGCGGCGCTCATAGCAATCCGGCAATGACAACCATAGAGGTCTGCTGCAGACCTCTGGGTGTCATACCGACCCATCGGTGACCCGCGATCATGTGGCGGGGTCACCAATGGGTGGGATTAGTGATGCGCTTCCTGTAAGCACAGGTTTAATGCCACTGTCAGAGATGCGGCTGTTGCAGGCACATGTCAGCTGTATAGAACAGCTGTCATGTGCCCGGAAAGGTGGGGGCTCCTGCGCCAGAGCCTGTACTAAACAGGGGGAGTCCGACATGTGCGTACTATTACGGCACATGTCGGAAATGGATTAAAGAGGTTGCCCACTACTCTTTCATTGATGATGACCTATCCTTAGGTCAATATCTGATCGGCCGGGGTACAACACTCGGCACCCCCACTGATCAGCTGTTATGAGTGTCTACCGCTAGCCGGAAATGCTTACTTGCGGAACTGCGCCGTCTTCTGTTAGTTGCTCTACACAAAATAATGAGCCCCATATATTGCTCCATACAGAATAATGAGCCCCATATATTGCTCCATACAGAATAATGAGCCACATATATTACTCCATACAGAATAATGAGCCCGTACATTGCTCCATACAGTATAATGAGCCCATATATTGCTCCATACAGTATAATGAGCCCATTATGCTTATACAGTATAATGAGCCCCATACATTGCTCCATACAGTATAATGAGCCCCATATATTGCTCCCTACAGTATAATGAGCCACATATAATGCTCTACACAGTATAATGAGCCCATATAATGCTCCATACAGAATGAGCCCCATATATTGCTCCATACAGTATAACGAGCCACATATAATGCCCCACACAGTATAATGAGCCCATATAATGCTTCATACAGAACAATGAGCCCCATATATTGCGCCATACAGAATAATGACCCCAAATAAGTCTCCACACAGAATACTGAGCCCCATATATTGCTCCATACAGTATAATGAGCCCCATATATTGCTCAGGGCCCCGGCACTTGCCCGTGTGCTGACGCCGGCCCTGTATAGCAGTGTTTATTGCAGACTGACTGATGTATATACGCTTTAGATAAGCCCAGCAGTATCTTCACTGTATTAATAAACTAGCCAATAGGCTAATGTCTGATAACTATGGATACAGTAAAGATGTATATCTTTGTACCGTGTTAGCCAGTAGATAGAAAAATATTTAGAGTTGAGAGTCCTCAGTGGTTGATACCTTTTAATGGCTAACTGAAAAGATGGTAACAAATTGCAAGCTTTTGAGACTACTCAGGTCTCTTCATCAGGCTAAACTAATACAAAATCTGAAGAATCACATATTTATACACCACACAGCACAGAAAAAATGCAATAGGTAAGACAAGTGATGTAAAGCAGAACTGTCATTATGGGAGGTAGAGATGAACATAAATATTGGAACAGTTCATTTTTAAGGAGTGTGAAAGTTTTATTGCCCTCTGATTGGGGTCTGGTAATGTTTTGTGATGTTTTCACAGGGTCTTTGGAGTAAATTCCTTAATTGATGTAAAACGTCATAAATCCGTGTGACAGGTTCATTCCAGCATTAAGGGTGTCAAAGGTCACCATCAGTTTGTATTCGCAAACTCTTCTATGTCTCTGAGATGTGAAACTACCTTTCAATACAAGTAATTTCATATCCCACATGCTATGACCAGGGGAAGAAAAATGTTTTGCCACAGGTAGATCCATTCTTTTTCTCTTATTGTGTGGCGATGAAAATTCATCCTTGTTCTCAGTTTTTGCCCGGTCTCCCCCACATACAGACCCCCAGTTGGACATTTAGTACATATAATTTGGTACACCACATTAGATGTGATGCAGCTGAAAGTACCTGGTATCTTGTAGTCCCGATGGGAGTTGGGGATCTTTATCTTGTCCGTGGTCATTATAAATGGACAGGTTTTGCATTTCTTCTGGTTGCAAGGAAAGGTTCCTGCAGCTGTTGGGGAGGACAGGGAACTTCTGACAATGATGCTTCTTAGATTTGGGGGCTGCCTAAAACACAGTAGTGGGGGGTCTGGAAATATGGATTGTAATCGGGCATCTTTTTGTAGTTGAGGTTGTAGTTTCCGTGCAGCTCCCCTTAGCAGAGTTTGCGAATACAAACTGATGGTGACCTTTGACACCCTTAATGCTGGAATGAACCTGTCACACGGATTTATGACATTTTACATCAATTAAGGAATTTACTCCAAAGACCCTGTGAAAACATCACAAAACATTACCAGACCCCAATCAGAGGGCAATAAAACTTTCACACTCCTTATCTATGAACTGTTCCAATATTTATGTTCATCTCTATCTCCCATAATGACAGTTCTGCTTTACGTCACTTGTCTTACCTATTGCATTTTTTCTGTGCTGTGTGGTGTATAAATATGTGATTCTTCAGATTTTGTATTAGTTTAGCCTGATGAAGAGACCTGAGTAGTCTCGAAAGCTTGCAATTTGTTACCATCTTTTCAGTTAGCCATTAAAAGGTATCAACCACTGAGGACTCTCAACTCTAAATATTTTGATAACTATGGAGACATTGGGCCCGATTCATCATTTGTGTTTGTTTTTATTGAAAGCACCACAGCAGCTTTTTTTTTCAGCACTGGAGTGGCGCTTTAAATCTAAGTCTCGTGCCCCGCGCATATACTCACAACATCTGGAAAAGCCAGATTTACTTAAAAACTAGTAAACAACAGTGCCTTGTGAAAGTATTCGGCTCCCTGGAACTTTTCAACCTTTTCCCACATATCATGCTTCAAACATAAAGATACCAAATGTTAATTTTTGTGAAGAATCAACAACAAGTGGGACACAATAGTGAAGTTGAACGAAATTTATTGTTTTTTTTTACCTTTTTTTGGAAATACAAAAACTGAAAAGTGGGGCGTGCAATATTATTCAGCCCCTTTAACTTAATACTTTGTTGCGCCACCTTTTGCTGCGATTAAAGCTGCAAGTCGCTTGGGGTATGTCTATCAATTTTGTACAGTACATCGATAGACTGAAATTCTTGCCCATTCTTCCTTGGCAAACAGCTCAAGCTCAGTGAGGTTGGATGGAGATTGTTTGTGAACAGCAGTTTTCAGCTCTTTCCACAGATTCTCGATTGGATTCAGGTCTGGACTTTGACTTGGCCATTCTAACATCTGGATACGTTTATTTGTGAACCATTCCATTGTAGATTTTGCTTTATGTTTGGGATCGTTGTATTGTTGGAAGACAAATCTCCATCCCAGTCTCAGGTCTTTTGCAGACTCCAACAGGTTTTCTTCAAGAATGGTCCTGTATTTGGCTCCATCCATCTTCCCATCAATTTGAACCATCTTCCCTGTCCCTGCTGAAGAAAAGCAGCCCCAAACCATGATGCTGCCACCACCATGTTTGACAGTGGGGATGGTGTGTTCAGGGTGATGAGCTGTGTTGCCTTTACGCCAAACATATCGTTTGGCATTGTTGCAAAAAAGTTTGATTTTGGTTTCATCTGACCAGAGCACCTTCTTCCACAAGTTTGTGTCTCCCAGGTGGCTTGTTGCAAACTTTAAACGACACTTTTTATGGATATCTTTGAGAAATGGCTTTCTCCGTGCCACTCTTCCATAAAGTCCAGATTTGTACAGTGTACGACTGATTGTTGTCCTATGGACAGACTGTCCCACCCTAGCTGTAGATCTCTGCAGTTCATCCAGAGTGATCATGGGCCTCTTGGCTGCATCTCTGATCAGTCTTCTCCTTATTTGAGATGAAAGTTTAGAGGGACGGCCGAGTCTTGGTAGATTTGCAGTGGTATGATACTCCTTCCATTTCAATATGATCGCTTGCACAGTGCCCCTTGGGATGTTTAAAGTTTTGAAAATCATTTTGTATCCAAATTCGGCTTTAAACTTCTCCGCAACAGTATCACAGACCTGCCTGTTGTGTTCCTTGGTCTTCAAGATGCTCTCTGTGCTTCAAACAGAATCCTGAGACTATCACAGAGCAGGTGCATTTATACGGAGACTTGATTACACACAGGTGGATTAAATTTATCATCAGTTGTAATTTAGGACAACATTGGATCATTCAGAGATCCACAATGAACTTCTGGAGTGAGTTTGCTGCACTGAAAGTAAAGGGGCCGAATAATATTGCACGCCCCACTTTTCAGTTTTTGTATTTCCACAAAAATTTAAAATAACCAATAAATTTCGTTCAACTTCACAATTGTGTCCCACTTGTTGTTGATTCTTCACCAAAAATGTACATTTGGTATCTTTATGTTTGAAGCATGATATGTGAGAAAAGGTTGAAAAGTTCCAGGGGGCCGACATACATCATTAAGCACTATGCACTTTGTGAGTGAAATGCTTCTCCACGTAAGATGCACCAAGCACCTTGTTAAAGGGAATCTGTCACCCTAAATTGGCGGGATATTTAAATGATGGCAGTCAGGTCAGATGGGCGGTGTTTTGAGTACTTGCCTTAACATGTTGTTCTCCGCTGTCTCCATTATTTCTGGGAATTGTAGTCGTTGCCCTCCATATAACGCGCCTGCGCATTGCAATCTTGAATTGCGCACGCGCAGTATGCTTTGCCCGCAGATTGCAATGCGCAGGCGCTTTATATGGAGGGCAACGACTACAATTCCCAGAAATAATCGAGACAGCGGCGAACAACATGTTAAGGCAAGTACCCAAAACACCGCCCATCGGACCTGACTGCCATCATTTAAATATCCCGCCAATTTAGGGTGACAGATTCCCTTTAACTTGCTGCATGCACACTTCCCCACACTTATCCAAAACTTATGAGAAGAAATAAAATGTTTAAATTACGATATACATGTAACCTCACATGAAAACCAATGTAAATGTATGTATTGTGTCTAGTACACTTTTTGTATTTGTAATTTATACGCGTTTCTTACAGTTATTAGGCTCTTTAGAAGGACATAGATCAGGGGATTTATTCTGACGGAATATAGGTTGAACTGGATGGACAAATGTATTTTTTCGGCCTTGCTAACTATGTTACTATGTTCCCCAGTTGACATGAGGCACCTAGTATTTTTTTTATATTTTAAAGTTATTAGTGAATAATTAATAAACATTTGATTTTAGCATCTTTTGCATACAATTCTTGATTCTGGATCCCAATCCAGAGTCTGTATTTGCTGTGTGTGTAAAAAGGGTATGTCAGAGAGGCAGAGTCTGTATTTGCTATGTGTGTCAGAGAGGCAGAGTCTAAACGTATCTAAAAATGTGGAACAGTTTCAGAAAAATGTTCCAACGTAAAATTGTAAAGAGATTGAATATTCCACCACCTACAGCACATAATACCATCAAACGATTCAGAAATTCTAGAGAAATCCATGTGTTCACAATTCCACAGTTTGCCCTGAAATCCATTATTGCAAGTTAAAGCTCCATCATGCAAAGAAGAAACCTTATATCAAACAAAGCTCATTAACAATGGACTGAGGCAAAATGGAAAACTGATCTGTTGTCGGACTAATTATATTGTTTATGGAAATCACAGACGACGTGTCCTTCGGACTCAGGAGGAGGGGGACCATCCAGCTTATTATCCATGCACAGTTCCTGCACCTCTGATGGTATAGGGAGCTGCATTAGGACTTACGGCATCGGCGGCGCACACACGAAAGGCGCAATCAGTGCTGAGCATTATACAGAGGTGCTCCATCCAGACAACATCTATCAAAGGGAAGACCTTGTATATTTCAGAAAGACAATGGTAAACCATATCCATCATACCATCATGGCTCCACAGAAGAAGAGTTCGGGGGATGAACCGGTCCCCGGCAATCCAGACCTTTCACCAATAGAAAACATTTGGCACATTATGGTTGTATTATGTATTTAGTTGGTGCTCATTGTGTGGCGGTAGCAATTTAGTCCAGTATAGTGGTCTTATTGGTAATATCTTTGTACAGTGTGATTGGTTGTTATGTAAAAGTATCATGTATTCGCTCACTGGTGGACACAGACAGAAAAGGGCCCTTGTGCAAGAACAATACATGGGCCCTTTTCAGTCCAAGAGCTCTTAAAAATGCAAAATTGCATCTGCTTTGGAGGTAGAAATGGGCCCCCTTACCTCTGGGGCCCCTGTGCGGCTGCACCAATAATATGTCCGCCCCTGTATTCTTTATTTAGCAGTGAGGTTAGTGTTCATGTTTGGTGATATTTATTTAGCCTGGTATAGTGGTAGTTTTGGTAATATTGGACCTTCCACAGTGCTTTGTTATGTATAAGTATACATTCACTATGTAGATTTGATGGTGTGGCAGTATTAATGTGACACTGTGTCACCAAAATAGACTACAGCTCTCACTGAACACCCTAAACTGTTTTTTTCTCCCCAAAAAATTTATCAGGAAGGGCCACTACAGTTTCAGGACAAACCAAATGCAAGTCAGAAGGTACAGACATCATAGCTACTGCCGTCAGCGGAGACCTCTGGGAAGCACTCATTTAGAAAACTGACCAGCTGGAACTGCGACGATTCTAGATTCTGGTGCTTCTTAGCCCGATCCTGAATCATGTGGGTTAGAATCGCCATCTGGAGAAAAAAAAAGTATATGGCCAGTTGTAATGTGACGCTGAGTTACAAATGTGATGCTGAGTCACTACTCACGGACAAGCTATGAGACACGGTATTCAAGAGGTCTGGGGTCAGATACCAAGAAAATTTGTCATAAACAGAGGGGTAAGACAAAGGTGTAGTCAGGTCACAGTCCGAGGTCAGAATTCCAGGAAAGTAACAGATCAAGAAAGAGGGGCTAGGTAAACGGATGGTCAAAGGCAAGGTTTGGCAATAAAATATCAGAAACAGAGCACTAGAGAACACACACACTACCGAGCTAAAGCTATGACTAATCAGATACTGACAGCCAGCGCCATAGCCAGGTAATCACCTAGAACGGAAAACACCTGGAAGAAATCCAGCACACCACTGCCCTGATTGGCGGCTGGACTGTCACTCAGATACTGAAAGCACAGTATGCTCACTGTGTCCAGGACCCAGTGAGTGGAGGAATCTTGACAATTAATTTAGTCACATATAGTGGTATTATTGTTTTTTGTACAGTGTGTTTTGTCATGTATTCACTATGTACCGGTGACGTTAGTGTTCATGATGTGGCAGTATTAATTTAGCCCAGTATAGCGGTAATAATGGTTTTTGTCATAGATAAAAATTAAAATCCATAAAGACATCTCCAGAGAGGGGACATATTACCCTCACATTGCATCTCCTGACAAACTGTCAACATTCTTGGGATCTGAGTGACCCCCCACCGGCTGTTAGCCTTGCTCTTTCTATGGTGTGTTTTGTCACGTATCCACTATGTAGTGGTGACATAAGTGTTCATGGTGTGGTGGCATTAATTTAGCCTACTACAATGGTAGTATGAGTCTTTGTACAGTATCTATAGTCATTATATAGCGGTAATGGCAGAGTTCATGGTGTGGCGGCATTAATTTAGCCCAGTATAGTGGTAGTGATGGTCTTTATACAGTATCTGTATTCATTATGTAGTGGTAATGGTAGAGCTCATGGTGTGGCGGCATTAATTTAGCCCAGTACAGTGGTAGTAATGGTCTTTATACAGTATCTGTATTCATTATGTAGCGGTAATGGTAGAGCTCATGGTGTGGCGGCATTAATTTGGCCCAGTATAGTGGTAGTGATGGTCTTTATACAGTATCTGTATTCATTATGTAGCAGTAATGGTAGAGCTCATGGTGTGGCGGCATTAATTTAGCCCAGTACAGTGGTAGTATTGGTCTTTATACAGTATCTGTATTCATTATGTAGCAGTAATGGTAGAGCTCATGGTGTGGCGGCATTAATTTAGCCCAGTATAGTGGTAGTAATGGTCTTTATACAGGATCTGTATTCATTATGTAGCGGTAATGGTAGAGCTCATGGTGTGGCGGCATTAATTTAGCCCAGTACAGTGGTAGTAATGGTCTTTATACAGTATCTGTAGTCATTATGTAGCGGTAATGGTAGAGCTCATGGTGTAGCGGCATTAATTTAGCCCAGTGATGAACACACCCCCTGATGAAGGAAAGATTTTCGAAACGTGCGTAGGGGAGCGCCACGTCACGCCATCACCGATAATAGGTATCATTTGAACCTTTATTTGACTTTGTAGCCATAATTTCTGGATATACTCTGGTATTTATATTAAAGGTTATTGTAGATAAAGATTTTTTCACTTATCGATTTATTGCACTTGTGCACTTTTACTTGCTATTTGCACATTTGTTGGATAATTTATAGATATTGTAGAGTGATTCATTTTGAAATTTTTATTATGCACTTTTTTATATATACACTTATATAATCAATAGTACACGAATTATTTCTTTACTATTTGTCCCTGTATATATCAATTATGGTATTTTAATAAGTAATTTCTTATTTTGCTGTGGCTTTATATACTTCTAGTTGACAGTGTTTCTACCAATTTTATGTAAGGATTTTATATGTCACATCATTGATACTTAATAAAGATTATTAATTAATAACCCTTTTGTCACGTATATATATTTCTATATATTATATTATAGATTCATTTTTATCCATAATTATTTGTCTAGTAGTATCTGTATTCATTATATAGCGGTAATGGTAGAGCTCATGGTGTGGCGGCATTAATTTAGCCCAGTATAGTGGTAGTAATGGTCTTTATACAGTATCTGTATTCATTATGTAGTGGTAACGGTAGAGCTCATGGTGTGGCGGCATTAATTTAGCCCAGTATAGTGGTAGTAATGGTCTTTATACAGTATCTATATTCATTATGTAGCGGTAGAGCACATGGTGTGGCGACTAAAGATGAGCGACTTTGGTTGAGTCGGGTTTCGGACCACGACTTTACCAAAATTCGAGTCGGACGAAATTGGTCCGACTAGCGGCAAAAAAAACCCAACCCCAATGCAAGTCAATGGGGAATAAAAGTCGGCAGTGCGTGGAGGACAGTCAAAGTCGCTCATCTCTAGTGGCAGCATTAATTTAGCTCAGTATAGTGGTAGTAATGGTCTTTATACAGTATCTGTATTCATTATGTAGTGGCAGGGGCGCTGCTATAATGAGGCGACTTGAGCCTCTGTCTCAGGCGGCGGCAGCTAGGGGGCGGCAAAGCAGGGGTGCACAGTGAATGAAAAGGCCCGTGGGCCCGCCGACATTGAACTGACAGTTCAGTGCCGGCGGCCCTTTAATCGCGGGCGCAATGTGCTGAGTGAGGAAGGCCTTGCGGCCTTCCATATGCAGCACAGTGGTAGTAATGGTCTTTATACAGTATCTATAGTCATTATATAGCGGTGATGGCAGAGCTCATGGTGTGGTGGCATTATTTTAGCCCAGTACAGTGGTAGTAATGGTCTTTATACAGTATCTATAGTCATTATATAGCGGTGATGGTAGAGCTCATGGTGTGGCAGCATTATTTTAGCCCAGTACAGTGGTAGTAATGGTCTTTATACAGTATCTATAGTCATTATATAGCGGTGATGGTAGAGCTCATGGTGTGGCAGCATTATTTTAGCCCAGTACAGTGGTAGTAATGGTCTTTATACAGTATCTATAGTCATTATATAGCGGTGATGGCAGAGCTCATGGTGTGGTGGCATTATTTTAGCCCAGTACAGTGGTAGTAATGGTCTTTATAAAGTATCTATAGTCATTATATAGCGGTAATGGTAGAGCTCATGGTGTGGCAGCATTATTTTAGCCCAGTACAGTGGTAGTAATGGTCTTTATACAGTATCTATAGTCATTATATAGCGGTAATGGTAGAGCTCATGGTGTGGCAGCATTATTTTAGCCCAGTACAGTGGTAGTAATGGTCTTTATACAGTATCTATAGTCATTATATAGCGGTAATGGTAGAGCTCATGGTGTGGCAGCATTATTTTAGCCCAGTACAGTGGTAGTAATGGTCTTTATACAGTATCTATAGTCATTATATAGCGGTGATGGTAGAGCTCATGGTGTGGCAGCATTATTTTAGCCCAGTACAGTGGTAGTAATGGTCTTTATACAGTATCTATAGTCATTATATAGCGGTAATGGTAGAGCTCATGGTGTGGCAGCATTATTTTAGCCCAGTACAGTGGTAGTAATGGTCTTTATACAGTATCTATAGTCATTATATAGCGGTGATGGTAGAGCTCATGGTGTGGCAGCATTATTTTAGCCCAGTACAGTGGTAGTAATGGTCTTTATACAGTATCTATAGTCATTATATAGCGGTGATGGTAGAGCTCATGGTGTGGCAGCATTATTTTAGCCCAGTACAGTGGTAGTAATGGTCTTTATACAGTATCTATAGTCATTATATAGCGGTGATGGTAGAGCTCATGGTGTGGCAGCATTATTTTAGCCCTGTACAGTTGTAGTAATATCTATAGGTAGTGAGGGAGTTAGAGACACACTATAATGACATAGAGATAGAAGTGATGGAGGAGGCAGTGTATGGTGAGCTGAGGCTTCGGGCTTGGCCCCCGGCCTAGTCACACACGCTTTCCCCTGCACACACAGGCTTGCGCCTTGGTGTCTGGGCGCTATGTGCGGCACTGCGCTACTCTGACAGCGCGGCGTTGTGTAACGCTTGGGCCTCAGCACTCCGGTGGGTGGGAGCCTTTCCCTCTATCCCGGCCGGTACTTTATCACATATCCATCCGCGCTCTCCGTCTCAGACACGGCGCTCCAGCTGCAGTCCCAGCCAGGGCGGAAGTAACCAGCGCCGAATAACGAGACGCCACCTTTCACCGGTAAAAAAAAAAGGCTTCTACCACCGGGGAAAAGGTAATATACCTCCGAGCTGTTTTCGGTTTTGGAGTGTTTCTCAGCGTCACTCTCCCTGTTCTGACTGTAAACTTCACCTTTCTGGTCGTGACCGGGTATCAACGGCGGAAGGACACTGTAAGCCTTGGGGGACTATTTGTTCTGGTGGCGGTGCTGCGGCCTCGGCCTCGCCGCCATCTTGAATGTTAATGTTTTCCCCTTTTACAAATATATATATAAATATACCCCCTCACTCCCGGTGCATCACGCGTGACATTAACCCCTTACCCTCTCGCCCTATTCCTCTTTTAGGGTCCCAAAAAAAACAGACCAGAAATTCCCCGGTGTCAGCCTGCACCTCCATAACAACAGTCTTTTTCTTGCACCCCACCTCCACCAGCTCTGTACATTTTTTTTTTTTAGGGCGTTCGGTTGCTCCCAGGACTTGTGTGACGGGCGAGGTGACTGATCCTACACCCTCCACCCCCAGGTACCATTTTACCTTATTTTTTTTCTCTTATGACATTTATATATATTTTTTTTTCATTTTTTTTTATTTACAGTTGTTTGCAGCAAATAAGAGGTTAAAATATCTTTAGGGGTGTCTGTGCCCTTTCCTATATACTGGGGGGGCCTACTACATCATCGGATTAAGGCCTGGATGCTTCATTATAAGGGGTGTCGGGGGGGGCTCCCTGCTACCGGACCTATTAGTAAAAAGGCCAGGCAGGGGTTAAAGTTTTTTTTTTTTTTTTTTTTTTTTTTTTTTATGTTTAACCCTTTATAATGTCATTATCATCTTTATGCATTTTTAGTGTCCTGGATAACATAACAGTCACACAAAATATAAATTTAAAATATATATATATATATATATATATGAATTTTTTTTTTAAAACCACTCCTAGCTGTGTTTTTTTTTTGCACGTAATGTCAGATAATAATCTGACATTACGTGCAAAAAAAAAAAAATTTCATATATATATATATATATTATATATATATATATATATATATATTTTACATTTATATTTTTGTCTGCCTCCATTGTGAACCTCGGATCCGTCGCTCGTCCTTTGTTGTAAATTACTGATCACTTCCAATAGGTCCCAGAGGCTTATTAATATCGTTACCCCCTTATGTTCCCTCTGCCGGCCGGTTGAGGTGTATCTATACCCACGGGAAGGGGGCTCGTTAGCTAATTAGCACATTTACACCCCCCTTCTTTTATCACACAGGAGACGGCAGATTCTGCTTTACCAGGATGGGAGTTGGTGCTTTTTATATATATATATATATATTTATATATTTTTTTTTTTTACATCAATCGTGAAACCAGTTGAACTGGGAGTTTAATGAGTCTGTCATCTCCCGGCCGACCTACTTGCACGTCTTGATGTGTAATAATCTCTTGTGTGGAAAGGGTTAATTGCGGGGCTTGGATTCTGAATTCCCCCCCTTCCTATGATTGTATCTGGACTGTTGCATTCCACAGTGATAATCTGGGCGTGGGGTTTCGGGACATTTAAATCAACAGTGGATTTGATTGGCCATTGAGTTAGTGAGGTGGATTCTTTTTTTTTTATTTATTTTTTTTTCCATTTCTATTTCTCGTCATTTTCCGGATATGATGTGTTATTTAGCTTCCTGGTGGAAAGGGTGCAGATGATGGATGGGTTATAGTGTGATTGTAATGTGGATAGGAGCTTTGCTACTTATACGGGCCGTTTCCTTTGTATTGTACTGTGCCGGAGTTACACGGCAGCCTTTGCTGTGACACCAGAGATTGCTTGGTACATCTCTGCATATTGCAGGTCGTTAGAGCACCGCGACAAGCACAATTGCTTCTGACTTTTAGCCATTTGTTTGTCGCAGTACCCAAACTTTCATTATATTGCAATGGACGCAGCTGCGCAGAGCGGTCTATGGCCACTTGACCTGTTTCGCCTCCAAAACCCACCGTCTAGCCCCAGCTTAATACGTACACCTTTTACAATCTGGCAATGGTGCTGCTGTCTGTGGTTTCGTTAGGATGTAAGGGGTTACTGTTCAGCTGGTAATAGACCTGCAATTCTTGGAAGGCCACAAGGTGGCAGTAGAGTGTTTTTGTTGTTGACCACATTCACACATTGTCAGAGTGCTGAACAAGATTCTACTTACCTAAGCTCAACAGCCAGGTAATATTTATATACAGTCAGGAAGGTTGATCTGTGATCTTCATTATTAGAATTGTGTGACAGGAGCTGTCTAGTCATCATTAGTAACTATGATGGGAGTTTCTGCCTTTCCCACCCCTTTTACTTAATGGAGAACTTCAATGGTACCTTCCATGCAATTTCATTGTCACACTGGCAGTTTTACTAAATTAAATGGTGACCCCACCCCCTTTGGAGAAAATAAAGCCACCAAATTCTCAAGGGGTCACCATAAGATGGCCTGGCTTTACTGAGAAGTATACCAAGAATTTTAGGATTTAGAGAAAATATTGGCAGACTTTTAAACATGTTTATATTTACTAACGGAAAGATGTGTATCTTTGTACCGTGTTAGCCAGTAGATAGAAAAATATTTAGAATTGAGAGTCCTCAGTGGTTGATACCTTTTAATGGCTAACTGAAAAGATGGCAACAAATTGCAAGCTTTCGAGACTACTCAGGTCTCTTCATCAGGCGAAGACTAATACAAAATCTGAAGAATCATATATTTATACACAACACAGCACAGAAACAATGCAATAGATAAGACAAGTGACGTGAAGCAGAACTGTCATTATGGGAGATAGAGATGAACATAAATATTGGAACAGTTCATAGATAAGATAAGGAGTGTGAAAGCTATATTGTCCTCTGATTGGGATCTGGTTCTGTGTTGTGTGATGCCCTCAGAAGGTCTGAAGAGCGAATTCCTTAATTGATGTAAAAAGACATAAATCCATGCGACACATTCATTCCTGCACTGAGTGTGTCAAAGGTCGTCATGAGTTTATATTCCCAAACTCATGACAACTGAATATAAACTCATGACGACCTTTGACACACTCAGTGCAGGAATGAATGTGTCGCATGGATTTATGTCTTTTTACATCAGTTAAGTAATTTGCTCTTCAGACCTTCTGGGGGCATCACACAACACAGAACCAGACCCCAATCAGAGGACAATATAACTTTCACACTCCTTATCTATGAACAGTTCCAATATTTATCTTCATCTCTATCTCCCATAATGACAGTTCTGCTTTACATCACTTGTCTTATCTATTTCATTATTTCTGTGCTGTGTTGTGTATAAATGTGATTCTTCAGATGTTGTATTAGTTGCCTGATGAAGAGACCTGAGTAGTCTTGAAAGCTTGCAATTTGTTACCATCTTTTCAGTTAAGGTACTGCCACACTAAACAATCCCGCTAGCGATCGCGATAACGACGCATACTAATGCGATCGCTAGCGGATTGTTTCTATATCGCTAAATGCTGCCACATTTAGCGATATAGTTAACGACGCTATCGCCGTTAGCGATCTTCTTAACGACTTTAGCGGTACAAAAGTACCGCTAAATCGCTAAGAAAAGGTGCCACACAGCGATTAAATACTTACCCAGCGGGAGCGCCGACGAGAAAATAGGGTCCGGAGCGATTCCAGCGACGAGCGAGATCACAGCAGGAAGCTCGTCGCTGGAAGCTGCCGCACTGAACAATATCGCTAACGGATCGCTAAATAGTGACGTTTTTTAGCGATCCCGTTAGCGATATTGTTTAGTGTGGCATACCCTTTAGCCATTAAAAGGTATCAACCACTGAGGACTCTCAAGTCTAAATATTTTTATATTTACTAACGAGAGACTTGTGACAGCATGAATTAATTTTCTTTATATTAGAGTCCTACTTTAAAGGCTGTGCCATGCTTCTGCAACACCCCTTCAGTGTACAATTAACCCCTTCATGACCCAGCCTATTTTGACCTTAAAGACCTTGCCATTTTTTGCAATTCTGACCAGTGTCCCTTTATGAGGTAATAACTCAGGAACGCTTCAACGGATCCTAGCGATTCTGAGATTGTTTTTTCGTGACATATTGTGGTAAATTTAAGTTGATAATTTTTGCGTTTATTTGTGAAAAAAATGGAAATTTGGCGAAAATTTTGAAAATTTTGTAATTTTCAAATTTTTAATTTTTATTCTGTTAAACTAGAGAGTTATGTGACACAAAATAGTTAATAAATAACATTTCCCACATGTCTACTTTACATCAGCACAATTTTGGGAACAACATTTTTTTTTGTTAGGAAGTTATAAGGGTTAAAAGTTGACCAGCGATTTCTCATTTTTACAGCAAAATTTACAAAACCATTTTTTTTAGGGACCACCTCACATTTGAAGTCACTTTGAGGGGTCTATATGGCAGAAAATACCCAAAAGTGACACCTTTATAAAAACTGCACCCCTCAAGCTACTCAAAACTACATTCAAGAAGATTATTAACCCTTCAGGTGCTTCACAGGAACTAAAGCAACGTGTAAGGAAAAAATGGACATTTTAATTTTTCCAACAAAAATTTTCTTTTAGCATCAATTTTTTCATTTTTACATGGGCATCAGGATAAAATGGATCCTAAAATTTGTTGGGCAATTTCTCCTGAGTACACAGATACCTCATATGTGGTCATAAACCACTGTATGGGCGCACGGCAGGGCTCAGAAGGGAAGGAGCGCCATTTGACTTTTTGAATGGAAAATATGCTGGAATATTTAGCGGTTGCCATGTCATATTTGGAGAGTCCCTGTGTGCCTAAACATTGGAGCTCCCCCACAAGTGACCCCATTTTGGAAACCAGACCCCCTAAGGAACTTATCTAGATGCATAGTGATCATTTTGAACCCCCAGGTGCTTCACAAATTGATCTGTAAAAAAAGAAAGTACTTTTTTTTCACAAAAATTTTCTTTTAGCCTCAGTTTTTTCATTTTCACATGGGCAACAGTATAAATTGGATCCTAAAATTTGTTGGGCAATTTCTCCTGAGTACACAGATACCTCATATGTGGTCATAAACCACTGTTTGGGCGCATGGCAGGGCTCAGAAGGGAAGCAGCGCCATTTGACTTTTTGAATGGAAAATATGCTGGAATATTTAGCGGTTGCCATGTCGCATTTGGAGAGTCCCTGTGTGCCTAAACATTGGAGCTCCCCCACAAGTGACCCCATTTTGGAAACTAGACCCCCTAAGGAACTTATCTAGATGCATAGTGATCATTTTGAACCCCCAGGTGCTTCACAAATTGATCTGTAAAAAAAAGAAAGTACTTTTTTTTCACAAAAATTTTCTTTTAGCCTCAGTTTTTTCATTTTCACATGGGAAACAGTATAAATTGGATCCTAAAATTTGTTGGGCAATTTCTCCTGAGTACACAGATACCTCATATGTGGTCATAAACCACTGTTTGGGCGCACGGCAGGGCTCAGAAGGGAAGGAGCGCCATTTGACTTTTTGAATGGAAAATATGCTGGAATATTTAGCGGATGCCATGTCGCATTTGGAGAGTCCCTGTGTGCCTAAACATTGGAGCTCCCCCACAAGTGACCCCATTTTGGAAACTAGACCCCCTAAGGAACTTATCTAGATGCATAGTGATCATTTTGAACCCCCAGTGCTTCACAAATTGATCTGTAAAAAAAAGAAAGTACTTTTTTTTCACAAAAATTTTCTTTTAGCCTCAGTTTTTTCATTTTCACATGGGAAACAGTATAAATTGGATCCTAAAATTTGTTGGGCAATTTCTCCTGAGTACACAGATACCTCATATGTGGTCATAAACCACTGTTTGGGCGCACGGCAGGGCTCAGAAGGGAAGGAGCGCCATTTGACTTTTTGAATGGAAAATATGCTGGAATATTTAGCGGTTGCCATGTCGCATTTGGAGAGTCCCTGTGTGCCTAAACATTGGAGCTCCCCCACAAGTGACCCCATTTTGGAAACTAGACCCCCTAAGGAACTTATCTAGATGCATAGTGAGCACTTTGAACCCCCAGGTGCTTCACAAATTGATCCGTAAAAAAAAGAAAGTACTTTTTTTTCACAAAAATTTTCTTTTAGCCTCAGTTTTTTTTCATTTTCACATGGGAAACAGTATAAATTGGATTCTAAAATTTGTTGGGCAATTTCTCCTGAGTACACAGATACCTCATTTGTGATCATAAACCACTGTTTGGGCGCACGGCAGGGCTCAGAAGGGAAGGAGCGCCATTTGACTTTTTGAATAGAAAATATGCTGGAATATTTAGCGGTTGCCATGTCGCATTTGGAGAGTTCCTGTGTGCCTAAACATTGGAGCTCCCCCACAAGTGACCCCATTTTGGAAACTAGACGCCCTAAGGAACTTATCTAGATGCATAGTGAGCACTTTGAACCCCCCAGGTGCTTTACAGAAGTTTATAACGCAGAGCCGTGAAAATAAAATATCATTTTTTTTTCTCAAAAAATGATTTTTTAGCCCACTATTTTTTATTTTCACAATGGTTACAGGAGAAATTGGACCACGAAAGTTGTTGTCCAGTTTGTCCTGAGTACGCTAGTACCCCATATGTGGGGGGAACCACTGTTTGGGCACACGTCAGGGCTCGGAAGGGATGTAGTGACGCTTTGAAATGCCAACTTGATGGAATGGTCTGCGGGCATCTTGTTACGTTTGCAGAGCCCCTGATGCGCCTAAACAGTAGAAACTCCCCACAAGTGACCCCATTTTGGAAACTAGACACCGCAAAGAACTTATCTAGATGTGTGGTGAGCACTTTGAACCCCCAAGGGCTACACAGAAGTTTATAACGCCCGGGCATGAAAATAAAAAAATCATATTTTTTCCACAATCAGGATCTTTTAGTCCCCAATTTTTTTATTTTCGCAAGGGTAACATGAGAAATTAGACCCCAAAAGTTGTTGTCCAATTTGTCCTGAGTATGCTGATATCCCATATGTGGGAGAAAACTACTGTATGGGCACACGTCGGGGCTCGGATGGGAAGTAGTGACCTTTTGAAATGCCCACTTGATGGAATGGTCTTTGGGCGTCATGTTACGTTTGCAGAGTCACTGATGTGCCTAAACAGTAGAAACTCCCCACAAGTGACCCCATTTTGGAAACTAGATCCCCCAAGGAACTCCTCTAGATGTGTGGTGAGCACTTTGAATCTCCAAGTCCTTCACAGAAGTTTATAACGCAGAGCCGTGAAAATATAAAATCATTTTTTTTCCCACAAAAATAATTTTTAGTCCCCAATTTTTTTTCCCAATGTTAACAGGAGAAATTAGAACCCCCAAAGTTGTTGTGCAATTTTTCCCGAGTACGCTGATACCTCATATGTGGAGATAAACCACTGTTTGGGCATACGTCGGGGCTTGGAATAAAGGGAGCACTGTTTGACTTTTTGAACGCAAAATTTGCAGGAATCAATGGTGGTGCCATGTCGCGTATGGAGACCCCCTGATGTGCCTAAATAGTGGAAACCTCTCAATTCTAACTCCAACCATAACCCCAAACACCCCTAACGCCTACACACACCTAACCCTAATACAAACCCTAATCATAACCCTAACCCCAACACACCCCTAACCCTAATCCCAACTCTAACCATAAACCTAACTACAAGCCTAACCCTAATTCCAAACCTAACCCTAATTCCAACCCTAACCCAAATTCCAACCCTAACCGTAATTCTAACCTTAGCCCTAATGCTAACCCTAACCCTAGTTCTAACCCTAAGGCTGGGTTCATATTGCGTTTTACCAGCCCGTTCAACACGTAGCGTTGACCGGCTGGTAACGGTATAGCATAACGCGATCGCGTTATGCTATACCCGCTAGCGCAGATGAATCAGCAGATAATCAGCCGCGGATCAGCAGCAAAATCAGTCGCGGATCAGCAGCGAAATCCGCCGCGGATCAACAGCGAAATCCGCCGCGGATCAGCAGCGAAATCCGCCGCGGATCAGCAGCGAAATCCGCCGCGGATCAGCAGCGAAATCCGCCGCGGATCAGCAGCGAAGTCCGCCGCGGATCAGCAGCGAAGTCCGCCGCGGATCAGCAGCGAAGTCCGCCGCGGATCAGCAGCGAAGTCCGCCGCGGATCAGCAGCGAAGTCCGCCGCGGATCAGCAGCGAAGTCCGCCGCGGATCAGCAGCGAAGTCCGCCGCGGATCAGCAGCGAAGTCCGCCGCGGATCAGCAGCGAAGTCCGCCGCGGATCAGCAGCGAAGTCCGCCGCGGATCAGCAGCGAAGTCCGCCGCGGATCAGCAGCGAAGTCCGCCGCGGATCCGCAGCGAAATCCGCCGCGGATAAGCAGCGATATCCGCCGCGGATCCGCAGCAAAATCAGCTGCGGATCAGCAGCAAAATCCGCTAGGGAAAAAAAAAAAAAAAATTCTTTATTTTTTTTATTTGTCCCTACCTATGATAAAGGGGGGGTTCATTTACTTTTTTTTATTTTGATCACTGTGACAGTTTATCACAGTGATCAAAATAAATTTTTGAACACTGGGGGGCGCACTGCGCATGCGCCGGCCGGCGGGCGCACTGCGCATGCGCCCGCCATTTTCCAATATGGCGGCGCCCATGAAGAGGCCCGGGCGGACGCCGGGCCCGATCGTGGGACATCGGTGGATCGGGAGAGGTGAGTAGGGGGGTCGGAAGGCTGGGGGGGGATAGGAAGTGGGGGCAGTGGACCAAAAGAGGAGGGAGCTGTAAGTGACGGCGGTGACCGATCGCTGCCATCTTTCGGTGGCGGCGGCCGATCACCGCCGTGACTCGGTGGGGGGGGGTCAGGGCTCGGTCTCCAGCCATGGCAGATGCTATTGCAGCATCGGCCATGGCTGGATTGTAATATTTCACCAATTAAATTGGTGAAATATTACACATTGCTCTGATTGGCTGTTTCACTTTTAACAGCCAATCAGAGCGATCGTGGCCACGGGGGGGTTAAGCCAACCCCCCTGTGGTGAAGCACAAAGGGTCCTGTAACTGCGGGTCGGGTGACCTTTGAGTGACCCCGGTCTCCCGGCCCGCAGGGACGAGATCCTTTCATGACGCCACATAGGCGTCATGGGTCGGATTGGCACAGGTTTTCATGACGCCTACGTGGCGTCATGGGTCGGGAAGGGGTTAAAGAGAGTGGTTAAAGGGTCATAGGGCCACACTAAAAAAATTGGTATAGCAGTTATAGTTTTATATGACTATATAATGACCTGCAACAGTGAGTCAGCCTCATTATTGCAGCTCTCTTATTTAAATTATCCTTGTAGTTCCAATCAACATAGTCTCATCTTATGGTCAATGCGCTGACTAACAAAACGGCAAAATATTTTATTCACCCAAAATAGTATTTCAGCTGCAGATGGAAGGAAGAGAGCCACAGTATTCATTACTGATGGGTAGGCGGAGCCCCAGATCAGGATGTTACCTCAGATCAAAAGAGTGCTGACTGGCTGGCCCCTCCAGCTCGGGCTCCTCCTACTCAGCTCCAGTCTAAGATTTGAGGTCCAGAGGATGGTCGCTGCTAATGCAGCTCCTCAGAAGATTTTATTATTTTATATTCGGACAGGAGACTTGGATCACCAGTTGGTCTAGAGGTCTCAGGGGTACCAGCGCTGCTGTACCCCAACCTCTCCCTTGGCGGATCTGTATTTACTTAAAGTCCCTGCAGAATCCTTGCCGGCCCTGGGGGATGAGGAGAGCTTCCCTGGCGGGACGCAAACCACACGTGCGGTCACTGCGTTCTTCGCCCTGGGGGGAAGCATGGGCACAGCGCCAGAAACCCCTGAGGGTCCCTGTGGCGCCTTGGCTGGTGAGTACTCCACACAAATTTTTGATTATAATTATGTGTGAGTGCTTTAGCGTCTGGATGAGCAGCGCTATTACTTGTATGTCAGTATGCTTCAGCGCTGCTGTGACAGCGCTACTACATGTATGTCAGTATGCTTCAGCGCTGCTGTGACAGCGCTGTTACAAGTAGATGTGGTGATTTTTTGTCCGCAGGCAGATACCTGCAGGACAGAGAGGGAGCAGGAGCGGGGGAGTTCGCGCTCAATATTCGAGCTGGCGGGGGGCGTGGCCTAACTATTCCCGGTCTTCTGAGCAGGAAGACGCGCGCTCTGGCGTTTCTCCTGCGACCCCCTCACTGTGGCGGCCATTACACAGGCTCCTGGGCTCCTCAGACCGCTCCTCTCCTCATAAGACACCACGGCCAGCTGGGTGAGTGCTGATTCCTCACCCTGCAGCGCAGCGATCGCTATCCTGCAGCTGCAGTCTCATTAGAGACATAAAAATTGGCTGGGGCTCACAAATATATATATTGTGGTGAGTTTGCAATATTAACCCCTCTGAGGGTTATTTCTACCAGCAAAAATTTTTTTGACTGAATACCGCTGGGGTAACCCTGCTTGGTGGAGCGTTAACCCTTCAGCGTTTAAAAAAAAAAAAAAAAAAAAAACCGCATAGTTTTTGCTGGTATTACCGCTTTGACCTGCTCATACAGGTGAGACATGTCTGAACAGGGTTCAGATGCCGCGGACCACGTCCCAGTGCCATTACGGCAATCAGATACGCAGACCTCCACAGCGTCTAGCGCTGCGGTCGACAGCGGTGGAAAATTGGACGATATCGCTCGATCGATCAACAACTTGTCTGACCTTTTAGGTCAATATGTGTCTGCTAATTCCTCTCAGAGGAAGCGACGCAGGCCGTTACCGGCCTCTACACGAAGCGAGTCAGATGTATCTGATATTGGGCAGAGTTCCCCTTTAAATTCGGATGGAGAAATATCCGATTCAGATGCGGACGAGCCGCAGGGGCGTTCCTCTATGGCGAAGCGTACGGAGGCATTGATTGAAGCCATGAGAGATATATTACAGTTACCGGAGGAGGTAACTAGTCGTCCTGGTAAATCAGCACGCATGTTCCAGGAGTCCCGTGCTTCGCGTACAACATTGCCAGCTCTGGATGAGCTTAATAGTGTAATAGAGGAGGAACGTCTATGTCCAGATAAGCGTTTTCATGGAACGCATTTCTTTGATACACTTTATCCTTGCTCTGCGGAGTTAAAGGATAATTGGACTTCTGCTCCTGAAGTGGATGTGTCTTTATCTCAGCTTAGTAAATCCTCACTACTCCCTATAAAGGGAAAAGCGAGCTTACAGGAGCCTTTGGATAGAAAGGCAGAAGTGGCGGCAAAAGCAAGCTATGAGGCTGCGGGTCATGGATTTCGAGCAGTGCTAGGATCCATGTGTGCTGCTAGAGCTTCTCTAAGCTGGTTGGCACGTCTGAAGACGGAGTTGCAAAATGAATCTCCGTTATCTGAGATACGGGAAACTTGTGAATGGTTAGAAACGGCAGCCTGTTATATCTTTGATGCCGGTCTGGATACGGCATCTCTGCTGGCCAAAGCGCAAGCTTCAGCGGTCACAGTCAGAAGAGCTTTATGGCTCAGACAGTGGGCCGGGGACGCAGTTTCCAAACAAGGGTTGTTGGCCTTACCTTACAAGGGTGGCCATCTTTTTGGATCCGACCTCACAGAGCTGATTTCCAAGGCTAAGGCGAAGGAATCAGCATTACCACAGCGTAGGGCCATGGCCTCTGTGTCCAGTAAGCCTGGTGTCTATAGTGGTCGGCGGTCCTTTCGGGGCCGAGGACGATCTAGTCACTCCTCGTGGGGATCGGGTCGTCCTTCTCAGGAAAGAAATCCTCTCAGAAAACTCGTACTCCCCGGAAGCAGAGTTTCCGCCAGGACAAGCGGGAACTTGACAAGAAGCCCGCAAAGTCGGATTGACGCCAGGGTCCACTCGAGGATTCTCGAGTGGGGGGTCGCCTGCTTCTTTTCAAGGAGACTTGGATGGCTCGCGTTCCAGATTCCTGGGTAACGCGGATAGTGTCGGCAGGCTATTTCATAGAGTTTGCTTCTCGACCCCCAAATGTTTTTTGTCAATCTCACGTTCCGTCGGAACCCGAGCTTGTTGTCGCTCTACAGCGAGAGGTCGAATCTCTGCTACAAAAGGGTGTAGTGATACCGGTTCCGTCAGAGGACCGAGGGAAAGGTTTTTATTCCAACCTTTTTATAGTTCCCAAAAAGGAGAACAAATTTCGCCCGATTCTGGATCTCAAGCGATTAAACCGGCATGTCCATGCCCGGAAATTTCGCATGGAGTCGCTTCGTTCCGTTGTGGCAGCTCTGTCACAGAACGATTTTCTGGTGTCAATCGACATTCGCGACGCCTATTTGCATATTTCCATCGGAAAGGCTCATCAGCGCTTTCTTCGATTTGCCATAGGTCAGAATCATTACCAGTTTGTGGCTCTGCCGTTCGGCTTAGCCTCAGCGCCAAGGGTCTTTACAAAACTTCTGGCGCCCCTCATGGCAATCCTTCGAAGACAGGGGATTACGATTCTCCCTTATCTGGACGATCTTTTGATCGTGGCTTCCTCGGAGGAGGAGGCGTTGACGGCTCGGGATTTGTCTCTTCAGTTTCTGAAGGACTTCGGTTGGCTGGTCAATTGGGAGAAGTCGTCCCTGGAACCATCGAGGACAATCCTCTTTTTGGGAATGCATCTCGACACGTTTCGGTCGGTAGTTTCCCTACCACCAGACAAACAGTCATGTCTTCTTCGACATGTACAGATTATGAAATCCTCAACGGCAATGTCCCTACGGAAGTGTATGCGTCTTCTGGGACTGATGGTGGCGTCCATGGAGGCAATTCCTTTTGCCCAGTTCCATTCCAGGACTCTCCAAAGGTTCATCTTGAGTCGATGGAACCAGTCGCAATCGCTGGATTGCAGTGTCACCATTTCTCGCGCGGTGCGGGATTCTCTAGAATGGTGGTTACGTCCAGGGGCATTCTCCCTGGGGAAGTCTTTCCTCCCTCCGAAGTGGTCAGTTATAACCACCGATGCCAGCCTGACGGGCTGGGGGGGTGTTTGGAACAATCTCTGGATTCAGGGGGTATGGTCATCGGAGGAGTCTTTTCTTCCGATCAACATCCTGGAATTGAGGGCGATTTTCCTTTGCCTCCAACATTGGACGGTCCCTTTGAGCGGTCTGCCAGTACGAGTGCAGACAGACAATGCGACGGCTGTCGCGTATATCAATCACCAAGGTGGGACAAGGAGTTCCAGACTCATGGTAGAGGTGTCCCGAATTCTGATTTGGGCAGAGGCCAGTGTACCAGCCATTTCGGCGATTCACATTCCAGGGGTTCAGAATATTACAGCGGACTTTCTCAGTCGCAGAAGGATGGATCCCGGGGAATGGAGCCTCCACCCGGAAGTTTTTGCACTACTGTGCTCTTGCTGGGGAACCCCCCAAGTGGATTTGATGGCATCCAGGTCCAATGCCAAGTTACCGACATTCATGTCCAGGTACAAGGACCCGAAGGCGGTGGCGGTGGATGCTCTAGTGGCTCAGTGGGATCAGTTCGAGCTGATCTATGTATTCCCGCCGATATCCTTACTTCCTCTAGTACTGCGTCGGATCAGACTAGAGAGGATTCCAGCTATTTTGATAGCTCCAGACTGGCCAAGAAGGGTGTGGTTCTCGACAATAATGTCGCTGTTGGCGGCACCTCCTTTTCCACTCCCTCTTCAACCGGACTTGTTGACTCAGGGGCCCGTTTGTCATCCGGACTTGATGTCCCTGCGTTTGACGGCGTGGCTCTTGAGACCGAAATCTTGACCCGTAGAGGTTTTTCAGCCGAGGTCATTGCTACCCTTCGTGCTGCAAGATGTCCGGCTACTACTAGGATTTACCACAAAATTTGGGAAACCTTCTTTTCGTGGTGTTTGGGGTCCTCTCGGAACCCGAGAAAATTTTCCATTCCCAACCTGTTGGCTTTTCTGCAGCATGGGCTAGACAAGGGTTTGGCAGTCAGCACTCTGAAAGGTCAGATTTCTGCTCTGTCCTTATTGTTCCGGAGAACCATTGCTTCAAATAGAGACGTGCTCTCCTTTTTCCGAGGTATATCTCGTAAGTTTCCGCCGCGGAAGGCACCCGTGTCTCCTTGGCGGCTCAACCTTGTTTTGGAGGCTCTTCAGCATAAACCTTTTGAGCCTATGGTTTCTGCTAGCCTTTCTTTACTTTCTTGGAAGGTGGCTTTCCTTGTTGCAGTCACTTCCTTGAGGAGAGTTTCTGAGTTGGCAGCTCTTTCTTGTTCGCCTCCTTTTCTGGAGTTTTTTCCGGATCGTGTAGTGCTTCGCACTCGGGGTGATTTTTTGCGTAAAGTGGTGTCACAATTTCATGTTAACCAGGATATTGTGTTGCCTTCACTCTGTCCGGATCCGAAGAATGCGAAAGAGCGAGATTTACACACATTGGATTTAGTGCGGGCCTTGAAGTTTTATCTATCTATTACTCAAGGTTTTCGTAAGACGGACTCCCTGTTTGTGGTTCCAGCAGGTCGTCGGCGTGGTCAACGAGCTTCCAAGGATTCTATAGCTCGTTGGATCCGGTCAGCTATTTTGGAAGCTTACCGCCTTCGGGGTGAATCTTGCCCGATTAAGATTCGAGCCCATTCCACGAGAGCTGTGGCCTCATCGTGGGCTTTTCATCAAGGTGCCTCGGCAGTGCAGCTCTGCCGAGCGGCAACTTGGCGCTCTGTCCACACGTTTACAAGGTTTTATAAAGTGGACGTCAGTGCTTCCGCTGATGCAGCCCTCAGACGTAGGGTCCTGCAGGCAGCTGTAGTTTAAAGTTCTGGATGAACTTGTGTTTAGCGCTGGTTGCGCTTTGTTGTTAAGGTTGTTGGGTTTCTGCCTTTTGTTGGTTTTTCCCACCCTTATTTTTGAACTGCTTTGGGACGTCCCATCAGTAATGAATACTGTGGCTCTCTTCCTTCCATCTGCAGCTGAAACACGGATTTTGGTAAAAACTTACCTGTAAAATCCTTTTCAGCGAAGGAAGGAAGAGAGACACAGCACCCTCCCAAGGCAGAAGTGTGTTGATGTTTTCAGATGCAGCGCGACCCTTATCTGATAGCGATTATCTGGGCTGAGGTCAGCGCGCTAAGGCTCTGTTCCAGCATCGCCAGCTCATCGCAGTAGTCAGGTTCCGTGAGTAGTACCTGGAACTCTGTGGTTTTTTGGCTTTCTTTGCATGCATAACCTGTATCCTTGTGTTTTTTTCTCTGAAGTTCCTTCAGAAGGGGTTATGTTGCTCCGCTGGTGATCTTGGCTCTTTTCCTAAAAGCTTTGGTACGACTGGAGCTGAGTAGGAGGAGCCCGAGCTGGAGGGGCCAGCCAGTCAGCACTCTTTTGATCTGAGGTAACATCCTGATCTGGGGCTCCGCCTACCCATCAGTAATGAATACTGTGTCTCTCTTCCTTCCTTCGCTGAAAAGGATTTTACAGGTAAGTTTTTACCAAAATCCGTGTTTTCAATACAAATATTTCTCCAAAGTGTCAGCCACTAGGTGTCCACTTCCTGCTGTCACTCGTACCGCAAGATGAATTAGGCCGGGGTCAGACACAACTACAAAAAATCGGACCGTTTTAGTCGGTCGATTATCGCAACAAAATGAAAACATCACACATCCGCCTGGCATCCGATTTTCCTTCAATAATTTTCCTTCCTTCCTCCCATAGACTTGCATTGGCGATAGTCGACCCACAATCAGTGACAATCGCAGCATGCTGCGATTGCACTCGGACGATTAAAACGGACCACTAAAAATCGGATACTGGGAGCTGATCCATAGATCAACATAGGGCAGACTGCAATACGATATTTCATCGTATTGCAGTCGTCCGATTCTGTCGCCAGTGTGACGCCGGCCTAACAAGAGTTGGAGGTCGGCCTTTGTCTGAGCTCCTGCCCTCCTGTCTAACTGCATACAGGCATAAGGGGTGGGCTTTCAGCCCGGTGCAGGCATAAGGGGCCAGGGCAGGCATAAGGGGCGGGCTTTCGGCCCAGGGCAGGCATAAGGGGCGGGCTTTCGGCCCAGGGCAGGCATAAGGACAAGCCATTGTCAGGCACGAGGGATGATACAAAGTGAGGGAAAGGAAGTTCCAACATCTATATTGCCGGCAGAATGTTGTTGTTAAAAAATAACCACTTAGGCGAAAAAATGGAAGGCACGTTACGGGACTCCTGGACATATTAGACTGGTATGTGCAAACAAATCAGTTTTAACTACTTTTTTGGGATAAAGGTAAAGAGTCCATGATTATTTCATTCTGATTTTGGGTGAAATGCTTAAAATCCAATGTCCTGTTGATTAACCTGCTTCCCCAAAGTTTCCAACACATTTATTTAAAGGGTATTCACTTCAGCATCAGAAGAGCAGGGCAATTTGTTTCCTTTCCGATATAAACTGGATGCATTGGCTGTAATCAATCAATAATCGTATGGGAGCTTATACCTGAACGGACGGCGTGTATTTCACTTTCAGTAACTATCGTGTTCGAAGTCTATAATTTGCCTATAAAACGATTTTGTGTTTTTACTTTCAGGCATCCATATTTGACACATCTCAAGGCCCGAAAAGAGAGGGACTAAATGCAACTAGGCCAGGTTCAATGTTGGCATGAAGTGGTTTGGAGAATCCAAGAACATGGTAGTGAATGGCAGGAGACATGGAAGCAGGTTGTCCAGTGAACACCATCGGAGTCGAAGCCAGACACGGAGTTCAGTGAGAGAAAATTTGAGAGCCAGCAAAAATGTTCCTGAGCAGCGATCTAGCCGATGTAAGTCACTTATGTCTGTATGTTTCCTACATTTTTTTTTTTTTTTCATTTATCTATTTTGTCATTCTGCAAAAAAAAAAAAAAATTATTTGTGGCTGCGAAAACTTGTCAACGGAGATCTCTAGATGTGTTAGGGTATCATCATGCACAGCGTCGTCGGATGGACCCCTTTTCCTTATGAAGTGTCCATGGTTATATTTTTTTTCAGTCGCTCATTCCTTGCGTCCATGCATGCCGAGATCATCTTCAAGGTGACGACGTGTCAGGTGAACACAGCGGCGGCTTGTCATTACTTTTCATACAACCCTCAGTTATATATCTCAGAACATTTAAGAAAGTAATTCTACTTTTTATACATATCTATATAATTGCAGGTAGCAGTGGATCCACGTTTGAAACTCAGAGTCGCTATGTACCATCGTCGGGAATGTCAGCAAAAGAACTTTGTGAAAATGATGACCTTGCAACGAGCCTGGTGCTGGATCCCTATTTGGGGTTTCAGACACATAAAATGAATACCAGGTAACAAAATGCTGTCCAGTCACTCAATAATGTGACTATTATAGGGCAGATTAGCATGCGTCACCCACAATGTTTCTACAATAGTGTTCTGCAGTGTAACATTGCACTTTAATAACCGTGGCTGTGAATTGGTTCAAAGGAGTTTTCCAGGAAGCTGATATCAATTGCCTATTCTAAAGATTGGTGGCAATTTGATATGAAGAGGCGCAACAATCAGCTGATCATGGGGCTGCCAAGAGCTCTATGACACTTTCATGGTTTACCAGACACAATTTAGTGTTGGTCAACCCCACAGCGATCCCAAAAATAGGAACCAGGCTCTGCCCCTAAGTTGTTTTTTTTGTTTGTTTTTTTTTTTGTTTTTGGGGTGGGATTTGATTTAATCTACCTTCCCTGGAATAAAATATTGGGTGTTTGAGTCTTTGTCACGGTCTAGCGACACCTTAAATGTAATCTAGTCACTGCTACAAAATGAAAACAGCTATATCTGTTAGTATGTGCATGTCGAGAAAGACAAATTCTTGGGCAAGAATGCCAAAAATTGACTTGTCATTAAGGGGTTAAGAAAGAAAAGTAAAATCTGGACTATTTCTTTATCTAAAGAAGCGATATTTTTAATGTAACGGATGTACACATTAGTTAAAAGGTAATTTTATAATTATTTTATAATTCGCAGCATTGAATTAAAAAATAACATTTTTCTCAGGTTTCGCCCTATTAAAGGGAGACAGGAGGAGCTGAAAGAAGTCATCGAGCATTTCAAGAAAAGCGAACACTTGGATAAAACCTTCAAAAATCTGGTATCTGGAGACTGGGCACGTCATTATTTTCTGAACAAGAATAAAATGCAAGAGAAGCACTTCAAAGAACATGTAGGTTCTCCTTTCCCTACAAAAACAAACGCTTTACATTATATTTTGTACTTTAGCTTAAAGGGGTTGGCCGCTACTTGAATAATCCCTTTTCAATCTTCAGGATGTCCCTTGTAACATAATAACACCTATACCCCCCTCTGGCACCATTCCAGCAATGTCTTCCCTGGGTCACCTGGTGATTGCATGACATGTCACGCAATCCCTGCTGCCAATGTCATGCGATCCCTGGGAGGGCCAGTGCCGACAACTGCTGGAATGGTACCGGCACTGGAGGTGAGAATAGGTGTCTTTATTTTATAAGAGGGAAACATAGGGGTTGTCAGAGTAGAGGACAGCACCTTTTAATTATTTTTTTTTCCAGAAAGCCTAGCAGGGAAGAAATAAAGTCTTGATTATCTAGTGTGTTCTAACAGCTGAAAATGGACGGATCGATTTGTGGGACTCCAGTCCATCGGTCAGGTCAGTAGTCCCTGGCCGTGAGGCTCGCAAATCTTTTACCTTTCGGGTCCCCTGCTCAGCTTTTGATTAGTTAGGGCTGACACTGCGTGACGTCATGTCAGCCTTGGCTAAGCAAACGCCGTGCCGGCAATCCTGGAATGTAAGAGATTCCCTAACCTCTTGGCCAGAGGCTTAACCAACCTGGCCGATTGGATTATTATTAATAATATTAATTTATATAGCGCTATTGATTCCATGGTGCTGTACATGAGAAGGGGTTACATACAGATTACAGATATCACTTACGGTAAACAAACTAACAATGACAGACCGATATAGAGGGGAGGGAGGACCCTGCCCTTGCGGGCTTACATTGGAGTCCCGCTAATCGATCCGCCCCATCTCTAATTACAGCACTTGCTGTAATATATTATTATCAAGCTCTGTTTAGGCAGGGAATGTAGATTTATTATGCATTTATGTGATTTGTTTCTATTTCCTAATTCCTCAGGTGTTCATCTACTTGAGAATGTTTGCAACTAGTAGCGGCTTTGAGATCTTGCCTTGCAACAGATATTCTTCTGAGCGAAATGGAGCAAAAATAGTTGCAACTAAAGAATGGTATGACTCTTCCTGTTAATTTTCTTATGTGTATCCAGTTATGTATGATATGTCTTAGATGTTCATATTTTTTTTTTTAATAGGAAACGTAATGACAAAATCGAGCTTCTCGTGGGCTGCATAGCTGAGCTGTCCGAGGCTGAAGAGAATATGCTATTGCATCACGGGGAAAATGATTTTAGTGTCATGTACTCCACCAGGAAAAACTGTGCTCAGTTGTGGCTTGGGCCTGCTGCTTTCATTAACCATGGTATGTTTTAGGCAAACTATATAGAAATTTCACTTTACCTGCATGTACAAATCGTGGATACGAGATTAAATCTTATGGTGAGTGTAATGTCTGTCTCCTATACAATATTAGCGTGGAGAGATACAGGTCGCACGCTAAGCAATTCAATGTCGAGAGGACCATAAGATTTCTGAAATATGACCTGCATCTCGCCACAACTAAATTATATGTTCAATTGGAAAGAAGTCTTATTTCAGCCTTAATACTGTTCATTGTTTCTTTCCCAACACCGACAGATTGCAGACCTAACTGTAAGGTAAGTAATTCTACATGAACAGAACTATGGACTGTCTATATAATTCATAGGAAGGGAATACAAATAAGAAATGTCTGCTTTCATGTTGCAGTTTGTATCAACCGGCCGTGACACTGCTTGTGTAAAAGCACTGCGGGATATTGAGCCCGGGGAAGAGATCTCATGTTACTATGGAGATGGCTTTTTTGGAGAAAACAATGAATTCTGTGAATGCTATACATGTGAAAGGTATGTTTTTTTATTTTTATTTTACAGGTAAATTAATATTTACAATCATTTAGGAAAAATACATGTAAATGTCACCCTGATGTGGATTTTCAAAATGATTACACCCGCTTCATCAGGTCTAAAAGATGTATTCTCTTCATAATTCACCATAGTGTTCAGATCAGGAGATACTTGGCCACTTAATCACTTTCACCCTGTTGTTCTTCAGACATGCAACAGATGTGGGGTTTGTTTTATTGTCATGTTGGAAAAGTGCACATCTACCAAGGGCACGTAGTGATGGGAGCATCTTCTCTATCAATGCAGAGCAGTACGTCTGTGAATTCATGATACCATGAATGAAGTGTAGCTCCCCGACACCAGCAGCTCTCATTCAGCCACACATGACGATACTACCTCCACCATGTTTCACTGTAGGCACCATGCATTTTTCTAAATGTATGGTGCCTATGCGAATTCATAATGTACTGCCCTGTATTGAAAGAGCAGATACTGCCATCACTCCATGCCCTTTGTAAATGTGCACTTTTCCAACATGACTGATCCAAAACCCACAAAAGTTTCATTTCTGAAGAAGAAAAGAAGAGATGCGATCAGGTAAAAGCGTTTCTCAGGTCTACCGTCCAGTGACAACAGATTACTGATGTGGCCATTAGACCCAGTTCCTGCAAATCAATTTGGACCAATACTAATCACCATGTTAACAGCAAAGGTGCAGTTACCAGTGTTAAAAGATCCTTTGTGTATTTTGAAGCGAATTAACACAATTTAGTGAAGACGTGTTTTTTTTTTTTTTTAATCGTATTAAGTTGCTGCTTTGAAACATTAATGCTTTAATTATTTATCTTTACCAGGAGAGCAACTGGTGCTTTTAAATCGCGTATTGGACTTAATGAGCCGACTCCTGTAATCAACAGCAAGTACGGACTAAGAGAAACGGACAAACGTTTAAACAGACTCAAAAAGCTCGGCGACAGTGGCAAAAATTCAGACAGCCAGTCAGTGAGCTCCAACACAGATGCAGACACATCTCAGGAAAAATCATGTAAGAGTTTCTTTTACTCTTAACAATATCATTATATGCTCCAATGGTTCCAGTGCTTCCAAATTTCCGGATCTTGGTTGTTATAATAAAAATAAAAAAGGTTAAAAAAAAAATCCTTGGTTTTATGCAAATAAAGCTTAATCTTTGTGTGAATGGAGCTTTACAATTAGAGATGAGCGAACTTGCTGGGATAAGGTGTTATCTGAGTATTCTCGTGTGCCAACCGAGTGTCTTCAGCGTGCTCGAAAAATGTGTTCGAGTTTCTGCGCCTGCATGTCTCGTGGCTGTTCCATCAGCCGCAACACATGCAGGGAATGGATTACCTGTTTGTTAGACCATCCCTGCATGTGTTGTGGCTGTCAAACAGCTGTGAGACATGCAGTCGCGGGGACTCGGACATATTTCACGAGCATGCTCAGATAACACCTTATCCGAGCATATTCGCTCTTCGCTATTTACAACTTTTAATTTGCTAATTTCGAAATATATTTATTTCTGATCGATGAAATGTAAAGAGCTGATATAATTTGTATCCGTTCCAAGGCTTGAGAATTGTTCTGCAAGAAATGTTATGTTGTGTCTGTATTGCATTAAAAATTGTCTAATAATGAAGTTTGTGATTCTGATAATTTTAGTTTTTTTATCTTTGTAATATGTAAAAATATTGTGATGGGTTATTTTTTTTTTTTTTTTAACATTTTTTTGTTTTTGCTTTTTAGCCAGAACTAGAAAATCCTCAGTTGCTGTAAAGAAGAATGGGAAAAGCAGAACATTAAGACAGTCCTTGTCAAGAATTCCAGTTTCATCATCTTCTACCTCATCCAAAGTCACTCACATAAGTAATTCCAGGGTACCAAAGAGACTGAGAAAGCCTGTAAAGCCTTTACATTCTAAAATAAAGATCAGAAGTAACTGCAGACGACCAGAGCAAAGAAATGCTTCAAAAAAGCTTCAAGTGGGTAACCTTGTCCTCCGAGAACCTAAAGTAGTGCTGTATAAGAGTGAGGCCATAAAAAGGGATAAACAGAGAGACGGACTGGCAAAGTTAGAGGAAACTACTGGTTGTTTAACTAGACACGCGGCTAGAGAGTATAAACTGAATTCGATGAAAGGTGCTCACAGCGAAACCACATGTGCATATATCACACGAAGTTCGATGAGAACCAGAAACTCCGTGGAAGCAGATGCTAAGTTCCCACCAAATACTTTGGATGGCTACAGAAATGACAACGGTGGGAGCATAACTCCGCTGCACAGAACTGAGATTAAAAGTCAGTCTGTTCATAAGAACGAACTTGATCAAGAGACCTCAAAAAGACGGGAAAAAAGATATCAAAGAAACGGGTTGTGCAAGTCCAGAAGAAGCCGACACTTGAAACACGTTAAAAACACAGAAATGTCAAATTCTGATTTTGAACCCTCTAAGACAGACAACCTGTGCGACTTGGTAAGCTCGCACTGTGACTCGGTTGCAGGCAGCGTCGTCACCGACAGTTCACTTCATTATACGGACATGAGAAACTCTTCAGAAGACTGCCCCGTGGTCTCGTCACAAATGAGGTCAAAGGAACACATAAGAGTGGTCAAAAATAAAAAGAGCAGAAGGATCACCAGATATGACGCACAATTGATTCTCGAAAATAGCACTGGAATTCCGAAACTAACCCTCCGTCGACGTCACGACAGCAACAGCAGTAAGACCGAGAAGGAGAACGACAACATGGGCTCGTCAAAAATTAGCATTAAACTAAGCAAAGATCCCGAAAAGGACAAGAACAGTCTGTATGTAGCAAAACTAAACAATAGTTTTAACTCAGGATCGGGGAGCAGCTCTACGAAACTGAAAATCCAGTTAAAGAGAGAAGAAGAAGCTAGGATGCCTTTTCCGGAAGAACTCCATGAAAACGGCGTGTACTGTAACGACACGTTATCTCTCGTGGAAACGAGAATGGAAATGGACGATTACGAGGAGGAGAGCTTGGAGGAATCTTCCGAAGAAGAGGACGAGGAAGACGACGACGAGTACGACGACGAATTTGAGGATGACTTCATTCCTCTGCCACCAGCAAAGCGTTTGAGACTTATTGTAGGAAAAGATTCAATAGACATCGATATATCTTCTAGACGGAGAGAAGATCAGTCTTTAAGGCTCAATGCGTGAACAATATTTGTCACTTTTTTTTTACCAGAAAGTAATTTGTATTCATTTCCTTTATGAAAGATTCCATTGAATTATTCCCTAACTGTAAATTTTAGAGACTGCACTTCTTCTGTATCGTTAGTCCACTCAAAATTGTAGAAAGTGTACAGCATATTGACTTGAATTTTTTTGTTTTTGTTTTTTTTTTACAGTGCTTTTTAACAGTCTTCTTACGTGCAATTTTGAGTTTAAACAAAAAAGAAAAAGACAAAACTATAAAAAAGTGGGTACTGTTGTATATTATCGTGGGCAGAAAATGTATATAAGTAATAAACTTTCCACACGTGATAATAAAAAAAAAAAAATCTTATGTGGCTACCCAATCATACTTGTTTCAGATCATACAGCATCATAAAAAAAAAATTAAAAATCTCAGCACATTAAATGTCTGGTATGGTTTTATCACCAGCAATGTATTTGCAGCTTAACAACTTATTTGCTCTGTGTTTCCTTATTTTTTTATTTTTTTTGTCAGAAGTCTATTTAATACTGTAATACTGTCCTTTTTAAAGTACTGTTCGTGTCCTTTGTTGGTAGCAAAATTAAGAGTTTTTGGAAAAAAAATAGAGAAAAATGACAATTCAGAATGGTGTTTTTTTTTTTTTTTTTTTTTGCTTATCCTTCTGGCACATTTAATGTACAGGGGCTAGCCATATACAGAATATAAGTTTGGATATGGTGTATTTATTGCTTGATGTATAAATAAAAAACACAAACACTTGTATTTAACACTTTTCAACAATTTTTAGATAAAACTGTTCTTTGCAAGAATAATTGGTGCTTATTTTTTCATGGATAAAATGCTGTGAAATAAAAAAAAAATGTGATAAGTAAGACTTGTACCGGTATAAATGCAACTGTCATTTTAATTTCTATATTTTGTTATATAATTTTTTGTGTGTGTTGCACTTTTTTGGGGGAAGCTCCATCCAATTTAACTTTTTTTTTTCTTTTAGAAATGCCAACTGGCGGTTAGGGAATGAAGGGTATGTTTTCTTCCTACTTGTGTATAGTGTATATAATCCTGTAAATATGTGTGGTGTTAGGATTTACACTTCTGCCATTTAAGTTGATTTACTAAAACAAATAAGTTTTTAAGTTAAGAAATCAATAAAATAGGAACATTTAAAATCAAAAAAAGTTTAATTAATGGTTTGTTTTTTCTTTCGGATTAACAAATTCGTTAACCACATCCACTCCTGATCAAGGCAGGAAAATTGTAAAAAAAAATAATAAAAAAAAAAAAATAAAAATATATATAATATATATATATATATATATATATATATATAATATATATATAAATATATTAGTTTACTCTTCTTTTTCACTCACCTAAAGCAGCACCCCTCCCATCAAAGTTTGTATCCCCTTAATATAGTACAGTCATCATATTACACGGCACTGTGCACTTACAATTGCTCATTTCTGCCCAGATAATTCTTCTCTTTTCCATTAGGTCTGACATCATCTGTTTAAAAATGGACTAGCTGAATCCTTCTAAGCTCTATGTAGAAACAGGAGGTCAATTTTCTCTGCACAAGTAATGAGTCATCACTGCAAAAGTCTATGGCAGTGGGAATCGGGGAGTAGCTGGATGAAGATGCAGAGGGGAATGATAAATTCAGGGACAAGAGACTTCCTGTTTTTACATGGAGCAGAGAAAAGAAGAATTGGCTGGGTAGAAAGGCAAAATGAGCAATTGTCAATATATTAAGAGGATAAAAAGTTGTACAGGAGTGCTGCTTTAACCTGCCAATGTAGTCCTGTAGTCACGTCCCCTCTCGTATGGCAGATTTTCAGCAGACATTACGCCCACGATGCACAAAACCTAATTCGGATATAGGCAAAGTTCTGCACAGTCTGCTGCTGATCTCAGAATGCTGAGCTGTGTATTACATCACCCACATCACTGATTGGCAGCTTTCTGTGTACATTGATGGCTGCCAATCAGTGGCAGGAGTGTGATTACACAGCTGAAAGACTGGGAGGCATGAGACACCTAGTGATAAACTGCTGATGATAAAAGACTGATTTTATTGAAACAAAAACACAGCCTAGTAAGTAACACATCGCTGGAATCAGGCTCTCACTTCTTACATCATGGTGCTCTAAAATTACGTAACAAAAACCTGCTGACATATTTCTTTTAATCACAGAATTTTACTAGTTAGTATCTTTATACAATAGTAAAATATTACTGTTTCTAATGAGACATTGGTGCACATTTTATTATTTAGTTTACACTTCATTTTGCTGAAAATTGCACAAGTAAAAAATTTGCATCTTGAGTTGAGCAAGAATAATGCTCAGCCTGACCCTGATCTAGTGACCGTGTTGGTAGTCCACAGCCCTGCAAAAACCTCATACCGGCACCTGTGATTAGTAGGTGCAGCGTGACGCAAACATGGTGCCACAACTGGCCTACCACTTAGAAGCGGCACTGGGGATGTGGGGCAGGTAGGTGGAGGTAAGCGGGTCTCTGGTCCAACAGCCACGGACATCTGACGTTGCCGCTGGACCGGAGTCCTGCACTTCTTTTTGCTCTAGTTGCATCTAAACTTTCAACATTTTGTAAAGTCTGCCGTCTTAGGTTGGTTTTACACTTACCGTGTTTTAGCGGCCCCAATGCATTTCTATGGGGCCGCAAAAATTCTACTGAGGGCCGTGTGCCGTATGGCCGTATGTACGGCCTTGAAAAAATATTGAGCTTGTTCGATATATTTCACGGCTTACGGACACGGCCCCCATAGAAAATTAATGACTTCCGCAAAACCGGAAGTTACGGTGTTCGGTAACTTCCGGTTTTGTAGAACGCTGTTTTTTTCTTTCCAATACTTTTCTATAGTATTGGAAACGGCGATCCGCAAGTTTTTTGCGGTCCGTTATTGCGTCAGACCTTAAAAATTGTGGCGATACGGCCCGCAATAACGGGCCACAAAAATCACGGTAACTGTAAAGCCAGCCTTATACCATTAAAAGTATATAAGAAAGGAGTAGATAGGTTTTAATTGATCTAATATATAACTATTACCATTAAGTAAAATGGAGGCTTGGCCTACATAGATCACATGTATAAAATAGTGAAAAAACAAAACATACAAAGGTGCCTAGATAAACCAGTGCACATTGTAAAAATTGTTCGGTCTCACCCTTATAACCAGAGGAAGCCATCCATGGATTCAGGAGAGGGCAATGTCTCTGTTGTGTCCTATGTGAGCGCTCCAGTCCTGACAAGAACAGTACCCAAGTGTGGTTCTGTCCCACAAAAAGTGTCCCTAGTTTTCCTTCCTGACGTGTTTTGTCCGCCTGTAATGGGGGACTTCAAGGAGTTAATGATGAAGACAATAGGATACGGGTCCAGTATTTGTAAGAACAGTTGTAGATATTAAGAGGGGACACCCTGTAGGCCGGCAAAGTCCGAGGCGAGACTACGGGAGGAGTTAGCATTTGACCTTATCACCAGCCTGGGTAGAGTAACGCAGTGGGAGGTTCTTCAATGCCTATTTGTACACCATACTCCCCTATAAACACTTAGGTCTTCCCAAAGGATCGTTCTGAGAAGCGTCACCCAGGTGGGAGTGGGGATTTAATAGGCAAGGCTTATTCCATGAGCCCAAAAGGGGATCGTTCCCGTAGACCCAGGACGATCTATGTTGATGGCCCATAACTGGGACATAGTAGGATGAATCGATGGGGAATTATACCACAGATGAGTTCAATAGCAAGAGTCATCGAGTTGACATCCTAGTCAGTGTCTTAGTGGAACCCTAAGTGTGGGGCAAGACAGATAATATAGAAAAGGTAGAGGCATACACGCAAGACTTCCATCCATTAACCAGTCATGGTCACAGGGGAGCCTGGATCTTAGGTTGTGACCCAGGTAATAGTGGGGAGGGCCCTAAATATCTAAGTTTCCATCTATATAGGTACTTACATTGGGAACCAGAAACTCGGTTTGAATGGTGAGTGAAGATTGTTGTCCTCATATTTATATATAAGAAAATGGATAAAGATAGGTTCCCTCTAAAAGTCTGTTACCTTATGGAATATACTATACCTATCAGGTCCCCTGTCCCCCAGAACCACCAGCAGTTGTCTGCATATGTAAATCCCCCACCAACAGTCCCTGTATTACATTACACACACAATCATGTTTAGAAAAAGTATTTCTAAAGTCGGTTTATGATATGTAAATATGGCCTTTGACTAGTCTATGGGGTGTTGAGTCCCCAGACTAGTCGACCCACTTAGCATTTTATCGCCCCTGTGGGCATGATAGCATAACTTACAAGTGCCGGTGTCATCGCTAGCAATGTACTTACCTCGTGCATGCGCGGCTTCTTTCAATCACTTCATTAATCCTCTGAAGCCGGGTGTACGCGTCCTGGTTTCAGAGAGGCACACTGAGCACGAAGGGAAATGAGGAAGACTTCAACAGTGAGCATACTGAGGCGCTATTTTATTGAACTGTCAAATTGCACTGACTCGTCAACGGTGCGCATGCACCAGGCATAGTCTCAGCATGCACTGACTGAGGCGCCGAAATGTGTGTAGTGTAATACAGGGACTGTTTGGCCGGGGTCACACTTGCAAGTGCAATGCGAGAAACTCGCGCGAATCTCTCGCCTCAATACCCGGCACTCGGACCGGAGCGTTCAGCTGCATAGAAACACATGCAGCCTCACACTCCGGTTCCGAGTGCCGGTGGCACTGCCGGGTATTGAGGCGAGAGACTCTCGCATTGCACTCACAATTGTTACCCCGGCCTTAGGCAGTGTGTCTACATTCCCTTTAAGTCCAATAACAACTATATAATTGAGATCATAGGCGCTAAACTGTAAACTAAAGCAGATGAGGCTGATTAGTATCCCCTATCAAGGAGGTATAGAACCTAATCAACTACAGGGTAATAGTCTTTTGTTGATATAGAGGCAGCCAGGTCATTAGAGAAATGAATAAAGCTGATCTGTTCCTTTAGACCTGAGTCGAAATATTAATTTCCTCTACAATAATAACTTAGCAAAATGTCCGCCCCTCGTTGGAGGTCTGACAAGATCTCCCCAAGTTCTACGTCCATCTTATTCAATTAAAAGAAATGAGAGCTCGTGTTGTTAATCTGGAAACTTTTAGACTAATCAGTAATGTTACTGTGGCTCAAATTAGCAGCAATAATGAACGGCTGCTCACATCGGGCGTAAAAAGAAACTTGGACGATTCCAAATGCATCATGTTAAGAAAATCCTCCATATATTTTTTATTTATTTTATTCACTTATATAGCGCCATTAATTCCTCAGCGCTTTACAGACATCATCACTGTCCCCATTGGAGCTCACAATCTACATTCCCTATCAGTATGTCTCTGGAGTGTGGGAGGAAAGCGGAGAACCCGGAGGAAGCCCACAGGAACACTGGGAGAACATACAAACTCCTTGCAGATCGTCCCTGGTGGAATATGACTATACATTATTAATGTATAATCACCTTATGGTGCTACTTTTTATGTCTTAAAATAACTTTCAAAGGACTGTGGATGATGCTAGATGATACTAGATGTGTGCTGAGCCATCTATACTAGATGCACACTGAGCCATCCTATACTACACGAGCGCTGAGCCACCTATACTAGATGCACACTGAGCCACCTATACTAGTTGCACTCAGCCATCCTATACTAAACAAGCGCTGAGCCACCTATACTAGATGCACACTGAGCCATCCTATATTAGATGCACACTGAGCCATCCTATACTACACAAGTGCTGAGCCACCTATACTAGATGCACACTGAGCCATCTATACTAGATGCACACTGAGCCATCCTATACTACACGAGCGCTGAGCCACTTATACTAGATGCACACTGAGCCATCTATACTAGATGCACACTGAGCCATCCTATACTACACGAGCGCTGAGCCACTTATACTAGATGCACACAGCCATCTATACTAGATGCACACTGAGCCATCCTATACTACACGAGCGCTGAGCCACCTATGCTAGATGCACACTGAGCCATCTATACTAGATGCACACTGAGCCACCTATACTAGATGCACACTGAGCCATCCTATACTACACGAGCGCTGAGCCACCTATACTAGATGCCACTGAGCCATCCTATACTACACGAGCGCTGAGCCACCTATACTAGATGCACACTGAGCCATCTATACTAGATACACACTGAGCCATCCTATACTACACGAGCGCTGAGCCACCTATGCTAGATGCACACTGAGCCATCCTATACTAGATGCACACTGAGCCATTCTATACTACATGAGCGCTGAGCCACCTATACTAGATGCACACTGAGCCATCCTATACTACATGACCACTGAGCCACCTATACTAGATGTGCATAGGCTGCTGTAGTACACAGGACTTGTAGCACTGAGAACCTTTTATGCTGCATATTAGAGTATTTTGCTCATCCATCGGGTGATCGGCCGCCTGTTTACGCTGCAGGATAATCGTGAAACGAGTGTTCTTAATGCTCACGATTGTCTTGCAGTGTAAATGCCCCTTAATTTTGATTTTTTTTTTAATAAAGACTGTAATATGAAGGAAAAAAACACCACATTATTTTAAAAAACTACATGTAACACAAAAACGTGATTTAAACAACAGATCATTTTCTGATGATTGATTCCCTTTGAAGAGGACCTTTCACCACATTCATGTTGAGCTGAACTATGACCAAGGGCTGAAAGAGCCTGACACGTGGAATTGCTCTTCTGTTTTTTATGTGACTCGTGTATTATTTTAACAAAGAAGAAAATGAAGTGGGTTTTATTCATTGAAGTTGTCTTCCCTATCTCTGAATCGCACAATTCAGACTTGGTGAAGGCAGTACAGCAGGAATAGGCTTAGCAAGAGATAACATCTCGGAATACTGGTTAATAACCCAATAGTGTAGTAAAATTGTCTATAAGAACACAATTCAGACCCCAGTTCTAACCCCTAAATAAATGTAGACTCCAGACACTGGCATCCCTCCTATTGTGGCCGGCCATGTGACTTGTGAGGTGGCTGTAATCACTCCTCGGTACTTTGAGTGACAGTTCGCTCTGCACCCACACTCTGCAGTCTGTCACTCAAAGTGCCAGGGAGTGACTACAGCCGTGCTCCCCATATACTAAGCGGTAATCACTCTCCTGTACTGTCTAAGGATGGGCTATCCCTAGATAGGTCATCAATGTCTGATCATTTGTTCACAATGTCGGCCAGAACTGCACAGTTCCTCTGATGGAATAGTGGCCGCAGGCGGGTACTGCACATCCACCCTCTTGATTTGACTAGGAGGTGGATGTGCAGTACCCGGCCGTGGCCTCTGTAACTAAGCAGTTCCGGCCAAGTCTGGTTACAGCTGATCGGAGGAGATGTCGGCTGTCACTCCTCCACCGATCAGACATTGATGACTTATCCTAAGGCTAGGCCATCAATGTTAAAGTCCCGGACAACCCCTTTAACGTTATATCTGTAGTACTGATAATGCACCACTAGGTGTCAGGCACATACTTTCAGTAATCACTTGCGGTTCTCACTATTGCTCGCGCGCCCCCTCCCTCCCTTCACGGATCATATAAAGTTACAGCAAAGTAAATCTTAAAATTTGATTTCTGCAGAATTTAATAGTCACAAATGCAGTACAGATTAGGTAAGTTCCTCCGTTAAGGATGAAGCATGCAGAATTTATTTCAGATCACTGCATAGAAGTTATGAAAAGCGATGTCATATAACTAGGAGATGTCATCACATTGTCCCTGTTTTTGGTCCAACTGCAGAGATGGCTATTGGCCCTGAGAAAAAAAGAGAGTGCAGAGCTGGTTTACTGGTACAGGTTGCTTTTTTTAATTAGTGTGAAAAAAAGGTTCATATCTACCCTGCGTAGACTTTGTAGGTCTAGTCCCAGATGTGAGTAGTGAATATCCTGCTGTACAGGAATATTGTGTGAAGAACCATATGGCTGAGGTCGCTTTATGGAGGCAGGTGAGCTCAAACAGTTTCATAAGAATTTATTAGAACGGCAGATTTGTTGTAAATAAAGCAGTAATTTAACATTCTCCAGATATTCAATGTTGGCATACATTTCAGAGTCAGGAGTGATGCTGCATCCTTGTGTGTGACAGAGGCAACAAGTGACTTACTATCAGTGTCGGACTAGGGTGCCAAGGGCCCACCAGTAACCAACTCCAGGGCCGCGCTTTTCAGCTACATGCAAATGTGACATTATCCTCAATTGTAATGTATATACTAATAAGCGGGGTAGATTGTTAAATTATTAAGATGCCGCCTTTGTCTGTACAAAGTGATCCAAGTATATAGTGCCAAGTACTGCTTATATTAGAGGGTGGTGGCCCGCCGGAGGATTCTCCTGTTCTCCTGTGGGCCAGTCCAAGGCTGCCTACTACCAATCACTTTACTGCTATCCACAGACGGCGGAGACTCCTCTTCATTACTAAATCCTGGGCTTGATGCCAGCTGACATCAACCCCCAAAATATTTTCCCCTTTGCCACCGCACTAGGACAATCGGGAAGAGCCAGGCAAAGCGCCAGAATTGGCAAATCCAATGTGTAGCGCCAATTTTAGGGCAGCTGTGGGAGGATAAAACCCATAAAAAAATGTGGAAGACACGTGTGAAGGTTTTTTGGTGGACATTATGCCAGAATTTTGCCGCATTCAGCAGGGCAAATCTCCCCCCAGGTATTTTAACCCCTATTTCAGCTGCAGATGGAAGGAAGAGAGCCACAGTATTCATTACTGATGGGTAGGCGGAGCCCCAGATCAGGATGTTACCTCAGATCAAAAGAGTGCTGACTGGCTGGCCCCTCCAGCTCGGGCTCCTCCTACTCAGCTCCAGTCTAAGATTTGAGGTCCAGAGGATGGTCGCTGCTAATGCAGCTCCTCAGAAGATTTTATTATTTTATATTCGGACAGGAGACTTGGATCACTAGTTGGTCTAGAGGTCTCAGGGGTACCAGCGCTGCTGTACCCCAACCTCTCCCTTGGCGGATCTGTATTTACTTAAAGTCCCTGCAGAATCCTTGCCGGCCCTGGGGATGAGGAGAGCTTCCCTGGCGGGGACGCAAACCACACGTGCGGTCACTGCGTTCTTCGCCCTGGGGGGAAGCATGGGCACAGCGCCAGAAACCCCTGAGGGTCCCTGTGGCGCCTTGGCTGGTGAGTACTCCACACAAATTTTATTATTATAATTATGTGTGAGTGCTTTAGCGTCTGGATGAGCAGCGCTATTACTTGTATGTCAGTATGCTTCAGCGCTGCTGTGACAGCGCTACTACATGTATGTCAGTATGCTTCAGCGCTGCTGTGACAGCGCTGTTACAAGTAGATGTGGTGATTTTTTGTCCGCAGGCAGATACCTGCAGGACAGAGAGGGAGCAGGAGCGGGGGAGTTCGCGCTCAATATTCGAGCTGGCGGGGGGCGTGGCCTAACTATTCCCGGTCTTCTGAGCAGGAAGACGCGCGCTCTGGCGTTTCTCCTGCGACTCCCTCACTGTGGCGGCCATTACACAGGCTCCTGGGCTCCTCAGACCGCTCCTCTCCTCATAAGACACCACGGCCAGCTGGGTGAGTGCTGATTCCTCACCCTGCAGCGCAGCGATCGCTATCCTGCAGCTGCAGTCTCATTAGAGACATAAAAATTGGCTGGGGCTCACTAATATATATATATTGTGGTGAGTTTGCAATATTAACCCCTCTGAGGGTTATTTCTACCAGCTAAATTTTTTTGACTGAATACCGCTGGGGTAACCCTGCTTGGTGGAGCGTTAACCCTTCAGCGTTTGAAAAAAAAAACAAAAAAAAAAACGCATAGTTTTTTGCTGGTATTACCGCTTTGACCTGCTCATACAGGTGAGACATGTCTGAACAGAGTTCAGATGCCGCGGACCATGTCCCAGTGCCATTACGGCAATCAGATACGCAGACCTCCACAGCGTCTAGCGCTGCGGTCGACAGCGGTGGAAAATTGGACGATATCGCTCGATCGATCAGCAACTTGTCTGACCTTTTAGGTCAATATGTGTCTGCTAATTCCTCTCAGAGGAAGCGACGCAGGCCGTTACCGGCCTCTACACGAAGCGAGTCAGATGTATCTGATATTGGACAGAGTTCCCCTTTAAATTCGGATGGAGAAATATCCGATTCAGATGCGGACGAGCCGCAGGGGCGTTCCTCTATGGCGAAGCGTACGGAGGCATTGATTGAAGCCATGAGAGATATATTACAGTTACCGGAGGAGGTAACTAGTCGTCCTGGTAAATCAGCACGCATGTTTCAGGAGTCCCGTGCTTCGCGTACAACATTGCCAGCTCTGGATGAGCTTAATAGTGTAATAGAGGAGGAACGTCTATGTCCAGATAAGCGTTTTCATGGAACGCATTTCTTTGATACACTTTATCCTTGCTCTGCGGAGTTAAAGGCTAATTGGACTTCTGCTCCTGAAGTGGATGTGTCTTTATCTCAGCTTAGTAAATCCTCACTACTCCCTATTAAGGGAAAAGCGAGCTTACAGGAGCCTTTGGATAGAAAGGCAGAAGTGGCGGCAAAAGCAAGCTATGAGGCTGCGGGTCATGGATTTCGAGCAGTGCTAGGATCCATGTGTGCTGCTAGAGCTTCTCTAAGCTGGTTGGCACGTCTGAAGACGGAGTTGCAAAATGAATCTCCGTTATCTGAGATACGGGAAACTTGTGAATGGTTAGAAACGGCAGCCTGTTATATCTTTGATGCCGGTCTGGATACGGCATCTCTGCTGGCCAAAGCGCAAGCTTCAGCGGTCACAGTCAGAAGAGCTTTATGGCTCAGACAGTGGGCCGGGGACGCAGTTTCCAAACAAGGGTTGTTGGCCTTACCTTACAAGGGTGGCCATCTTTTTGGATCCGACCTCACAGAGCTGATTTCCAAGGCTAAGGCGAAGGAATCAGCATTACCACAGCGTAGGGCCATGGCCTCTGTGTCCAGTAAGCCTGGTGTCTATAGTGGTCGGCGGTCCTTTCGGGGCCGAGAACGATCTAGTCACTCCTCGTGGGGATCGGGTCGTCCTTCCTTCTCAGGAAAGAAATCCTCTCAGAAAACTCGTACTCCCTGGAAGCAGAGTTTCCGCCAGGACAAGCGGGAACTTGACAAGAAGCCCGCAAAGTCGGATTGACGCCAGGGGTCCACTCGAGGATTCTCGAGTGGGGGGTCGCCTGCTTCTTTTCAAGGAGACTTGGATGGCTCGCGTTCCAGATTCCTGGGTAACGCGGATAGTGTCGGCAGGCTATTTCATAGAGTTTGCTTCTCGACCCCCAAATGTTTTTTGTCAGTCTCGCGTTCCGTCGGAACCCGAGCTTGTTGTCGCTCTACAGCGAGAGGTCGAATCTCTGCTACAAAAGGGTGTAGTGATACCGGTTCCGTCAGAGGACCGAGGGAAAGGTTTTTATTCCAACCTTTTTATAGTTCCCAAAAAGGAGAACAAATTTTGCCCGATTCTGGATCTCAAGCGATTAAACCGGCATGTCCATGCCCGGAAATTTCGCATGGAGTCGCTTCGTTCCGTTGTGGCAGCTCTGTCACAGAACGATTTTCTGGTGTCAATCGACATTCGCGACGCCTATTTGCATATTCCCATCGGAAAGGCTCATCAGCGCTTTCTTCGATTTGCCATAGGTCAGAATCATTACCAGTTCGTGGCTCTGCCGTTCGGCTTAGCCTCAGCGCCAAGGGTCTTTACAAAAATTCTGGCGCCCCTCATGGCAATCCTTCGAAGACAGGGGATCACGATTCTCCCTTATCTGGACGATCTTTTGATCGTGGCTTCCTCGGAGGAGGAGGCGTTGACGGCTCGGGATTTGTCTCTTCAGTTTCTGAAGGACTTCGGTTGGCTGGTCAATTGGGAGAAGTCGTCCCTGGAACCATCGAGGACAATTCTCTTTTTGGGAATGCATCTCGACACGTTTCGGTCGGTAGTTTCCCTACCACCAGACAAACAGTCATGTCTTCTTCGACATGTACAGATTATGAAGTCCTCAACGGCAATGTCCCTACGGAAGTGTATGCGTCTTCTGGGACTGATGGTGGCGTCCATGGAGGCAATTCCTTTTGCCCAGTTCCATTCCAGGACTCTCCAAAGGTTCATCTTGAGTCGATGGAACCAGTCGCAATCGCTGGATTGCAGTGTCACCATTCCTCGCGCGGTGCGGGATTCTCTAGAATGGTGGTTACGTCCAGGGGCATTCTCCCTGGGGAAGTCTTTCCTCCCTCCGAAGTGGTCAGTTATAACCACCGATGCCAGCCTGACGGGCTGGGGGGGTGTTTGGAACAATCTCTGGATTCAGGGGGTATGGTCATCGGAAGAGTCTTTTCTTCCGATCAACATCCTGGAATTGAGGGCGATTTTCCTTTGCCTCCAACATTGGACGGTCCCTTTGAGCGGTCTGCCAGTCCGAGTGCAGACAGACAATGCGACGGCTGTCGCGTATATCAATCACCAAGGTGGGACAAAGAGTTCCAGACTCATGGTAGAGGTGTCCCGAATTCTGATTTGGGCAGAGGCCAGTGTACCAGCCATTTCGGCGATTCACATTCCAGGGGTTCAGAATATTACAGCGGACTTTCTCAGTCGCAGAAGGATGGATCCCGGGGAATGGAGCCTCCACCCGGAAGTTTTTGCACTACTGTGCTCTCGCTGGGGAACCCCCCAAGTGGATTTGATGGCATCCAGGTCCAATGCCAAGTTACCGACATTCATGTCCAGGTACAAGGACCCGAAGGCGGTGGCGGTGGATGCTCTAGTGGCCCAGTGGGATCAGTTCGAGCTGATCTATGTATTCCCGCCGATATCCTTACTTCCTCTAGTACTGCGTCGGATCAGACTAGAGAGAATTCCAGCTATTCTGATAGCTCCAGACTGGCCAAGAAGGGTGTGGTTCTCGACAATAATGTCGCTGTTGGCGGCACCTCCTTTTCCACTCCCCCTTCAACCGGACTTGTTGACTCAGGGGCCCGTTTGTCATCCGGACTTGATGTCCCTGCGTTTGACGGCGTGGCTCTTGAGACCGAAATCTTGACCCGTAGAGGTTTTTCAGCCGAGGTCATTGCTACCCTTCGTGCTGCAAGATGTCCGGCTACTACTAGGATTTACCACAAAATTTGGGAAACCTTCTTTTCGTGGTGTTTGGGGTCCTCTCGGAACCCGAGAAAATTTTCCATTCCCAACCTGTTGGCTTTTCTGCAGCATGGGCTAGACAAGGGTTTGGCAGTCAGCACTCTGAAAGGTCAGATTTCTGCTCTGTCCTTATTGTTTTGGAGAACCATTGCTTCAAATAGAGACGTGCTCTCCTTTTTCCGAGGTATCTCTCGTAAGTTTCCGCCGCGGAAGGCACCCGTGTCTCCTTGGCGGCTCAACCTTGTTTTGGAGGCTCTTCAGCATAAACCTTTTGAGCCTATGGTTTCTGCTAGCCTTTCTTTACTTTCTTGGAAGGTGGCTTTCCTTGTTGCAGTCACTTCCTTGAGGAGAGTTTCTGAGTTGGCAGCTCTTTCTTGTTCGCCTCCTTTTCTGGAGTTTTTTTCCGGATCGTGTAGTGCTTCGCACTCGGGGTGATTTTTTGCCTAAAGTGGTGTCACAATTTCATGTTAACCAGGATATTGTGTTGCCTTCACTCTGTCCGGATCCGAAGAATGCGAAAGAGCGAGATTTACACACATTGGATTTAGTGCGGGCCTTGAAGTTTTATCTATCTATTACTCAAGGTTTTCGTAAGACGGACTCCCTGTTTGTGGTTCCAGCAGGTCGTCGGCGTGGTCAACGAGCTTCCAAGGATTCTATAGCTCGTTGGATCCGGTCAGCTATTTTGGAAGCTTACCGCCTTCGGGGTGAATCTTGCCCGATTAAGATTCGAGCCCATTCCACGAGAGCTGTGGCTTCATCGTGGGCTTTTCATCAAGGTGCCTCGGCAGTGCAGCTCTGCCGAGCGGCAACTTGGCGCTCTGTCCACACGTTTACAAGGTTTTATAAAGTGGACGTCAGTGCTTCCGCTGATGCAGCCCTCGGACGTAGGGTCCTGCAGGCAGCTGTAGTTTAAAGTTCTGGATGAACTTGTGTTTAGCGCTGGTTGCGCTTTGTTGTTAAGGTTGTTGGGTTTCTGCCTTTTGTTGGTTTTTCCCACCCTTATTTTTGAACTGCTTTGGGACGTCCCATCAGTAATGAATACTGTGGCTCTCTTCCTTCCATCTGCAGTTGAAACACGGATTTTGGTAAAAACTTACCTGTAAAATCCTTTTCAGCGAAGGAAGGAAGAGAGACACAGCACCCTCCCACGGCAGAAGTGTGTTGATGTTTTCAGATGCAGCACGACCCTTATCTGATTGCGATATCTGGGCTGAGGTCAGCGCGCTAAGGCTCTGTTCCGGCATCGCCAGCTCATCGCAGTAGTCAGGTTCCGTGAGTAGTACCTGGAACTCTGTGGTTTTTGGCTTTCTTTGCATGCATAACATGTATCCTTGTGTTTTTTCTCTGAAGTTCCTTCAGAAGGGGTTATGTTGCTCCGCTGGTGATCTTGGCTCTTTTCCTAAAAGCTTTGGTACGACTGGAGCTGAGGTAGGAGGAGCCCGAGCTGGAGGGGCCAGCCAGTCAGCACTCTTTTGATCTGAGGTACATCCTGATCTGGGGCTCCGCCTACCCATCAGTAATGAATACTGTGTCTCTCTTCCTTCCTTCGCTGAAAAGGATTTTACAGGAAGTTTTTACCAAAATCCGTGTTTTAACATCCATTTACGCCCAATGTCGGACTCCCTCCTTTGGATGTGGGCTCCGGCACTAAGCCCACATCTTTCCGGCAGATGTTTTGAACAGCGGACATGTGCCTCTAACAGCCGCGGGTGGAATCGCGATCCTCCCCTCCGCTGTTAACCCCTTAAATGCTGCTGGAAATACCGCCCATCGGTGACCCCGTCATGTGATTGCGGGACACCGATGAGTCGGCATGACAAACAGAGGTCTAAAGCAGACCTCTATGGTTGTCACTGCCGGATTGCTATGAGCAACGCCCGTGGTCGGCGCTCATAGCAAGTGAGCATTTCTGCTGCATACAGGCGATCTGATCACCACCTGTATGTAGCAGAGCCGATCGGACAACTGCAGCTTCTAGTCACCTATGAGACTATATGAAGCATGCCAAAAGCACAAAAAAAATGTTTCTAAAAATATTAAAAAAATATAAAAGTTCAAATCACCCCCCTTTTCGAAATAAAACAATAAAAAAAATCAAACATACACATATTTGGTATCGCCGTGTTCAGAATCGCCCGATTTATCAATATAAAAAAAGAATTAACCCGATCACTAAACAGCGTAACGAGAAAAAAAGTGAAAACGCCAGAATGATGTTATTTTGGTTGCCGCAACATTGCATTAAAATACAATAATAATTATTATGCAATAAAATAAAACAAGATAAATACTCTTTTTTTCCAGACTTGTTCTTATCTTTGATACATTGCCCTTTGTGTACATCCAAATGTCGGAACCTGTGTTCTGTTCCTATGTTCCCTGTTCTCATTTAGGGTTTCATGTTTTGCAATAACAATATTGACTTAGCCATGTCAAAATTGCTAATATGTATAGGGTCACGATAACAATGGAGCCTTGTCCAAAAATCAAGGTTACTATTGACAATAAGTAAAAGACAACTTGGAACACTATTAAAACTATGTTACTGTCCTTTCATAAGCTTTCACCCCAGCTGCCCAAATACCATGAATATTTAGCATGCTGTCAGAGTGTGTTATCTGAATGAAGACAGTGAGAAACTGTCAGAAGCCCCTGAAGCCTTTCCTCTTTGGGGAAACCAAACATAGAATAAGAAAAATCCAATTTCTTTCATTCTTGTAATACTAACTAACACATCCCAAAGAGAGTATGTTGTTGACAGTTCTCTTAAAATTGCTTAAATGGAGAACCCCTTTCCTTAAAGAGAATCTGTCGCCAGATTTTGTCGCCTAATCATAGAGCAGCATAATGTAGAGATCCTGATTACAGTGATATATCACTAACTGTGCTGCTTAGTGTAGTTTTGATAGAATCAATGTTTTATCAGCAGGGATTATCACTAGAGTTCTAGTAAACCTGCTGCCATTAGTCCTCCATATTCATTAGCTCTGTATAACCCCGCCCCCACCACTGATTGGTAGTTTTCTGTGTACACTGTGCATAAACAGAAATCTACCAATCAGTGGTGTGGGCGGCGTTATACAGAGCTCAGCATTTAGAGAACTGGGAAACCTGCAGCAGGTAAAATAGTGATTTTTATCAAAGTGACAGCAAGCAGTTCATTAAGTGACACATCGCTGGAATCAGGGTCTCTGCCTCTGCATTATACTGCTCTATAATGGGGTAGCAAAAACCTGGTGATGGATTCCCTTTAAAGTAATCAAATGCACTTCACTTTATTTTAATATGAATTTTTATATTACTTTGTGTATTTTATATTGTATCCACTGATGGACAATTGGGGTCACAGTCTGCAATAGGGAGCGCTAGTCATCATCATGAATATTACATGCACATCTTTACTAAACTGTTCCTTTCCTCTGTTATCTTTGTGCCTGTCCAGCATTTGAGAATTTCTCCAAACCCACCGGCATCTAAGTCTCTAGCGGATATCTTGTAATGACCCTTAAAACATACCAGGCCTTTCATAAAAATAACTTTCAGAAAAGAACATCCTCACTGCTTTCATGCCCTAACAAGTTTAAATTGCTTTCGGGGAAAATGTAATATGTCCAAGAACTGTGGTCTTTGACTTACCATCCACTGTTTTTGAATAGGTGGTCAATCTTCATCAGCATTCTGCCAGCACTTCATTTACCAAGTTTACTTTATCATAGAAGCAGTGTGGGGACACGAGGAGACACGAGGATCAGTGGGTGCTCTCGACCCCTGGCCTGGATGTCTTTAGAAAGACCGCACAGGCCAGGGCTCATCTCACTGAACGTCCGTACTCCTTCCCCCTGGCCAGAACACTACTACCCAGACAACATACAGTGAGGGTACCTCACTCCAGTAAGACTGTATTGGATCACCAACAGTTAACAACGTATAGTAATTCCCAGCAAGTACACCAGATGGTGCAAATGACAGTCTCACTTTTCTACAGTTTCGCCGGGATTAGAACCTCCATGACTTTGGGGCATCCAGGGCCAACTACCCCAACCAGTAGTACACTGCTTTTAGCGGGCACTCACAGAGAGGAGGTAGCGGCAAGCTTAGGAAGCTGACCTAGCACAGCGAGTTATGTGGCCAGGTGACCTGATTGTCCAACCTGGGTTCTCCAAATGACTTTGTGGGCTCAGTGAAGGGATGTGGAGCAAACCTCAATTCCACCAGCCTCAACCGTGGTTTCTGGCTGAAGTCCTGTAGAATCGCCCCAATGACAGGAGCAAAGGGCCCATTATATATCCCACAGCTCTCATTTCAGGGCATTGTCCCACAGGATTGGTGGAAGATGGGGGGAGGTGATCCCTTATTGTTCGATTGTTAAATTAGACTGCATATTTGTCCTCCAAGTTGTGCAGACTAGTACACAGCAAGTGTCTGATGTAATATGTAATCAGCAGGCACTCCACAAATTAACAAACAACAAGGGTCAAAGGACAGTCACGTTCTTGACTTACTGAACAAAAGAACAGTATGAGTGGCATAATTAAGAATAATTCACCCTCGTACCAATGGCCCAGATTGATGCTGTGTCATCACAAGCAGACAATGAATGGTCTGCAAAGCAACTGAACACAACACATAAGGAGTTAACCAAACCTAGCTAAAGCTGGAGCATGTGGACACATGCTCTAATTAGTCCAAGAGGCAAAACACAGACCTAGGATGCCAGTGGGATCAAATAGTGTCCTGTGAGTGATAAACCTGCAGACACCGATCACTTAGTGACATGACACTACTATGAATACATGGGGATGTTTCTAAAGTGTGAAGTGGAAAAAATGTAAATGACACTGTTTGTGACACATAACCTTACTCTTGCCACTGAGACACATAACTACTGGCATTCATCACTAGATTGAGCTAATGGGTCATGAAAACAAATATTGGCCATCAGTACTTAATGTTGTAGATGTTTTTATAAAACTAGGAAGAGGAAGAAAAATCTAGGAGTTGTCCCATGTTCTCTATAATGTGGTCGTACAGAACAGCCACAACTTTGTTAGCAAACAGTATTGGCCAAACCATCACAGCATGAATCAGAGTCTGGCACGATTACAGCCAGCAATGTTTTTCTGTTAAAATTATTCTGTCCTCATGCACGTTAGCAGGGTGTGCGATGAGACATGTAGCTAAACCCCCTGTCTTCTTTAAGAAAAAGAGGCTGTAAAAACTGTAACCTTCTTTTATTGATTGCAGATGTGACAGAAAGGGTAAAACTATAGAATGCAATAATAAGAGCATTTCAGAATATATAACTGTACAGAGCATGAAACACAAATATTTTACAATATACAGAAACACAAACTGATTATTACCTACTTAGTACAACAAACGTACTGATAAACACAGGATTATAAAACACAGATAGTGCTTACCGACTATGCTTAGAGCAGGCTGTTTAAGAAACATGAAGAACACCATGATGTAGTTTCTCTTAAGGCACATGGAGGAATAATGGCTGCTGTCCTCCTTCAGTGTGATACACAAGACCATAATGCAACAGGAACAATCCCACAATGCTCTTGGAAATTCCCACAAGACATCACAAATTAAACTAGAATCTATGCAGGTGGCGCTGTTACCTTACAACATAAAATGTATGAAAGAGCAATACATTCAAAAATTGCAATGTCTATAACAATTGGAGACATAAAAAAATGACTAGACTTTCTAGACAGCAATTATATGGCTGGACAGAACACTCCCCGCTTGACTCAGCCGACGTCACTATTGTGTTTATTGGACGAGAACAGCAAAACGAGTTCCCCTACTGCCTGAGGAACAATTTGGTCTCGCTTTGTTTCCCTATTTTTACTTCCACCTTACTACGATTCCATCCTTACTTGGGAATGTCTGAGTAATAAGACCTAATGGCCATTCATTTCTCCGAGACTGACAGTCTTTCATTAGTACTACATCGCCAGGCTGGTGGTTAGGCTTGCTGGTTTGCACTTTCTCCTCTGCTGCAGGGTAGGCAGGTACTGTTTTTTCCACTTGTCCCAAAAAGCATTGCACTTGTCTCCATCGACTCCTGTAACGGTCCTTGTAAGACTGAGCTATGGGGGTCAGGCAGGTGATGGCACGAACAGTGAATTCCAAGTAGAGAACCTACTGAATCGCTGAGATCCCAGGTGGCGCTTCAAAGTTTCAGTATGTAACGCAGACACTTGAGGGCGAATTTCAACGTCAGCATGTGGATCTACTAGTTCAAACAGGGACGTTTCTGTCATGTTGGGCAATGACCTACACAAAAACTCAGGGCCTGTAAACCAAATCGTGTCTTGAGGCGATTGGCAGCAACAAATCTGGTAGCCTGGTCCGCAGGGTTGAGATGTGTAGGCACTAGTGTTGAGCGATACGATACTGCAAATATCGGCTATCGGCCGATATTAGCTCTATCGGTCTTTCGATAATTCGTTTCGATATTTTCGTCTTATCGAATACCGGAATCGGATTTGTCACTGTCACTGTGAGTGTCCGTCGTCGGGTCTGTCAGGAGTCAGCGGCACTTACCTGCAGAAGATCTCCGGCGGTCACGTCCTGGGCTGCTTGATGGCCGCCATTATCTTCTCCCTGGCGGTCACATGCAGTTTTTTCGCGATAACTGCAGTGACTGCAGGGTAATCCCGGCCGTAAACCAGTCCGATGACGTCACCGCCGGGGAAGCAGGTAATCAGCTGTGCTGCGCCGGGATGACAGGCTCGCCTGTCATTCTGATGTAGCAGAGCTGGATCGTCGTGGACACTCGTTACTATGGACTGCGTCGGTCAGGTGGTATACTTTTTTTTTTCATTTTTTTACAGGAGATCGATGGCGTCGCAGGATGAGACTGTAATAAAAGTAATGAAAACTGTGTTTTTTTTTTTTTATTAAATTAAAAACTTTTTATGAACATTCACCCGTCCGGGTACATAAACAATTTAACTATTTACATACAGGACCCTGTCCGGGTTATTTATAATTCTTTGGCAGGGGTGTTCCAGGTACCACCTGGTACTCTTCTGATGCTTGCCAAACATCCGAGGCACCAAGGACCACCAGGACCTGATGACGTCGTGTGGCCTGTATAGTCAAGTCGTGACCCGCTATCTGGGTCTGTGTGGCCACCTCTTCATCTCCCTCCGGGTCTGGAACCCTATGTCCCGACTGACGAACCCCAGGGGGCCTAACAGGCGCCGGGTACGGGCCAGCTATACTTATCATGTCCATGCTGGGGCTGCTGAGGAGACCACTGAGGGAGGCTTGGGAGATTTACGGCGTGGGGTGGGCACTTTTGCAGAGGCCTGGATGTGGGAGGCTGAAGGCTCCGAGGGTCTCACAGGTTCCTGACACTCTGGGAGTAGGGGCGCACCTGTAAACATTTAGGGCGTACCATCCATTGTAACCCCAGTGTCGGGTGTAAAGGGTATGCCACACTAAACAATATCGCTAACGGGATCGCTAAAAAACGTCACTATTTAGCGATCCCGTTAGCGATATTGTTCATGCGGCAGCTTCCAGCGACGAGCTTCCTGCTGTGATCTCGCTCGTCGCTGGAATCGCTCCGGACCCTATTTCATCGCTGGCGCTCCCGCTGGGTAAGTATCTAATCGCTGTGTGGCACCTTTTTCTTAGCGATTTAGCGGTACTTTTGTACCGCTAAAGTCGTTAAGAAGATCGCTAACGGCGATAGCGTCGTAACTATATCGCAAATGCGGCAGCATTTAGCGATAAAGAAACAATCCCGCTAGCGATCTCATTAGTATGCAACGCTAACGAGATCGCTAGCGGATCGAGTTAGTGTGGCAGTAACCTTAAGTCACCAAGTCTCCTGGCAACAGGTCCCTCCCCGGGTGTCCTTCTGGGAGGTGAGCCTCCACGTCCCGCCGGTTCACAAAAACTTCTAAATAAAGTCCAGGCTCCTGGATGAAGCCCCAACCACCTTTCAATTTAAAGCTCCGTACTGCACCCTTACGCCGCGGCTCCCACAGGGTTCCTTTATCCTTTCTCATCCGGTCCTTATCTGCCCGGTCCTTCTCCAGCTGACGTTGCCGAAGCTTTTTGGGATTCTCGCTGTTCCCTTTGTCGCTCTGCTTCCCGCTCCCAACGTCTCCACTCTTCCTCCTGACGCCGGTTGTAATTCTCCACCAGCTGCTCCAGTCTCCACCATCAAATGCCAGCTTACAGTGTCCGGTTTTGCGGCAGCTCTCCTGGCGCCCCCCAGTCCTGCGGCGCTCACCTGCGGAGGAAGAGCCGGCTC
>JARQOD010000010.1:67920688-67998188 GCA_033576555.1 Oophaga sylvatica
GCAAATCTTCGCACGGCTTGTCCGAAGATTTCCCCCAAGAAGGTGTTGGGGGGAAGTACTAAAAATGGCTTGTCATTGGTCTGTTTTCCCCCCGCCGGTTGTTGTTTGTTACGGTAGTGAGGAGTGCAAAAAAAAAAGGAAATACCCAGAGATTGGAAACATGAGATTGCGTACCTGATAACCACCGCAACTAGAGGCGCCTTGGAGGTTCTCGTTGGTCCTAGAGCCTGTCACGCCTGAGAAACTAATACCCCAAAAAGATAGAATTAGGAAAGCTATCCCCCCCGGACAGAACCCCAAAAAAAAAAAAAACCCCCAAAATTATGGCTTAAAAACAAGGGAAATACTGAACAGAAAGAAAATGTTGAGCAAACGCGGGGCCCCAAAAAACTATCTAAAAAAAAAAGGAGGGGAAGGGACTTACTGCAATCTCAGAAAACCTGAAAAAACAAAACTTACTAATTTCAAACCCTGGTCACAGACTCTACCCCAAAATTTTTTTTTGGGTAAAAAAAAAAACAGCGCCATAAAAAAAAACTGGAAAAAGAAAAGTAAAAAACACAGTGGTGGAAAAATGAGGGGGAAAAACCCCCGGGGGGAGGGGCCCCTGGGCCCCCCACAGAATGAGGACAAAAGCAAAAATAAGAAAAAACAAAAATAAGAATTGTTTATTGATGCGGAGATGCAGACACGACACAGGGTACGGGGAAAAAAGGAAAAGGGGGATTCAGACCAGAACTTTGATCACGGCAACCCCATGGGAAAACGACTCCTTACAAAAGGGGCCAATCAGTAACCTGTTCCCAGTTTCCTCACTAGCCCCGTTGTAACCACCAGGGGAACCCTTTTTTAAAATCATCTCAAACCCATTAAAACAGTCCCCCCCCTTTGGGGGGGGGGTCACCAACCCCTCATTTGGCCCAGGTCGGTCAGGGGAGTTCATGAACGCAGGAAAGTCTCCTAGCATGGATGCCCAAGCAAACCCCAAGAATTGTTTCCTGCCCAACCTCTCCATTTAACCAAAACTGGAGTTTCGTCTAGAAAAACGGAATCAATATTTTCTAAAAACCCATCTCCAGATTGCCCTCAAAAAACAGGGTAAAGGGGCACGCGCGGAACCATGGCTCAAAAACTCTTCAACAGGGGGTGTGGAAAACGTTTGGTTTTAAAAAGCCCCGGAGAGCAAACGAAAGAAACGGTTAAAATCCCCATGTTTTTAAAGGGCCAATAACCCCAGGTTAAAATTTGGGGGATGCTACTTCTAGGAAATTTTTGGGAAAACCAGCCAAAATCCCCACTTTAAACCGAGGACCATCAGTCTATCCGGTTGAAAAAACCCCTGGGCCTTCTCTGAGGAGGGACAACTTCTCCACTACCTGGCCCCCAAAACTGCTGCATACGCTAAAAACAGATCAACCCCGGACAGACAGAAGCCTCCGTTTCCTGAAAAAATCGAGGGTGAAACCCAGAATTCAGAAAAACGGAGACATCAAATGGCAGAGCTAGCCCTTTATTAAAAGGAAAATCGCCAAGGCAAAAAAGGACCCAGTCACCTGATCAGCAGAACAAACATTTAGATAATCTCCTGTTGGTTTTTCCTAGTTTTTCCTTGGCTAGGATGAAATGCGGGAGAAAAAAAATTGAAAAAACCCGTTTAGAACAAAAAACCTCAAAAAATTGGAAAAAATGGACTCCTCTGTCAGACCAATGTTCTCAGGAAAACGTGTAAACGAACCCCCTGCTGAAGGAACAACGGCACCATTAGAGGGGAAGGAACTAGGTAAGGCACAAATGTATATTTTGGAAAAAACCATCACAAATTACCCAGAGGTGGTCTTCTCTGGAAAAAAAGGGGGAAATCGGGGAAAGAAATCCTAGAGTTTGGGTCCATGGTTTTTGGGGGCGGCAAGGCTCAACAAACCCTAGGCGGGCAAGGCTTGGAGCGAGGCAAGTCCCCAGGATGCACAAAAATTCCCACACGGAGCAAGGTAGGCCCCAAAAAGGGCGCTAAAACCCAATCTTGGTACCAAAAATTCCGGGTGCCCGCAATGGGAACAATGAATCTCAGACTCACACTTTTTTCCATTGGTCGGGACAAAAAATTTTTCCAAAGGGCAGGTCGGGCCTATCCCTGACACCCCCCGAGAAGTTCAAATTGGGGGGGTGGCGGAAAGAAAATACACCTCCTTCAAAAAAAAGAGGGATAGATAGTCGGAGAGTCCGAAGGGGAAATCCCCCAGAGGGATCCCCCTTAAAAATTTTTAGGCCCCGGGAAAAAAAGGAAAAAACCCCAAAAAATTTAAAAAGTTTTTAAAAACAAGGGGCCCCCCTGGCCTGTTGGATTTTGTGCTTGGAGATTCCGATAGCCGATTCTTATGGTCCCCAAGGACCCACCTGTGTTTGGCCCCCCACCCCAAAGTCTCCCTCTTCAAAGCCCATTCATGGCCAATAACCCCCGATTACCCTTTATAATTACGTTCAGTAGGAGAAAATTTTTTAGAGAAAAAGGCACAAGGGTTACTTTTAGAGGTCTCTGGATCTTTTTGGGACAAAACGGCACCTGCCCCCAATTTCAGAGGCATCAACCTCCACCTGAAATGCAGAGAAACATCAGGCTGCCGTAGAACAGGAGCAGAAGTGAATCTCTGCTTTAAGTTCCTGAAACGCAGAGACTGCTCAGGAGGCCAATTCACCACATCAGAACCCTTTCTGGTCAAATCAGTTAATGGTTTAAAATACCGAGGGAAATTACAATAAATTTACGATAAAAATTGGCAAAACCCAAAAATCTCTGAAGAGCTTTTAATGAAGTAGGTTGGACCAATCACAGATGGCCTGAACCTTGAACGGGTCCATTTCAATAACAGATGGGACAAAATGAATCCCAGAAATGAGATCTCTGTACGCCAAAAAAGACACTTTGATCCCTTCACATACAGAGCATTCTCTCTCAAAATCTGGAATACAGTTTCGAAAAATGTTTCAATGAGAGTCCCAGTCTTAGAAAAAATCAAGATATCATCCAATAAAACAATCAGAAAACTTGTCCACAAAATCCTGAAAATGTCTTTTCATGAAGGACTGGAAGAGGAAGGAGCATTAGTGAGCCCAAAGGGCATCACAAGGTACTCAAAATGCCCTTCAGGGGTGTTAAATGCCGTCTTCCATTCATCCCGTGCTTAATGCGAATAAGGTTATACGCCCCCCTGAGGTCAAGCTTGGTAAACCAAGTAGCTTTTTTTCACCCTGGAAAACAAGTCAGAAATCAAGGGTAACGGGTATTGATATTTCACAGTAATATTGTTCAAGAGACGATAATAAATACACGGCCTTAATGAACCATCTTTTTGGCCACAAAGAAAAAAAACGGCACCTAAGGGTGAAGAGGATGGTCTGATATGACCCTTCTCCAATGATTCCTTGATATAAGACCGCATAGCGTTCATGTTCAGGTACAGACAAGTTAAAAAGGCGACCTTTAGGAAATTTACTACCCGGCACTAATTCAATAGCGCAGTCATAGCTCCTATGGGGAGGTAAGGATGCAGATTTACTTTCGCTAAAACACTCAGAAAAATCAAACAAAAAGTACAGGAACATCCTCAGCCTGGGGGAGGCAGAAAAAAAGGAGTGTTGGTATTTAAAAACATTGGCAGCCCAAACTGGCTACAGACACAGATTTCCAATCCAAAACAGGATTATGAGACTGTACCAAGGGAACCCAGCACTATAATGTCATGCAGATTATATAGAACCAAAAATTTGCAGCACTCCTGGTGATCAGGTTCAACCCTCATTATCACCTGAGTAGAAAACTGGGGTTTTTCTCAGCCAAAGGGGTAGAATCGATCCCCAGTAAAGGAATAGACTTCTGTAGGGGATCAAGGGAAACCCACAACGTTTAGCAAAATCATAATCCATAAGGTTAATAGCTGCTCCAGAATCAACGAAAGCCTGAGCAGAAAATGAGGACAGAGAGCATATCAGAGTGACAGTTAATAAAAAATTAGTCTGAACACTACCCAAGACAACTGAGCGTGCAAAAATGTCTTCCCCGCCTAGGGCAGACTGAATAGCATGAGAGGCATCACCACAGTAGAAACATAACCCATTGCGCTTTCGAAACTCATGACGCTGTGCCCCAGACACCACTCCATCACACTGCATGGGCCAGCAGCTGGCTCACAAGGCAACACCACTCCACGCATACTTCTCCCCTCACGCAAATCGTCTGTCATTTGAATCGCTAATGACATAGAATCATTGAGACCAGAGGGGGACAGGGAATCCCACCATAACATCCTTTACATTATTGACACCCTTCCGGAAAAGGGCCGCCAAAGCGTCGTCATTCCATTTGGTCAGGACTGCCCACCTACGGAATCTCTGACAGTTTTAACTCAGCGTCATCAAGCCCTGATTTAATGCCAAAAAGCTTTTCAGCTTGATCAGTGACATTAGGCTCATCGTACAATAACCCCAAAGCCTGAAAAAATGCATCAACATCACTCAAAACAGGATCCCCAGGTATCAGGGAAAAAGCCCCAATCTGAGGATCGCCGCGCAGGAGAGAGATGATAATTTGAAACTGCTGCGCTGCGTTTCCTGAGGACTTAGATTTTAGGCAAGAAACAATTTACAATTATTTTTGAAATTCTGAAACTTAGCTCGATCCCCTAAAAAAACAAATCTGGCATGGGGATCCTAGGTTCCACAACAGGCAACCTAGCAGATATGCAGCAATACTCTGAACCTCAGTGGCAAGCTGATCCACACGGCCAGACAACTGTGCAAACTCCATTGGGAGAAAAGATCCTCCCCAGCACCCAGAGATACAGAGGGAAAAAAAAAATGCAACAAACAGAAAAATATCTTTGAAACTTTTCTTCCTTCAAAATTTTTTTTCCCTTCTGTGAGTACCATACAAATTTTTATGGCCGGTGATACTGTTATGTTACGGTAGTGAGGAGTGCAAGTAAAAAAGGAAATACACCAGAGCAGTTGGAAACTATAGATTGCAGTACCCCGACTAACCACCGCAACTAGAGGCAGCCGTGGAGCGTTCCTCGTTGGTCCTAGAGCCTCGTCACAGCCTGAGAAACTAACTACACCTAAAGATAAAAAATAGGAAAGCTATCTGCCCCGGAGCAGAACCCAAAGATATAGAAAGCCCCCAAACATGTAATGGCGGTTAGACAAGAGGAATACTGACACAGAAAGAAAATAGTATGAGCAAAACGCTGGGGCCCAAACTATCTAAATAGAAAAGGATAGGAAGGGTACTTACTGCAATCTCAGAAAACCCTGAAAAAAACACCAACTCTACTAATTTCAAAATCACCTGAGATCACACGACCTCTACCACCTAAATTAGTTCTCTGGTGTAACAAAAACAAAACAGCAGCCACTGAAAAAAAACTGGAAAAAGCAAAAGTACAAAACACAGTGGTGGACTAAATGAGAGGGCAAAAGCCCCCGGGGGGGACCCTGAAGGCCCCCACAGAAGTGCAGGACAAAATGCAAAATATAGCAAAAACACAAAATAAGAAATTGTCTTATCTGATAGCAGGAGATGCAGACACGACACAGCAGGCTACAAGGGAAACTGGAAAGAAGGATTCAGACCAGAACAATTGATCACCGGCAACCCCGATGGGAAAACGACTCCCTTACAAAAGGGACCAATCAGTAACCCCTGTTCCCAGTCCTCACAATCCTCACTAGTACCGCTTGTAACCACCAGAGGGAGCCTTGCTCAGAACTCATCTCAAACCCATTCACAACAGCTTGTGGTGGGGAGAAGGTGAAGACGCAGAGTCAGGCTGTGATGGATGGAGCGCCTGTACGTGGTCTTCGCTGTCGCACTCTAGACACTTGATGGGGATTGACACAGTCCTTAGCAAGATGTTCGGTAGAGGCGCAGCACCTGAAGCATACTCCAAACTTCTTCAAGAGCTCCTTTCGTTCTTGAAGGGGCTTCTTCCTGAACCCGATGCACTTCTTCAGGGGATGTGGCAGTTTGTGAATTGGACACTGGCGATTAGGATTCTCAACCTTCTCACCTTTGTCGCTCTTATCTTGTGATACTGAAGGTGCTGGAAGAACATCAGTCTTCTTGATGGACATTGGAGCTTGGTGGCTCCTGTAGTTAAGACGTGGACTGTCGTGTTTAGTAGATGAAACAGGGTCGCTGTGTTCTCCATAGAAAAAACTTGGATCAGTCTTACAGTCTGCAATATTTTCGATGAACTCGCAGAAGTAGGAAAATGGAGGGAAGGAGACTTGGTTTTCCCTTTTGTATTTTGATCCAAGCATGGCCACTTATTTTGGATATTGGACGGCAGCTTGGAAACTATTGGGGTTACCCATGAGCAGTGCCCAGGTAGCTGAGGCCAGGAAGGTATGGGTCTGCTTTGGCCAGCTGAAGCTCTAACAGGAGGTCGCTGAGCTCTTGGAACCTTGTACTGTCTTTATTAGATACCTTTGGAAAATCCTCTAGTCGTTTGAACAGGGCCCTTTCTATGACCTCAGGACTGCCATAGCTTCTTTCTAGCCTCTTCCATGCAGCAGTGAGACAGCAATGGGATTACTGATGTGGACAGATTTAAGTCTCTTGACCCGATCCGTGGATTGTGGCCCAAGCCACCTGATTAGCAGGTCTAGCTCTTCAGCGGCGGTGATGCAGAGATCACTGATCGTGGTTTCAAAGGTACACTTCCAACCCCTGTAGTTCTCAGGTTTATCGTCAAACTCTGTAAGACCGGTCTTAGTTAGATCGCGCCGAATCATGTACCTTGCGAGGCCAGTCATATCAGCATTCTCCGATTTTGGAAGGACCGATGCTGGCTGGATAGCTTTGTTCATACAGTCTGTGATTTGACCTGGGAATGCAGGTATATATGGGGCAGCGTAGGCGTTCAGTCCATTAACTGGCTTAATGAGCTTAGTTTCTGCCACACATGGGACTGGAATTGTGTGATTGACCGGAGTGTGGTGATGGCCTGCATATTGGCCTGTATGTAGGATTCTGAGTATAAGATTTGGTGATTTGCAGGTTTCTGGTACATTTCGGTGCACAGAGGTGGATCAGGATACAAGATTGGCAGCGTATTGTAATTGTATTGACCTTGGGTGCAGGATGGGGATAAACGCTCTGTGTCCTGTTGCCTCAGGGGAGCATCAGTGTGGTCAGGAAGGATTGCAGGAGCAGGGATAGCGCTGTGTTGGCTTTGTACATAGTCTCTAGTACGCTTAAGAGGGTCTTCAGTATCAAAACCACTTAAGCTGATGCTGTCTCTTTGGCTCCCACTGATGGCTTGTTCCAGGACCTTTAACTTTGCCATGGCTATGGCGTGTTGGCGTTCCTTCTCTAGGGCCGCTTGTATTATAGTGGCCTCTAGGGCAGCTTGTATTTTAGTGGCCTCAGTTTTCATTTCAGTTTCCTTTTGAGCAAAGGCAGCTTGTATTTAGTGGCCTCAGCTTCCGCACGTGCTTTTATGAGCTGTTCGCTGAGGGTTGAGGATTTTGAAGAGCGTGACTTAGATGGGCGCTTTGACTGTCTGGCAGAGCCAGAAATGCAAGATGACATCTCGGCTATTAGTGCGATTCTTGCCTCTGTTTTGGCTTTTATATCGCGCACCATGCTTTCTTTCTCAGAGTTAAGTTTTTGGAAAGCTTGCAGCTCTTTGCAGGTAACTGATGGGTTAAGTCTTTTTAACACTGCGATATACTGGTCTGTTATTTTTGCATAACATTGATAATCTGAACACAGTTGTGCGAGAGCTCCCTCCAGTGGTCGTTGGAGAGAAGCAGGCTGAGATAGGCTATTTATGTGGCATAAGAGTTTTTGCCATAGCTCTGCTGTTGCACGGAGAAGATCATGTTTACTGGATTCTAGATTCTCCCTTATTTTCCATGTTGGCTTTGTGACACGTCTAGCCTTCTCACTAAATGGTGGATTAGGGTCTATGCACTCTTCCTCTGACAATGGGTCTGGCAGAGACCGTGTAGTCATTCCTTCAGCCATCCTGATTCACAGGGAGAAGGGGAGCTGTATAGACTCTTATATGTTGAGAGCGGATGCTCTGCAGGAAGTTCTGTAGCTTTATAGAAGCTATGTGTTTTACAGATGAATCTGATAAGTCTTTTTTACTATTCTGTCCCCGGGGCCTGTGGCTGTAAATATGGCTCTGTGAGATGCGGATCTCTTTCACCCTACTTACAATTGGCGACGATCGCAGATAGCTTAACTCAGCTGCCGGCACACATGTTATGAAGAATCCAGAAGAGACTTTGATTTCTTTAAGAATTCTTGTTGAATGCATACAAACAGCAGCAGATAAAAAAGACTTTCTTCAGACAGACTGAAAAACACATGTGATTCTGATAAAATCAAGATGGAGAATGAAACACAGGAGAAAGAAGAAGGAAATGACATCACACCAGAAGAGGGAGACAGAGAGACAGAAGGGACAAACTTGATGTAAAGGGAGGATTTCAGCTATGCAAACACAGGGACACATAGCAACAGTAAACAATATGAGAGACTGCAATACAGCATGTAAAATACACAGGACAGTCTGTAAAATGTCTCATTCATGGGACATAACAGTGTATGTCCGGCATAGGAATCTGCATTTACGGGCATGAAATTTTGCACACCCGCACGTCTCGACCCGGGAGCGTCATAGGCTAGGTTTTGAGTCGAAATTTTAACCCCGCGCATTCCAAATCGGCAAATAATTTTGGCCCGGGATAGGAATCTGCACCGTTGTACTTACGGGCATGAAATTTTGCATGCCCGCACATCTCAACCCCAGGAGCATCATAGGCTATGTGTTGAATGGAAATTTTAACCCCCGCACGTTTTGGTGTGTGATTTTTATGTGCAGAATAAATTTTTGTTAACATAGTCTATTTTGTTACAGCTAACAGCAGTTATTAATTAACCCGGGCGAAGCCGGGTACTAAGCTAGTATATATATATATGTATATATATATATTATATATATATATATACAGGAGTGGTACTGTGCAATGTATGTATACAGGACAGGAGGAGTGGTACTGTGCAGTGTATATACAGGACAGGAGGAGTGGTACTGTGCAGTGTATATATACAGGGCAGGAGGAGTGGTACTGTGCAATGTATGTATACGGGACAGGAGGAGTGCTGTGCAGTGTATATATACAGGGTAGGAGGAGTGGTACTGTGCAGTGTATATACAGGACAGGAGGAGTGGTACTGTGCAGTGTATATATACAGGACAGGAGGAGTGGTACTGTGCAGTGTATATATACAGGACAGGAGGAGTTGTACTGTGCAGTGTATACAGGACAGGAGGAGTGGTACTGTGCAGTGTATATATATATATATATACAGGAGTGGTACTGTGCAATGTATGTATACAGGACAGGAGGAGTGGTACTGTGCAGTGTATGTATAAGGACAAGAGGAGTGGTACTGTGCAGTGTATATATACAGGGCAGGAGGAGTGGTACTGTGCAATGTATGTATACGGGACAGGAGGAGTGCTGTGCAGTGTATATATACAGGGTAGGAGGAGTGGTACTGTGCAGTGTATATACAGGACAGGAGGAGTGGTACTGTGCAGTGTATATATACAGGACAAGAGGAGTGGTACTGTGCAGTGTATATATACAGGGCAGGAGGAGTGGTACTGTGCAGTGTATATATACAGGACAGGAGGAGTGGTACTGTGCAGTGTATATATACAGGGCAGGAGGAGTGGTACTGTGCAGTGTATATATACAGGACAGGAGGAGTGATGCTGTGCAGTGTATATATACAGGACAGGAGGAGTAGTGCTGTGCAGTGTATATATACAGGACAGGAGGAGGGGTAAAGTGCAGTGTATATATACAGGACAGGAGGAGTTGTACTGTGCAGTGTATATATACAGGACAGGAGGAGTGGTACTGTGCAGTTTATATATATATATATATATATATATATATATATATATATATACAGGACAGGAGGAGTGGTACTGTGCAATGTATGTATACAGGACAGGAGGAGTGGTACTGTGCAGTGTATATATACAGGACAGGAGGAGTGGTACTGTGCAGTGTATATATACAGGACAGGAGGAGTGGTACTGTGCAGTGTATATATACAGGGCAGGAGAAGTGGTATGCACAGTGGAGAAGTGGTCACCATTCTCGTGGCTCTTCTCTGAACTTGCTCCAGTTTGTTGATGTCTTTTTTAAAATGTGGTGCCCAAAACTGGACACAGTATTCCAGATGAGGTCTGACCAAAGAGGAGTAGAGGGCAATAATGACCTCACGTGATCTAGACTGTATGCTTCTGTTGATACATCCTAGAATTGCATTTGCCTTTTTTGCTGCTGCATCACACTGTTGACTCATGTTCAGTCTGTGATCAATTAGTACTGTGGTACTGTACAGTGTACATATACAGGACAGGAGGAGTGGTACTGTGCAGTGTATATATACAGGACAGGAGGAGTGGTACTGTGCAGTGTATATATACAGGACAGGAGAAGTGGTACTGTGCAGTGTATATACACAGGACAGGAGAAGTGGTACTGTGCAGTGTTATATATTACAGGACAGGAGAAGTGGTACTGTGCAGTGTATATATACAGGACAGGAGGAGTGGTACTGTGCAGTGTATATATACAGGACAGGAGAAGTGGTACTGTGCAGTGTATATACACAGGACAGGAGAAGTGGTACTGTGCAGTGTATATATATAGTGTAGGAGGAGTGGTACTGTGCAGTGTATGTATATAGGACAGGAGAATTGGTACTGTACAGTGTATATATACAGGACAGGAGGAGTGGTACTGTGCAGTGTATATATACAGGACAGGAGAAGTGGTACTGTGCAGTGTATATATACAGGACAGGAGAGTGGTACTGTGCAGTGTATATATACAGGACAGGAGGAGTGGTACTGTGCAGTGTATATATATACAGGACAGGAGGAGTGGTACTGTACGAAGTGGTACTGTGCAGTGTATTTATAACAGGACAGGAGGAGTGGTACTGTGCAGTGTATATATACAGGACAGGAGGAGTAGTACTGTGCAGTGTATATATACAGGACAGGAGGAGTGGTACTGTGCAGTGTGTATATATACAGGACAGGAGAGTGATACTGTGCAGTGTATATATATACAGGAGGAGTGGCACTGTGCAGTGTATATATACATGACAGGAGGAGTGGTACTGTGCAGTGTATATATACAGGACAGGAGGAGTGGTACTGTGCAGTGTATATATACAGGACAGGAGGAGTGGTACTGTGCAGTGTATATATATACAGGACAGGAGAAGTGGTACTGTGCAGTGTATATATACAGGACAGGAGGAGTGGTACTGTATAGTGTACATATACAGGACAGGAGGAGTGGTACTGTGCAGTGTATATATACAGGACAGGAGGAGTGGTACTGTGCAGTGTATATATACAGGACAGGAGAAGTGGTACTGTGCAGTGTATATACACAGGACAGGAGGAGTGGTACTGTGCAGTGTATATATATACAGGACAGGAGGAGTGGTACTGTGCAGTGTATATATACAGTGTAGGAGGAGTGGTACTGTGCAGTGTATGTATACAGGACAAGAGAATTGGTACTGTACAGTGTATATATACAGGCAGGAGGAGTGATACTGTGCAGTGTATATATACAGAACAGGAGGAGTGGTACTGTGCAGTGTATATATACAGGACAGGAGAAGTGGTACTGTGCAGTGTATATACACAGGACAGGGAAGTGGTACTGTGCAGTGTATATATACAGTGTAGGAGGAGTGGTACTGTGCAGTGTATGTATACAGGACAGGAGAATTGGTACTGTACAGTGTATATATACAGGACAGGAGGAGTGGTACTGTGCAGTGTATATATACAGGACAGAAGTGGTACTGTACAGTGTACATATACAGGACAGGAGGAGTGGTACTGTGCAGTGTATATATACAGGACAGGAGGAGTGGTACTGTGCAGTGTATATATATACAGGACAGGAGGAGTGGTACTGTACGAAGTGGTACTGTGCAGTGTATATATAACAGGACAGGAGGAGTGGTACTGTGCAGTGTATATATACAGGACAGGAGGAGTGGTACTGTGTAGTGTATATGTACAGGACAGGAGGAGTGGTACTGTGCAGTGTATATATACAGGACAGGAGGAGTGGTACTGTACAGTGTATATATACAGGACAGGAGAAGTGGTACTGTGCAGTGTATATATTACAGGAGGAGTGGCACTGTGCAGTGTATATATACAGGACAGGAGGAGTGGTACTGTGCAGTGTATATATACAGGGTAGGAGGAGTGGTACTGTGCAGTGTATATATACAGGACAGGAGAAGTGGTACTGTGCAGTGTATATATACAGGAGTGGTACTGTACAATGTACATATACAGGACAGGAGGAGTGGTACTGTGCAGTGTATATATACAGGATAGGAGGAGTGGTACTGTGCAGTGTATATATACAGGACAGGAGGAGTGGTACTGTGCATTGTATATATGCAGGACAGGAGGAGTGGTACTGTGGAGTGTATATATACAGGACAGGAGGAGTGGTACTGTGCAGTGTATATATACAGGACAGGAGAAGTGGTACTGTGCAGTGTATATATACAGTGTAGGAGGAGTGGTACTGTGCAGTGTATATTTACAGGACAGGAGGAGTGGTACTGTGCAGTGTATATATACAGGACAGGAGGAGTGGTACTGTGCAGTGTATATATACAGGACAGGAGGAGTGGTACTGTGCAGTGTATATATACAGGACAGGAGGAGTGGTACTGTGCAGTGTATATATACAGGACAAGAGAAGTGGTACTATGCAGTGTATATATACAGGACAGGAGGAGTGGTACTGTGCAGTGTATATATACAGGACAGGAGGAGTGGTACTGTGCAGTGTATATATACAGGACAGGAGGAGTGGTACTGTGCAGTGTATATATACAGGACAGGAGGAGTGGTACTGTGCAGTGTATATATACAGGACAGGATGAGTGGTACTGTGCAGTGTATATATACAGGACAAGAGAAGTGGTACTATGCAGTGTATATATACAGGACAGGAGGAGTGGTACTGTGCAGTGTATATATACAGGACAGGAGGAGTGGTACTGTGCAGTGTATATATACAGGACAGGAGGAGTGGTACTGTGCAGTGTATATATACAGGACAGGAGGAGTGGTACTGTGCAGTGTATATATACAGGACAGGAGAAGTGGTACAGTGCAGTGTATATATACAGTGTAGGAGGAGTGGTACTGTGCAGTGTATATTTACAGGACAGGAGGAGTGGTACTGTGCAGTGTATATATACAGGACAGGAGGAGTGGTACTGTGCAGTGTATATATACAGGACAGGAGGAGTGGTACTGTGCAGTGTATATATACAGGACAGGAGGAGTGGTACTGTGCAGTGTATATATACAGGACAAGAGAAGTGGTACTGTGCAGTGTATATATACAGGACAGGAGGAGTGGTACTGTGCAGTGTATATATACAGGACAGGAGGAGTGGTACTGTACAGTGTATATATACAGGACAGGAGGAGTGGTACTGTGCAGTGTATATATACAGGACAGAAGAAGTGGTGCTGTGCAGTGTATACATACAGGACAGAAGTGGTACTGTGCAGTGTATATATACAGGACAGGAGTGGTACTGTGCAGTGTATATACAGGACTGAAGTGGTACTGTGCAGTGTATATATACAGGACAGGAGTGGTACTGTGCAGTGTATATATACAGGACAGGAGGAGTGGTACTGTGCAGTGTATATATACAGGACAGGAGGAGTGGTACTGTGCAGTGTATATATACAGGACAGGAGTGGTACTGTGCAGTGTATATATACAGGACAGGAGGAGTGGTACTGTGCAGTGTATATATACAGGACAGGAGGAGTGGTACTGTGCAGTGTATATATACAGGACAGGAGTGGTACTGTGCAGTGTATATATACAGGACAGGAGTGGTACTGTGCAGTGTATATATACAGGACAGGAGGAGTGGTACTGTGCAGTGTATATATACAGGACAGGAGGAGTGGTACCGTGCAGTGTATATATACAGGACAGGAGGAGTGGTACTGTGCAGTGTATATATACAGGACAGGAGTGGTACTGTGCAGTGTATATATACAGGACAGGAGGAGTGGTACTGTGCAGTGTATATATACAGGACAGGAGTGGTACTGTGCAGTGTATATACAGGACAGAAGTGGTACTGTGCAGTGTATATATACAGGACAGGAGTGGTACTGTGCAGTGTATATATACAGGACAGGAGGAGTGGTACTGTGCAGTGTATATATACAGGACAGGAGGAGTGGTACTGTGCAGTGTATATATACAGGACAGGAGTGGTACTGTGCAGTGTATATATACACTCAAACAAAGAAATTATGCACACAACGAGTATATAAAAAATAAGAAAATATTTTATTAAACATAGTATAAAAAATGAATAAAAGGGAAAATAACAGTGAACCCACAGATAGGAGTGGAACCACTAGGAGAGCTCAGGGAAAATTACAATGCATATATAATAACAATATGTTTGATGCACATAGTGACGATCATAGTATAGCTGTCATAGCTCCATAATAGGGGATCATGTATATAATCACAAACTCCTCAGGGATAGACAGCTAAGACCGATGGCTATGATAATAGCTTACAAGTCATATTAAAGTATATAAGCATAAGTAGGTGATCGAACACATACCTGAGACCCAGTGGTGCCACTCTCCCCAACGCGCGTTTCGGCGCTTTGCCTTCTTCCGGGGGAGTGTAGTGTGTATATATACAGGACAGGAGGAGTGGTACTGTGCAGTGTATATATACAGGACAGGAGGAGTGGTACTGTGCAGTGTATATATACAGGACAGGAGTGGTACTGTGCAGTGTATATACAGGAGAAGTGGTACTGTGCAGTGTATATATAGGATTAGGATTTAGCAGATAATTTGAAGGTAGTCTGTTGTCAATCAGTTGGATGAGAATCAGGTGTGAGTGAGGAGTCAAGTCTTCTGGGGAGTAGACCAGCCTAGATGTTGGGGCTCAGGAAGCAGTGCTAGAAGCTAAGTGGTGGCAGTGTAAACAGAGCACAGCTGATCTGAGGGGACAGGTGGACTCCTGGGGGAGGGACGTAGACAATGCCAGACGTTTCCCCTTTCTCCTGAGTACATGGATCATAACTGTCAGCAAAGCCCCCATACACATAAGACAGCAGCCGGCAGAATGAGGTTTCAGCTGGCAGCCATCTCTCCCATACACAGGAGCGCTTGTTCGACTGTGCGCTTGCGTGTTTGTCGGACATTCCCGATCCACATCTTCACTAAGGCTAAGTTCACGCTGGGTGTTTTTGCTGCGTTTTTTGTTGCTTTTTTTAATGCTAATTTTTAGCTGCATTTTACGGTCCCAAAGAGTATGAGATTTCAGAAACGTCATGCACAAACATTGTTTTTTTTTTGTCATACATGGATACAAGAAATCCATTCCAGACACCGATATTTGGGGCCCCGCATATCAGAGATTTATGGCAAATACTTTGGGAGATGGGATAACCCCTTTAAATTCCATCTACAAAGTGATGGGCAAACTTGGTTCCCACCATCGTGTCCTCATTTGACAAAAGTGTAAATCCGGCAAACAGAATTTTGTTCTGTTCCCTTTCTTTTATGGGCCCACTAAAAATTATAGGATGCGCTTAAAGGGATTGCCCAAATGAGGTATTAGCACAGGAAAGGTGATTACTAGTTGATCGTTGGGGGTCTGACCACTGGACTGATTGGAATAACGGGGAGCATTTATCCCTTACAGTGCTCATGCTCCACCGCAGCTCCAGTCATCCAGTAAGGGGCCAGTGAGCCCTCTGCTCTTTCCGGCAGCCCCTTATAGGATGACTGGAGCTGCGGTGGAGCATGAGCACTGCAGCCCCAAACTGTAGGGGATAAATGTGCCACCGATCGGTGCAGGTCCCAGCAGTGGGAAAACTACCAAACAGCAGGTTATCGCCTATCCTACAGGTAGGAGATAACTTTTTTTGTCCTGACAACCCCAACCTTGAGCTGCCCTTTTCGTTTAATCCCTAGCCCCCCCCCCCCCTGAGAGGATCCAATTTACTAGCAAAGTCGAGTCCAAACTTCTGGGATTGAGGGTCCCACATGCACGCAGGACCCACATGCACAGCAGGACTCCACATGCACAGCAGGACTCCACATGCAGAGCAGGACCCCACAACCCTCTGCGACCCTTTTGCAATGAAAGCGTGCAGGGTCCTGCTCTGCATTTGGGTTCCTGTGGGGTATCGCACTGCACGTGGGGTCCCACTCTGCATGTTGGGGTCCTGCGCTGCGTGTGGGGTCCCGCTCTGCATGTAGGGTCACATTCTATATGTGGGGTCCCGTTCTGCATGTGGGGTCTCGCTCTGCATGTAGCGTCCCTTTCTGCATGTGGGGTCTCGCTCTGCATGTAGGGTCCCGTTCTGCATGTGGGGTCCCGTACTGCATGTGGGGTCTCGCTCTGCATGCTGGTGTCCTGCTCTGCATGTGGGGTCTCGCTCTGCATGCTGGTGTCCTGCTTTGCATGTGGGGTCTTGCTCCGCATGTTGGGTATCGCTCCGCATGTAGGGTCCCGCTCCGCATGTGGGGTCCCGCTCTGCATGTAGGGTACCGCTCTGCATGTGGGGTCCCGCTCTGCATGTAGGGTCCCGCTCCGCATGTGGGGTCCCGCTCTGCATGTGGGGTCTTTCTCTGCATGTGGGGTCCCGCTCTGCATGTAGGGTCCTGCTCTGCATGTTGGGTATCGCTCTGCATGTAGGGTCCCGCTCTGCATGTGGGGTCCCGCTCTGCATGTGGAGTCCCGCTCTGCATGTAGGGTCCTGCTCTGCATGTTGGGTATCGCTCTGCATGTGGGGTCCCGCTCTGCATGTAGGGTCCCGCTCTGCATGTAGGGTCCGCTCTGCATGTAGGGTCCCGCTCTGCATGTTGGGTATCGCTCTGCATGTGAGGTCCCGCTCTGCATGTAGGGTCCCGCTCTGCATGTTGGGTATCGCTCTGCATGTGAGGTCCCGCTCTGCATGTAGGGTCCCGCTCTGCATGTTGGGTATCGCTCTGCATGTTGGGTCCCGCTCTGCATGTGGGGTTCCGCTCTGCATGTGAGGTCCCGCTCTGCATGTAGGGTCCCGCTCTGCATGTGGGGTCCCGCTCTGTATGTAGGGTTCCGCTCTGCATGTGGGGTATCGCTCTGCATGTGAGGTCCCACTCTGCTTGTAGGGTCCCGCTCTGCATGTTGGGTATCGCTCTGCATGTAGGGTCCCACTCTGCATGTGGGGTTCCGCTCTGCATGTGAGGTCCCGTCTGCATGTAGGGTCCCGCTCTGCATGTAGGGTCCCGCTCTGCATGTAGGGTCCCGCTCTGCATGTTGGGTATCGCTCTGCATGGTCCCCGCTCTGCATGTTGGGTATCGCTCTGCATGTGAGGTCCCGATCTGCATGTGGGGTCCCGCTCTGCATGTGAGGTCCCGTTCTGCATGTAGGGTCCCGCTCTGCATATGGTCCGTGCAGTAGGGTCCCGCTCTGCATGTGGGTCCCTCTGCATGTGGGTCCCGCTCTGCATGTAGGGTCCCGCTCTGCATGTAGGGTCCCGCTCTGCATTTTGGGTATCGCTCTGCATGTGAGGTCCGTCTGCATGTAGGGTCCCGCTCTGCATGTTGGGGGTTCCCGCTCTGCATGTAGGGGTCCCGCTCTGCCATGTGGGGTCCCGCTCTGCATGTAGGGTCCCGCTCTGCATGTAGGGTCCCGCTCTGCATGTTGGGTATCGCTCTGCATGTGAGGTCCTGCTCTGCATGTAGGGTCCCGCTCTGCATGTTGGGTATCGCTCTGCATGTAGAGTCCCGCTCTGCATGTGGGGTCCCGCTCTGCATGTTGGGTATCGCTCTGCATGTGGGGTCCCGCTCTGCATGTGGGGTCGCGCTCAGCATGTAGGGACCCCACAACCCAGAAATTCGGACTCGACTTTTGCTAGTAAATCGGGTCCTTTCGAGGGTTTTGGGGACCCTCATGCCCACTTTTGTCGATAACTTGTATTTAGATGAATCACTAGTCTGGGGTAGGTCGCGAGTATAAGGTCAGGGACCCCATTATTCCTGACGGCGCCCTAAGACTGTGGTGGCACCGTCTGAATAGACTTCTGTGCCGGTCCCTGATGTCTGGACTGTAGCCACACCGTCCACACGGATTCTTGGCAGACTTGTGTCTGTAACCATAGAAACTGCAGCTGTGACTAAAAAGTCTCGAGATGTAATACCTGCGGCGGCCACACGCGTCACCAGGGCAACCATGAGCGCGCGCTGCTCCCAGGCCCCGGACTGCGGCCGCTGATCACAAGGCAGCGCTGGTGGGAGGAGCCCAGTGAGGAGGCTTTGTGACGTCATGAACAGTCTATATAAGGGAGCTGTCGCTGAGTGTCTGTTAGAAGAGCTAGTAGAGAGCATCGCGCAGCTGTTCCCGTTATAAACGCGTTTTGTACTGTGACCGAGCCCCGTGCACACTCTGCCGTTACCGCTCACTTCTCTATCAGTCATTCGGGGACACTTGTATATTTTTCTTATATTTCTACCAGGATGAAGACGAAATTCTCCTGCGCGGAGGAGCTGCCGAGCTCTCTGGGGCTACTGATCAGCTCGCCCGGGGGGCTGGTGGCAAACCAGAGACTCGCGGAGACCGAGGTGGTGGAAACCAGAGACGAGGACGAGGAGGACTGCCGGGCCAAGGAGGACGAGCCCGAGCCCCGCACTAGGTGCAAGGCTTACCGCTGGTGCAAGGAGTTCCTGCCCGGGGCGTGGAGATGTCTGGAGGAGGAGCGCTTCCAGATCAGCGTTATACGGTGGGTGGCGCTGAGACCCGCGGCGGACATCACTGCCCCCTCCTGAGACTGGCTGCCCCCCTCCTGAGACTGGCTGCCCCCTCTGGACTGTGCTGCCCCATGTAGTGCAGTGCTGCCTCCTCCTGAGACTGTGGCTGCCCCATGTAGTGCTGCCCCCTCCTGAGACTGTGGCTGCCCCATGTAGTACTGCCCTCTCCTGAGACTGTGGCTGCCCCATGTAGTGCTGCCCCCTCCTGAGACTGTGGCTGCCCCATGTAGTGCTGCCCCCTCCTGAGACTGTGGCTGCCCCATGTAGTGCTGCCCCCTCCTGAGACTGTGGCTGCCCCATGTAGTGCTGCCCCCTCCTGAGACTGTGGCTGCCCATGTAGTGCTGCCCCCTCCTGAGACTGTGGCTGCCCCATGTAGTGCTGCCCCTCCTGAGACTGTGGCTGCCCCATGTAGTGCTGCCCCCTCCTGAGACTGTGGCTGCCCCATGTAGTGCTGCCCCCTCCTGAGACTGTGGCTGCCCCATGTAGTGCTGCCCCCTTCTGAAACTGTGGCTGCCCATGTAGTGCTGCCCCCTCCTGAGACTGTGGCTGCCCCTCATGTAGTGGCTGCCCCCTTCCGAGACTGGCGCCCCAATGTAGGGCTGCCCCCCTCGAAACTGTGGCTGCCCCACCCCCTCCGAGACTGGCGCTGCCCCATGTAGGCTGCCCCCCTCGAAGACTGTGGCTGCCCATGTAGTGCTGCCCCCTCCGAGACTGTAGCTGCCCCATGTAGTGTTGCCCCCTCCGGAGACTGTGGCTGCCCTATGTAGTGCTGCCCCCTCCGGAGACTGTGGCTGCCCTATGTAGTGCTGCCCCCTCCGGAGACTGTGGCTGCCCTATGTAGTGCTGCCCCCTCCGGAGACTGTGGCTGCCCTATGTAGTGCTGCCCCCTCCGAGACTGTGGCTGCCCTATGTAGGGCTGCCCCCCTCCAAAGAAGTTCCCCAAAAAAGTAGCCTTTCCAGAAGTATTTTTTGAATGCAATAAAATGTTCCGTGCCAATCTATAGTGATAAAAAGGTGATTCTCATCCTTGGAGTTTATCACCTGTCCATACCATTGGGAGATAATTTGCTGAGATGTGGGGGTCCGTCCACCGGAATCCTCCTGAGGAAGGGACTCTGCAGAGCGCTGTTTGAAGCGGTGGCTAAACACGCACCTCTCCGCTCCATTCATTCTTTGTGAGATTGTGGCGTACAGCGCCTTAGATTTTTCCAGCCGCCCCATAGGGAATGAATGGAACGGTGGCTTCCATGTCCGTCCTCCGCGTCACTCGGACGTGGCTCTGCAGAGTCCCATTCTTTGGATTGGTGGGTATCCACCAGTCAAGGCCCTGACCGGTCAGGAAGCGTTCCCTTATCCTATGTTAAGGTGATAACCTCTAAAGATATAAATGGCCATTATAGGGGTTGTCCGGGACTTTAACATTGATGGCATATCGTTAGGATAGGTCATCAATGTCTGATTGGGTGAAACACCCAACACCACCGCCGATCAGCTGCTCCTGGTGTCATCAGCTGCCAGAACTGCTCAGTTACAGCTGTACAGCACAGAATAGTGGCTGCCCCCTATTGATCTGAGTAGGGGGCAGATGAGCAGTTCCTGGCTGCGGTCACTATAGTCACTGGTGCTGTGCAGCTCGTAACTGATCAGTTCTGGCCGACATAAGGAACTGCTGAGTGTTGGGTGTCGTACCTCCACCGATCAGATATTGATGTGCGAGTAGCTGACGCTAATAAACTCAACAAACTTATCAAGAAGGCAAGCGCAGCTGTTGGCCTCCATCTTGACTCTTTTGAGGAGGTATTGGAGGATAGGATTCAGAAGAAGTGTAGGGCTATAATGAACAATAATACACACCCACTATACGAGCTGTTCTTGAATCAGAAGAGCACATTCAGCAGCCGTCTAATCCTACTAAGGTGCAAGAAGGAGAAATTCAGGAAATCGTTTGTACCTACTGCTATGGGGATGTATAATAATTTCCTAAGGGTGGCATAAAATAATGACTGATGGCTGGTGTACTAATGTCAATTAACATTGTCTTATATACACCTGAACTACACACTTTTATTTATTATGTAATGTTGGTATACCTGTGCAAGATTTGTGTCCTAATATTTTATGTACTGCTGTTTGTATTGCTGCTGTAATACTGTAATTTCCCCCCGGGATCAATAAAGTGTATCGTATGACCTATCCTACGGCCATCAACGTTAGTCCCGTACAACCCCTTTAAAGCCTGCCATACACATTAGATGGCCATCAGCAAAATGATTGGCCGGTAGCCATCTCATCTGGCTCTACCGTACACAGGAGTGCTCGCTTGGCCGAGCTTTCCTCTGTTTTCTAGGAGGGAGCGGTCCTCAGACATGTTGGCCTGCGGCTTATCTCCAGAAGACAGTACGGTCATCAGTTCGAAATGTGACGTGCCGAATCGATATTGATGGGTTCTGGGGCTTCCATAGTCTCCAGAACCCATCGCTATCAGCAATATATCGTCTGCACTTCCCCATTGATTACATTGGTCTATGTGCTGTCCACTTTACTCGTGTGAACATGGACTAGGCCTCAGATCCCCGTTACAGGCTTGGCCGCCTCTCCACTGCAGAAAGTCCCATTCTTCACTTTCTAGGCACAAGTTCCTAATTTGCTCATGGGGGAAAAAATCCCCTTTCTTGGAGTTCCTCTTCTCACTTTCCTTTTAGTTGCCCAGTGTCGTTCTCCTTTAGGAAAACAGAAGTGACCTTGTGGACCGGCCCTGGACGTTACACATTTACATTCTCGGCAGACACTGTGTGCATTCAATGTTGTGCGGCGTAGCCGACCTGTGATGTGTGTCCCCGTAGTTGTGCTATTACAAAAGCTGGTTTCTCCATGAATCGATTGGCTACTAAAAGCCACCATTGACACATGTTTACGAGCAGATTTATTTTGTCCACTGCTAAACAAAGCAGGTCAGCGCCAGAAAAGATCCCAGTGACCGGGTCACAGTGACCCTAGTTGTACAGGTCAGGAGTGCCAATTCTGAGTAAAACCATGTAGTGAGCTGATTAGTTACTATCATGGCGACGGCTCTGTTTGCACGGGAAGATATTCCGACCCCGCCTTATTGACTTGAGGTCAGTATTGTAACATGCACTCATCTGAGAGGGATAAATGGCATGCAAAGTGTATGCAAGTCTCCAGGACTAAGCCTCGTTCCAGTTATTTCAGGTATTGCCCAGGTTAGATGTGAACGCAAAGCTTACCGGATATGTAACCATTTGTAGTCTGAGCCTGAATGAGCATGCCCTATAGGAACTGGAACCGCTCTTTTTTTACTTGGGTTTTACTGGGATCAGGTGCAAAAAAAATGCTTTTTACCTTCAGATATGGGTTTAATTTGCAGATAAATAGCATTCAGATCCTGCTGTTTACTTAGGAAATCAGCCACTACAGGGAGAAATTGAGGTTGCACTCAAGCGCTGCACTCGAGCGCCATCCACCGCTATAACCGTTGCTGCACCACCCCAATGACTGAAGCGAGCAGCTTCATGGAGGACAGAAGTTAGTTTTCTCCCTGTAGCCGCTCTTCCGGTTAGGCAGGCAGCATTTTAACGCTCTCTGCCTGCATATTAATCTTAGGCCGGCGTCACACTGGCGAGTGTGATGCGAGTAAGTCGCATGACTTTCTCGCATCAACACCCGGCAAGGCCGCCCGCTCTCGGACCAGAGTGTGCGGCTACATAGAAATACATGCAGCCGCACACTCTGGTCCGAGAGCGGGCGGCCGTGCCGGTTGATGATGCGAGAAAGTCGTGCGACTTACTCGCATCACACTCGCCAGTGTGACGCCGGCCTTATATATGATGTTGGAGGAATCCTCCAGGGTCCGGACTTCTTGGCACAAAGTCCTCATTCGGCTTTATAAAGTGCGTTTTCTCTAAATTGCTGCAGTGTTTCCAAGTAAACATGTACACGGCTGCAGTTACTCAGCTCCTGGGCCAGTCTGGTGTTTTGGCAACGCTGCTTTTATTCAAAGCGATTATCAAGTTACGTCAGTGTTCACACGTGTCAGTTATAGATGTGAACACTACAGTAGTTTGCTTCTTAAAGGTCAAGGTCACTCTTGTAGCAATGACCTTGATGACATTTGCAGTTTTCATAGGTATCTAAAGTCTTTTCACCTTTTACTTCAAGCACAATTGATCAGCTTGTGTTTATTCAGAAAATCAGTCCTTTTATAGCTTCCCATCTCCAAGATCCGATCTCAATATGTAGGTGTAATAGCAAATGCCTAATTAGTAAAGTTGTATAGTTTTTCTGATTCTCTTATGTGCAGTCATTGCAGGACCTTGGGTATCAATGGTTACAACCACTAGATACAGCTAACTGTAATGCCTGCAGGTCCTGCAATGCCTGCACATGAGGAAAGATATAGCTAATCAGAAAAACTATACGACACTTCTAATTGGAGAGATTTGCTAATATTATTCATTATTATTACACTTACTACTTGTTGGGATAGGACTTTGGAGATGGGAATACCCCTGTAAATTCAATGTATTAATATTACACTGATAAGTCGGATGAACATTTTTTTTTTAATGTGTTAAATCTTACAGCCTGTTTTATTCATCTTGGAAATTAATTGGATGAGGGTATAACTTAGAATTAGGTTCTGTTCATATTAACAATATTCTTGATGTTGAGTGGCCTAAAGGTTCAGAATTCCAAGTGTGAACCAAGCCTTAAGGGGGTTGACAGATCATCAGGTCATCGGTGGTGGTCCGACACCCTCTTCTACCACCAATTTGCGGACACACTGTTGAATGTAAACGCATTGAACAGAATTGCAATCTGCAGCTTCCATTTACTGGGTTGCAGCTGCTGCAGGAAACTGAAGATCAGCTGCTGTTGACAAAGAACTGATCTGCAGTATCCAGCAGTGGAGAATGAGGGAGGTCATCTATATCTGACCGGTCAACCACCTTTATGGGCCCCCTCGCATACTGGACACCGTTCAGCTGAATGGGCCTATATTTGAGGGACTAGCCGACTGTTTTATGGGTATGGAGGCCTCTTGAAGGACTTGGAATGTTGTGTCCTCCCCACTTATGTTCTCCACTTTTCCCTCTGACAACACATGAGCACTCGGTGAAACAGACTGAGGGATTGGAAGAATAGTGGTTGGCTGAACAAAGGTGTATGAGTATCTTTAGTGTAGGACATTATTCGGCACCCTTGTGTAACCAGATTGTCCCCTTTTTTACTTTAGCGGTGGCCTCAGTAACATGCTGTTTCACTGCTCGTTGCCGGAAGATGTGATCTGTGTGGGCAATGAGCCCCGGAGTGTTCTTCTGCGGATATACGGCGCCATCTTGCAGGTGGGTGAGCTCATCAGATAAGTTGTGTATTTTGTGTCATGCATTTATCCTGTTAGTGTCTAGTTTGCCGACATCACCAGAGATCGAGCAAACGTGAACCCTTTGCTTTTCGAGCTCTTTCCGATTCGTACATACCTATGCACATGGTCAGTCTTCATACCAAACAGACATCTTATTATTGCACCTCGCTTTATCAGAAACCTTACTAGCCAACAACTATGTTCATCACAGCTGCTAATCCAGACCCCAATATTGTACCCCAATTCTGCATCCCCCCCCCCACCAGATAGGCAATGGCATATCCAATGCAGCATGATCGTAACACTGGGCAATTCACGCACTTTACTTCCAGGTATAGGAAACTTCTGATATGTCAACATTTTTTCTTTTCCTTTGTCCCCATCTGGGCTCCGAGACCCCCGACTTTTTCTAGAGTGAAGCTACTAAAGTGCTAGATAGGTTGATCTGCTTTGGCTTCCAACAACTTTTTTGTGCTGTTATCCTGACTGCCAAGAGACTTCTATTATATTTTACTGAGTCTTCAGCTCCTTAAAGGAATGTTAAAAAAAAAAAAAAAAAAATGGAACGGGAAAAGCCTTGGCCCTTTTAGTCAATCAATTAAAGGGGTTTAGACACTGGTGGCATGATCAAAGCCCAATGTCTGATCAAAGCTCAGCCGGCCTCTAATCCCTGCCAATCTCTATAACAAAAGGGCAGTGATGTAGTAAAGAATCTCGCTATTTCTTTGGATGTTGGCGCCACTTCTGCTTTCTACAGAATTTGCATGGATGGCCATTGTATATAATGGCTGCCTAAATAAAGAGCTGACGAGGACAGACTTACTTTAGTGGTTGCTTCTCTTTAGCGTTCCAATGTGAGAACCCACTAATCCAAGCCATGTCGCACCGACGTGTGCAGGACACTTTCAGACAGCTGAATTCTAGCAGATGGTGAGGAGGTCTCTGTGCTCAAAACAGACAACATATCAGAGGCTTTCTGTATCCTGAGGCCTAGAAGGTTGAAGTTTAAAGGAAACCTGATGAGGGGTTCATGCTGAATCAGAGGGGCTATATAGGGTTTACTCTGAAACATAGCTAGTCAAATTTTTTGGTGGCTTCTTCCTGCAATTCTCCCTTAGACTAGCAGGTTTTTGTTTGTTCGTACGCCTAGGGCGAGACCTGTCACTCTAGACGAGGGGGCAGGGAGAAGTTACCTGAGTCTGGCCTCTTGGACTAGGCATCTGAAACCCATTATCAAAATATTTTTTTTTTTCTGAAACGCTAACGTTTCAGAGTAAAAACCTAAACCTTGGATTCATTCTGCCTGGTGAATCTCATGCCAGGATCCCTTAAATTACAAAAAAAAAGCTGCATTTGCCTTTGTTATATGGGCTGACGATCTTTTAATTAAGTTGTTGGCAGAGGTGATCATTGTCTGCTTTTCAGATTCAGGGTTTCCAGCTGATGGTTGGCGCTTTGATTCTGAAGAAATGGCTGGAGACCGTAGATTGGTCATGCCACCAGGTTTAGAGGTAAACGCCCCGTTACATACCTCCCCCCTTCGCTAAGACTTTGTATCTTACGGGTAAGTGTAAGATTTCCTTTTACAATAGAGGAGGTTGATGTTTCATCAAAGAACACGTGGATAAGTTTATAAATGCCCATGAATCATCCATCCGCCCTTAATCTCCTAGCAGTACATAGTTGTTCAATCTTAATAGTGTGTATGGTCGGTAAATGAGTCAATTACATTCTGCAATATTTAGACTTGGGTTTGTAAATTATTTATTAATCACATTTGGCTTTGTAAACCATTAGTTGGTTTTTGTTTTGATGTGAGAAGCTTTTAAGGCTATTGACATTGGCGGCTTCTCTATTTACCGCTGGGTTCTTTCCCCAGTCGGTCACAATCAAAGTCCAAACCAAGAGAGCCGTGTGGCCCGGACTTTGATACTGTCAGTAAAATTCCTATCGGGGTTAATCAGCCGTCTGCGCTTCTCTTCAGTAACACGCCCAGGTGCAGTCATAGAAATCAACGCCTGCCCACTTATCTGTCATTGACTTTGCGGGTTCTCGGACATTGACTTTGAACTTTGTCCTGCCATTAAGAGAAGCGTGAGGACGAGTCATTCATTCTATAAAAGTTGATGCAAGGAAGGTGAATGATGGCCACATATCCAACTATGATTCATTAGATGGCTGACACAAGGTTGGTCATGATCTAGATCAGACGTTCCCAACTTTCTCTAGATTGTGAGACGGTTGTTGAACCGCTCTAGTTTTTTTTAAAGATGTTACCCTGTGAATAAAATTCATTTTTAAAAGTGAGGATAAAAAGTACCATAATACTACTACTTCCTCAGCTCATTCCCAGCCAATCACAGGTCACAGCAATGACCCGCCTTAACCACTGATTGGCTGTGCAGGCATTACCGCCCATTGGCCTTAACTACTGATTGGCTGTGCAGGCATTACCCACCATTGGCCTTAACCACTGATTGCTGAGCAGGCATTACTGCCCGTTTGGCCTCTACCAGTGATGGGCGGTAATGCCTGCGCAGCCAATTTTTGCTGAGGCCACTGATTGGTTGAGCAATCATTTCTGCCCATTTGGCTGAGATGTCAGTGATTGGATGATTGGTCATTTCCAGGTGGCACCATGAAGTAGGTACAAGTGCAGATTGGGTAAGCAATCAAACAGGTGCTGTAGAAGTTTAGTGAGATTAATAATAAAATCACAAACATTTTAATTATTTTTATGTAATATTCTAGAACTTTATAGAATATATTTGTGTAATTTTTTTGTAGGATAATTAAAAAAAAAAATTAAAATTTGTTAGATAAAAATAAAATTATTTATTATAGCACCAATTTTTGTGACTCTGAACCTCTTGGCCACACAACATCTAAGGGTGGGGGGCATTAAGCACCTGTCTTTTGTTTACAGACAAGGACCACCTTGTCCCTAGTGCATAACAATGTGTGTATGCATATATACAAACTATGTGTAACCGCCAACATCTGGGGATCTAAACTCCAACGTGGCTTAAGAGTCTCATGCCGCTCACAAGCTACCGGTTAGGAAACTCTGATCTCGATCTGATGACTGACCTTATGGGGAATATCTCGACATTTTGAATTTCAAAAAGTTGAAATAAAGTTCTGGTGTGTTCCGGCCGCTGCATTCAGCTGACCTCCTCGGCTATCCTGCTCCGGTGAATTATGCACCGTGCCGAGTCTATAAACAAGTTTCAGTAAATATTCGGGAACACTGAAAACCGGATCCTATGCTCTGTCCATATCCTTTTTTTTTTTTTTTTTTTTATAAATTAAAGCTGAAGTTGCTTTTGCCATATAATTTGGGTTAATATCCAATTGTCACAGTAAACCATGCACATTCAATTTTTTGTTTAAAAAATAAAATAAAATGGCCGTCCTGTTCTCCGATAGAAGGGAAAAAAAGGATAATGTCCTTTTATATATTTGAGATGTCGGGCAAATATCTATTTTTCTTTCACACAAGGAATTGGGTATAAAGACTACGGACTAGATCACTTTATATCATGAAACCGGACAGTGAGAGCTGTTGTGGCTGGTAATGCTCAACTTTACTCTTGATAGTATGAAAGTAGTTTTTTCTTTGTTTTGTTTTTTTTAACATATCTTGCAGAATTTTTATTGCTTGGTATAATGTTTTATGTTCAAGTTGAGGTGTTGTAAATTATTATTATTATATTATTTTTATTATACTAATTTTGTACTAATGTTCCAAAGTGGCACAATATATTTTGCATTGTTAAATGCCAGTGTAATAATAAAAATAAAAAATAAAAAATTGTAAAATGACCACGGGTAGCCTGGTTTTCTGGCACTTTTTTCCAGGTGTTTGTTGGGTGGGTTTTGCGGGTGGAGACTAATCATTGCTGGGGCAGGGTGTTTTACCTCTTTAGTTGTATGTGCATGTGTTCTTTGCTGCAGGCGTACCCATGCCATCGTGCCTTGCACACTCTGGTTTCCAGGTGACAGACACGATCCACGGTATAGTATGCAACCTCGGAGTCGGAGCATTATGTCTTAAGCTTTTTTTTTTTTTTAATTAATTTCCCAAGCAATGCTATATTATGCATGCATCAGTCTGTTTCTCTATATATGCTTTATGGTCTAGCTGTGCTTTGAGGCCAAAATGAACTAACGAGGCAAGTCTCTATTTTAATGGCTCCTAAATTGGACTTTTTTTTTTTTTTTCTCACAAATTTTAATCCACGGCTTAAGGCTTTTGGTACAAACTCACAACTGAAAAAGATGTCTTATTCCTTAACTTGTATGGATGGGACTGTAATAGACATCTGTAACAATAAACAAAAAATACAATAAAAAATAGTCCCACTAAGTGACTAAAAAATGGAAATATGGCCGTAAACGTTATATATAGTACAGTGAAATGTCTAAGAACAGCTTTTAAAGGAACATGTCAACAGGTTTATGCTGCCTCATCTGGTTTCGCTGGCATAAAATCCTTCATCTGGTGCATCAGGCACCAGATGAAGGATATATATAGAATATATCAATTTAGAATTTTTTTTCAGTTATGAATGTATAATTTAACTTGGATAGTAATTTAGAAAAAAATTTTCATAATATAAATGTTTTACACTTGATCAATCTAAGGCCCCTATTTAGCAAAAATCAGCGATCCAGTGATACAATTTTACCATTTATGAAGGAGATATCTCGGAGTCGGGAGTGTTGGTAAAGTAGGAGTCAGGACGGTATATTACGACTCCACAGCTGTGACCATTGGAGTCTTGGACTGGAGTCTCCTCCACTGCATGCCTGGACACCCACGTCCTTGATACTTGATATTGGGTGGGCTCCTGGCTACCCCACCCTCTCGATGGCCTCCTATTCCCTTTGCCCATTAGTTGCTGCTCATAAATACCAGCCCTGGGCCTCCCATTTTGGCTGATAATGAGACTTTATGACAAAGTAATTTTCTCCGGCCAAACGCTCGTATTAGGCGAATGCCGATTGGCTACATGCAAGCTCATCGGTGGTCATTTAATAGTGTTCAGACAGGCCGAACCCCCTACGTCCCATGTGCACAGAATGATTAATCGATCGTATTGGGTGCATAGAATGCTGATATTGTCGTGTACACGAAGGACCACGTTCTACCAAGAACAGTGGTTTTTCACCCACCGAACGGTCATCTTGCTCGTTTGTTGGGTGATCGCCGGACTCCTTAGACTGATTATTGCTCCAAGTGCATTTACACTGGGGGAAATAAATGACGAAAACCATGTTGGGCAGCGTAAACCAAGCGACCGATTCCCTTTTCAAAAATAGTCCTCCTGAGAAGAACTGAAAAAGATCTCTTCTTGACAAAGCCGGTGGCCTTTTGGAGAAGTTTCATCGTAGATGAACTTTCTTGATTCTATCCTATTCAGGAGAATGACTTTTATTTTTTATGTATAATCCTCTTGCATGGAGCCCTGATATCTATAGGTTCCAGGCCACTTTTGAAAGACCTTTAAAAAAAAAAAAAAAACAGGGCTCCTTGAAGCGACCATAATTGGTCTCTGATCCCAATGCATGGAGTGTCCATGTGTTCCCCACCCTGAGCTTCACACTCCGGGTCAGAAGACGCACAACCAGTCTGGTCATTGCGATTGGAGATTGGACCGATTCTCATGAATGTCCGATGGAGCCCTAAGAAGTACGGTAAGTTAGGGCTGCCTCCAATCAAGCCTGGCTTAGTTCATTTTTGGTTCTGCACAAGCCTCCATAAAATACCAACTAGGCTTAGAAACCAGGTTTCTAGTTGATCCATCCTCTTACCATTATCGATATTCCCTAGATTGGCCCAGTAGTTGACCAATACTCCTCTCCCCATTGTAGTGTAAGCCCTTTACTCATCGATTTCCCATTAATGTGATCTGGTTCTCCATCCAGCCCTCCTGAACCAGTGTTACTTTACAGTTTGAGCCAAGATCAGGGACTTGTGCTCAGTCATCGACAGAAGTAATAGTTTGGCCCCATTTTGCCCTATAAATCGCCATACTATTCCTTTCTGTATGAGATGGACACCACCAAGAGCCTGCTTTCTGATCTGATGCCTAGAGTTGGTTTTGGCCATTTCTTCCTGGGTACAGTATAAGAAATGTTGTTTTCTCTGTTGCCCGTTACCCTTTACCTTCATGTGTTTCCATACAGGAATATTGTGCAAAAAGGTATGTCTTGTCATGTCTGACAGCTGACTGTAGTAGCTTCTTAAAGATTAAAGGGGACAGGTCATGAGTCCAATCGGTGGACAGCACGGTATAGAGGAGGAGAAGCGGAGCAGAATGGTACATAGGTTTGTGGGAAAATATTCAGTATAACTTGTATTTTAAAGTCCTCGTTTGTAAGCGTGAGTCAAGAAGGCGGTCCTTACTAATGATTGGCATTCATGGAGTAGTACTGCCCCTAGACTCGTATACTTACAAACAGGGAGGTCAATAAAATGAGTCCATGGGGAGGTCCTTACTAATGATTGGCAGTCACTGAGTAGAACTGCCCACTGGACTCGTATGCTTACAAACAGGGATGTCAATGAATAAAATGAGTCCATTGGGCAGTCCTACTCAGAGATTGACTGTCAATCAGTAATAGGACTTCCCACTGGACTCCTGTGTATACAAACCCCAGGGATTTTAATGAATAAAATACAAGCATTACTGAAACTTGTCTCTCAATCTGGTCCCCTCCCCCTGCTCTATAACATCCTGCCTGCAGGTCAGGCTATCTTCAACATGATCGGTTTCCCTTTAAATTTCAACAAAGCAGCGTATGTAAATGTAAAGCGCAATAATGTATGCTGGGATTGGTCTCTATGGATTTCACATGTAAATTTGTCAGTCTTACCATTATGGATGACTTCTATACTGTAGGGCAGGTTACAGGCTACATGCTTTTATGGGGGGGGCTCACTTTTGGGGAGACCTCCAGGAAGACCTGTCCATATAGATTGTGATAGTTGAAATTGGCGTATATTCAGACACGCGCTTTGCGCTCGCTGACCTGTTTGCGTTGACGAGTTACTTGCCATTTCTTGTTCGTTAAATGACTTCATTGTATTTTTTATCAGATGTCTTGTAACAAAGGGGAGAATCAGGAGACCCAGAGGGAGAATTTCTTCCAGGTGAGTTTCTCAACGAACAGTCTTTAGAGACACTGACCATCACAGTGCCATAGGACTTTGGATTGGGTATACCCCAAAATAACTGGCCAGATCCGGGTATGAGCAGCGCTTTGTCATGGTTCACTGCAGCAGACATGGTGTGATCTTCTATTTTTACGCCTTCCTACAAGCTTCCTGCCTTATGAAGCGTGAGCAGCACGGCGCATTAGCACAATGTATACATGCGAGCTCATGCCTTGTTGCTCCATTTACTTCTTATGAAGAGATCATAGTTCAGGTGTGGCTTTTTTTTTCCTTTAAAGTTGCGTGTCAAAACTGGAAAATCACTGCAAGCCACAGCCGCTTTTAGACCTGCTTAATACACTTATTAAAGCTACCTGGCCACACACGAAAAACGGCCACTAAAACCATAACCTGTCCATTAAAAAGACTATTCTGTATAGAGCCCCATAGACTGAAAAATAAGTGGTCTCGTGGAATAAGGTTAATACTTGTTTTTTTGTTTTGTTTTTTTTCATAAAATATATATTTGGGCTGCAAAAGTACTAAAATGTTGAAAAGTAAAAAAAAAATAATACATCTTTGGGATTGCTGTATCCATACTGACTTGTAGCATAAAGGTAAAAAAGGTAATTGGATTCCTCACAATTCCTGGTGGTGATGGGGTCGGAGACTTCACGTCTACTGAAACGGGTCGTGTGCAAGTGACTCGCGACTAGGACAGGTGCAACGATGCCTATTGGTAATTCACGCGACTCAGCAGAAGTCTGTTCAACTCTTGTGTGTTCTCTATGAAAGAGCTGCTGCCAGATAAGCGGTGGCAGCTTCTCTCTGAGATAACAAGGATCGAAAAGCTGAAATCGGACATACTGGATTCTTATCTGCCTCTGACATCTGTTTGGGGAGGGGGCCCCCATACATATTGGACTGTAGGCCTGGTCGTCGATAGTCTGTGTATGGGAGGACTTTTCTTTGGACATTTTTCTCTCTACAATTAAGTTCCTATCATTAATCTGCTTCTGTTGATTAATTTAAAGGGAATCTGTCACCAGGTTTTTGCTCTCCCAGCTGAGAGCAGCATAAAGTAGGGACAGAGACCCTTATTCCAGCGCTGTATCACTTGCTGCAATTTTAATAACATCCCTAATTTACCTGCTGCAGAGCAAGCAGTTCTCTAAATGCTGAGCCCTGTATAACTCCGCCCACACCACTGATTTAGAATCTTTCTGTGTTCGCTGTTCCTTGGCAGAAAGCTGCCAATCAGGGCGGGGTTACACAAAGCAGGTGGACTACATGGCACGAGTCACCTAGTCCTCTACTAATAATCTCCTCCTGAGAAAATGGTGATTTTATCAAAACTACAGCAAACAGACTAGTAACGAACACATCGCTGGAATCAGGGTCTCTGCCTCTACATTACATTGCTCTCAGATGAGGTGGCAAAAACCTGGTCACTGATTCCTTTCAAAATGGACTCCCTTGAACAGTGGTGTCCAATAATCCATTTGACCCCTGTTGAAAGAACTGGTCCTTTAATTAGTATATTTTAAATTAAATTCTATTTTAAATTGTATTTTAGATTATATTTTTAAATCATCTAATTCTAAATTAGATTATATTAAATTATATTTTTAATTTTTTTTTTTTTTTTTTGCCTTCAGGGTGCTGCAGCCATGGTAATGGAGAGTGTGATGTTTGCCATCCTGGCAGAAAGGTCTCTCGGCCCCAGGTTGTATGGAATCTTTCCACAGGGGCGACTGGAGCAATTCATTCCGGTGAGTGCAGCGAGGATGTCGTGTTGTTCTTTGGCTCGTGATGATGTGTAACTCTGGATGTGATAACTGTCACTGCTGCCGGTCGGTGACTCGCTTATCACATGCCGGACACTGCTGCTCAGTCCTTGGCCCCAGTTACTGCTTTCCGTACAGTCAGATGATTTCCTTTGGATCTCGCCTCCTTGTCTTATTCAGAGTCAGGAGACTAAAAATCTACACAAGCCAAGTACAATTAGTCATATCCATTGTCCATTGTGATGAAACATTGTTTCTTGTTTTTTTTTTTTTTTCCCTTTTAAATACATAGTATGAATCCATTTCTTAAGAATCTGACCCATAACTTGGACCCCAATTACTCCCCCCTAAAACAATGAATTCTCAATTTTCAAGTTGCACGGGGAGAAAAACAAAAAATAATCCTGTTGACTTTGATTTTTAGAGTCGAAAGCTAGAGACTGAAGAACTGAGTTTTCCTGATATATCTGCTGAGATAGCGGAGAAGATGGCCCGTTTTCACGGCATGAGCATGCCATTCAATAAGGAACCCAAGTGGCTTTTTGGAACAATGGAGAAGTAAGTTAAAGCCCGTTGTTAGATTTTTGGGAATGAGCGTCTGAAACTCTTTTGCCAATTATCAACTTGTGTAAAAAATGCCAGCGATCACCTGATCAACCAGCGAAGCATTTGCTTATTGCTGAATCTTTCATGCTGGCATTAAAAGTAGTATTATCGGTGGAGCTGTTAAGAATGGGAACTAGTCTGATTGCCATATGTGGAGTCGGTAAGAAATCTTTCCTCTTAATATGGAACCATTAATGTCTTCCCCATGGGTTTTTTGCCTGCTCTGGATCAACATGTTAGACTTAAGTCCATCAGGTTTAACCTTCAGCTTACCATCAAACTATCCTGTGCATGCAGAACAATTAAAATAGCCCCTGGGCTGCAGTCTGAAGAAATGCTGCTCCGGAGTCCTGTGTCTCAACTGACAGAGGAGCTGTATCATAAACACATACTGGAGATGCGCTGTGACCTAAGAAAAATAAATAATCTCCTCTACTGGCTGAGCACAAAAAGGAGATTTTTGTGTACTCACCGTAAAATCCTTTTCTCCGAGACGCTCATTGGGGGACACACAGACCGTGGGTGTTATGCTGCTGCCACTAGGAGGACACTAAGCAATACATTAAGCACAAAAGATTAACTCCTCCTCCTGCAGTATACACCTCCTGTTGGCTCAATCCTGAACCAGTTCGGTGCCAAAGCAGTAGGAGCTCATAACAGAGTGCAATATGTCACAAATCAAATAACTACTTACAAATATACAACGAGGCTTCAAATTAAACAAGGGTGGGAGCTGTGTCCCCCAATGAGCGTCTGGGAGAAAAGGATTTACACGGTGAGTACACAAAAATCTCCTTTTCTCCTTCGCCTCATTGGGGGACACACAGACCGTGGGACGTCCCAAAGCAGTCCCTGGGTGGGAAACCATCAACAGATGGAGCCTCGTGAAAACTTATGCATACAAAACGCTTAACTGGTTAACGTCAACTTACAGATGCGCAACAGCTGATTGCAGAATTTGCCTGCCAAGTGCCGCATTTGAAGAAACCTGAGCATGAATTTGATAATGCTTGACGAAAGTATGAAGACTGGACCAAGTCGCAGCCTTGCTCACTTGCTGTGCCGAAGCCTGGTGCCGAATGGCCCAGGAGGCCCCCACAGATCGAGTGGAGTGTGCCTTAATCCCAGCCGGGATAGGCTGACCTTTAACACGATACGCCTCTTGGATCGCAGAGCGAATCCATCTGGCTAACGTGGCCTTGGAAGCAGGAAGACCCTGTCTGCGTCCTTCCGGAAGCACAAACAGAGCGTTCGATTTTCGGAAAGGCGCCGTTCTTGAAATATACCTTCGGAGAGCTCTCACCAAATCCAGGGTGTGAAGAGCTTTTTCAGTACGGTGAATTGGCGCCGGACAGAACGAAGGCAAAACTATCTCCTCATTGATGTGAAAATCCGAAACGACCTTAGGCGTGAAAGAAGGAGACGTTCTAAGAACAACCTTGTCCTGGTGAAAAATAAGGAAAGGAGATTTACAAGATAAGGCTGCCAACTCCGATACCCGTCTGATAGAGGTAATCGCCACTAGGAAGACAACCTTACAGGAGAGAAGCGATAAGGACACTTCAGACAAAGGTTCGAAGGGTGATTCCTGTAAGGCACTGAGGACCAAATTAAGGTCCAAGGCTCTAAAGGCCTCTTGTAGGGCGGAACAAGATGTGACACTCCCTGGATAAAGGTCCTGACCTGAGACTTGGATGCGATCCGCCGTTTGAAAAGGACGGACAACGCAGAAATCTGTCCCTTGAGAGAGGAGAGAGCTAACCCTGAATCCATTCCTGTTTGAAGAAACTCTAGAATGGAAGGGATAGAAAAAACCAAAGGGGAACGACCTTGTCTTTACACCAGGAAAAAAATGTCTTCCAGACTCGATGATAAATGCGTGCGGAAGCCGCTTCCTGGCATTGATCATTGTTGAAACCACGTTGTTAGAGAAACCAGCCTGACTTAAGATCCAGGCTTCAATGGCCATACCGTCAAATTCAGCGCTTTCGAATTGTGATGGTAAATTGGACCCTGTGAAAGAAGATCCGGACGATCTGGTAATCTCCAGGGAACGTTTGCGACTAGACGCACTAGTTCCGCATACCACGGACGTCGAGGCCAGTCCGGAGCGACCAGAATGAGAGGAACGCCTTCCGCTTTGATCTTCCGAATCACCCTGGGGATTAACGGAAGAGGTGGGAAGATGTAAGGAAGGCGAAATTGACTCCAAGGGAGAACTAGCGCATCCGAGCCGATGGCTAATGGATCGCGTGATCGACTTATGAAAGTCTGAACTTTGGCATTCAATCTGGATGCCATGAGATCCACATCCGGAATTCCCCAACGCTGGCAAATGAGTTGAAACATTTCCGGGTGAAGGGACCATTCCCCTGAGTCTAAGCCTTGGCGACTGAGGAAGTCGGCCTCCCAATTGTCCACTCCCGGGATGTGAACCACGGAGATGGGCGAGCGGTTTGCCTCGGCCCAGCGCAGGATGTGCGATACCTCGAGCATAGCTGTTCTGCTCCGAGTGCCCCCCTGGCGGTTGATATACGCCACGTCCGTGGCGTTGTCTGACTGAATCCGGATGGGACGTCCGGTGTCACGACGTATAACAGATATATTCTATGATAGTAACAAATATCTAATGAGACAACACTCTATATTTCATATTATAGAAAATATCAACATGTATACGTAGAATCTGCCAGCAATGTCTTACCTGACATAATAACCAATGTATTGTGGGTCTATACTGTGCACGTGAAACGCTGTCTCAGGATAGAGGTGGACCGGGGTCTATGCTGACCCTGAACTGGGGTCCTGACTAGTCCCTCTATCTGGAGGTACTGTTAATGGTACAGAGGTCCAGGCCGCCAGCATAACCCTGTCTCCTGTAGATCCCTGACCACTGAAATCTAGTCCTGAGAAGGACCCTGATTACCACCACAGGGAATGGGCAGGCAACAGCTTACACACAGTCAAATACAAACGAGACAGACAGGGGGTAAAGAAAACACTGCCTTGCATACAAAACTTCCACTACAGAGGAACACAAAGGTTAAGAAGATAAACAATAAGCGAGGAGAGGAAAAACCACAACAGGCACTCTTAGCTTAAGTCTTCTCAGAAACGATCCGCTCTGCTGGTCTGAATGAATGCTTTCACCGGCAACTTCCCCAGCAGACCAGCAGGTATATGAAGGAAGCTAATTAACAAAACATCAATCGCAGCTGGGCGAGGCTGGTCTGTCCAGCATCGAGAGAGAAAGAATTAACTCCCTCAGTGCTGAAAAACACCCAGCACCAGAAACTCAGCTGTGCGAAGTCAGGGTGTGCAATCGCGACGATCTCCGCCGCGACACACCTGTGACATCCGGCCAGTAGATGATGGAACTGCACGAGAGCTAACTTGATAGCTCTGATCTCCAGGATGTTGATCGGAAGACGGGTCTCTGATAGAGACCATCGGCCTTGAGCCGTGTGATGGAGGAACACTGCTCCCCATCCGAGAAGACTGGCATCGGTGGTCACCACCAGCCAATGGATCGGCAGAAAGGATTTTCCCTGATTCAGAGATGAAGCCTTTGTCCACCATTTTAAGGAGCTTCTGACTGTGGGAGACAGACGGAAGCGGCGACCTAAAGACGCAGGGTTCCTGTCCCAAAGTGATATTAGCTCCTGTTGAAGAGGACGAAGGTGGAACTGAGCGAATGGTACTGCCTCGATGGACGCTACCATTTTTCCCCAGGACCTGCATCGCGCTCCGCAGAGAGTGCGAGTGGCCTAGAAACAACAGGAGTACTCCCGTCTCAGAGAGGTGATCTTCTCTGGAGGGAGAGATACCAACCCTTGGAAGGTGTCCAGAATCATTCCCAGAAAAGGAATCTTCTGAGAAGGAATGGGAAGAGACTTGTCCAAATTGATTAGCCAGCCCAGGCGAGAAAGGGTGTCGATAGTGATCTCGACACTTTCTGCGCAGGCCTGAAAAGACGGACCTTTGATGAGTAGGTCGTCCAGATACGGGAGGACTACCACACCCCGAGAGTGTAAAATTGACATGGCGGCCGCCATGACCTTTGTGAACACTCTGGGGGCGGTTGCGAGACCGAAAGGCAGAGCGGCAAATTGAAAATGATCCTCTCCGACAGCAAAACGCAGAAACTTTTGATGACCTCTGAAAATTGGAATGTGTAGATACGCATCCTTGATGTCTATAGACGCCAAGTATTCTTCCCTTTCTAGAGATGCGACCACAGAACGGAGGGATTCCATCCTGAAATGACGGATTCTGATGAACTTGTTTAGTAATTTTAGGTCTAGAATAGGAGGCAAGGAGCCGTCCTTCTTGGAAACCACAAAGAGGTTTGAGTAAAACCCTTTGAATCTTTCCCTGTGAGGGACTGGGACGATGACGCCGCTGGAACAAAGTATATCCAGAGCCTGAAGGAAGGGAACTATGAGATCCTTGGACTTGGGGGGACGTGACTGAAAGAAACGTGTTGGGGGGAGGGACAAGAATTTGATCTTGTAGCCAGAGTGAACAAGATCGAGGACCCACCGGTCCTGAATGACCGACCCCCAGACCTCGCGAAACAAGAGTAGGCGGCCGCCTACCTTGTTTGGGTCCCCTGTCCTTGGTAAGGAGTCATTGGGAAGACTGTTTGCGAGAAGAGGAGCTCCTATTTCCCGGCTGAGAAAATCTGTTTCTCCAGGGCTGAGAGGACCTGGACGATGGTTGCGAGCCCCTATCTCTGCGAGATGGACGGGGTGCTCGAGACGAGGTCGAGGTGGAGGACCAATTAAAGGAGCTACGAAATGGCCGGGAACGACCTTGGTATTGATACCGAAAAGGTCGATTGATTCTGCGCTGCGGAAGAAATTTGCTCTTGCCCCCAGTGGCGTCAGAAATAAGGAGATTTTTGTGTACTCACCGTAAAATCCTTTTCTCCGAGACGCTCATTGGGGGACACACAGACCGTGGGTGTTATGCTGCTGCCACTAGGAGGACACTAAGCAATACATTAAGCACAAAAGATTAACTCCTCCTCCTGCAGTATACACCTCCTGTTGGCTCAATCCTGAACCAGTTCGGTGCCAAAGCAGTAGGAGCTCATAACAGAGTGCAATATGTCACAAATCAAATAACTACTTACAAATATACAACGAGGCTTCAAATAAACAAGGGTGGGAGCTGTGTCCCCCAATGAGCGTCTCGGAGAAAAGGATTTTACGGTGAGTACACAAAAATCTCCTTTTCTCCTTCGCCTCATTGGGGGACACACAGACCGTGGGACGTCCCAAAGCAGTCCCTGGGTGGGAAACCATCAACAGATGGAGCCTCGTGAAAACTTATGCATACAAAACGCTTAACTGGTTAACGGTCAACTTACAGATGCGCAACAGCTGATTGCAGAATTTGCCTGCCAAGTGCCGCATCTGAAGAAACCTGAACATGAATTTGATAATGCTTGACGAAAGTATGAAGACTGGACCTAGTCGCAGCCTTGCACACTTGTTGTGCCGAAGCCTGGTGCCGAATGGCCCAGGAGGCCCCCACAGATCGAGTGGAGTGTGCCTTAATCCCAGCCGGGATAGGCTGACCTTTAACACGATACGCCTCTTGGATCGCAGAGCGAATCCATCTTGCTAACGTGGCCTTGGAAGCAGGAAGACCCTGTCTGCGTCCTTCCGGAAGCACAAACGGCGTCCGATTTTCGGAAAGGTGCCGTTCTTGAAATATACCTTCGGAGAGCTCTCACCAAATCCAGGGTGTGAAGAGCTTTTTCAGTACGGTGAAACGGCGCCGGACAGAACGAAGGCAAAACTATCTCCTCATTGATGTGAAAATCCGAAACGACCTTAGGCGTGAAAGAAGGAGACGTTCTAAGAACTACCTTGTCCTGGTGAAAAATAAGGAAAGGAGATTTACAAGATAGGGCTGCCAACTCCGATACCCGTCTGATAGAGGTAATCGCCACTAGGAAGACAACCTTCCAGGAGAGAAGCGATAAGGGCACTTCAGACAAAGGTTCGAAGGGTGATTCCTGTAAGGCACTGAGGACCAAATTAAGGTCCCAAGGCTCTAAAGGCCTCTTGTAGGGCGGAACAAGATGTGACACTCCCTGGATAAAGGTCCTGACCTGAGACTTAGATGCGATCCGCCGTTGGAAAAGGACAGACAACGCAGAAATCTGTCCCTTGAGAGAGGAGAGAGCTAACCCTGAATCCATTCCTGTTTGAAGAAACTCTAGAATGGAAGGAATAGAAAAAACCAAAGGGGAACGACACTTGTCTTTACACCAGGAAAAAAATGTCTTCCAGACTCGATGATAAATGCGTGCGGAAGCCTGCTTCCTGGCATTGATCATTGTTGAAACCACGTTGTTAGAGAAACCAGCCTGACTTAAGATCCAGGCTTCAATGGCCATACCGTCAAATTCAGCGCTTTCGAATTGTGATGGTAAATTGGACCCTGTGAAAGAAGGTCCGGACGATCTGGTAATCTCCAGGGAACGTCTGCGACTAGACCCACTAGTTCCGCATACCACGGACGTCGAGGCCAGTCCGGAGCGACCAGAATGAGAGGAACGCCTTCCGCTTTGATCTTCCGAATCACCCTGGGGATTAACGGAAGAGGTGGGAAGATGTAAGGAAGGCGAAATTGACTCCAAGGGAGAAGTAGCGCATCCGAGCCGATGGCTAATGGATCGCGTGATCGACTTATGAAAGTCTGAACTTTGGCATTCAATCTGGATGCCATGAGATCCACATCCGGAATTCCCCAACGCTGGCAAATGAGTTGAAACATTTCCGGGTGAAGGGACCATTCCCCTGAGTCTAAGCCTTGGCGACTGAGGAAGTCGGCCTCCCAATTGTCCACTCCCGGGATGTGAACCACGGAGATGGGCGAGCGGTTTGCCTCGGCCCAGCGCAGGATGTGCGATACCTCGAGCATAGCTGTTCTGCTCCGAGTGCCCCCCTGGCGGTTGATATACGCCACGGCCGTGGCGTTGTCTGACTGAATCCGGATGGGACGTCCGGCCAGTAGATGATGGAACTGCACGAGAGCTAACTTGCTAGCTCTGATCTCCAGGATGTTGATCGGAAGACGGGTCTCTGATAGAGACCATTGGCCTTGAGCCGTGTGATGGAGGAACACTGCTCCCCATCCGAGGAGACTGGCATCGGTGGTCACCACCAGCCAGTGGATCGGCAGAAAGGATTTTCCCTGATTCAGTGATGAAGCCTTTGTCCACCATTTTAAGGAGCTTCTGACTGTGGGAGACAGACGGAAGCGGCGACCTAAAGACACAGGGTTCCTGTCCCAAAGCGATATTAGCTCCTGTTGAAGAGGACGAAGGTGGAACTGAGCGAATGGTACTGCCTCGATGGACGCTACCATTTTCCCCAGGACCTGCATCGCGCTCCGTAGAGAGTGCGAGTGGCCTAGAAACAACAGCAGTACTCCCCGTCTCAGAGAGTTGATCTTCTCTGGAGGGAGAGATACCAACCCTTGGAAGGTGTCCAGAATCATTCCCAGAAAAGGAATCTTCTGAGAAGGAATGGGAAGAGACTTGTCCAAATTGATTAGCCAGCCCAGGCGAGAAAGGGTGTCGATAGTGATCTCGACACTTTCTGCACAGGCCTGAAAAGAGGGACCTTTGATGAGTAGGTCGTCCAGATACGGGAGGACTACCACACCCCGAGAGTGTAAAATTGACATGGCGGCCGCCATGACCTTTGTGAACACTCTGGGGGCGGTTGCGAGACCGAAAGGCAGAGCGGCAAATTGAAAATGATCCTCTCCGACAGCAAAACGCAGAAACTTTTGATGACCTCTGAAAATTGGAATGTGTAGATACGCATCCTTGATGTCTATAGACGACAAGTATTCTTTCCTTTCTAGAGATGCGACCACAGAACGGAGGGATTCCATCCTGAAATGACGGATTCTGATGAACTTGTTTAGTAATTTTAGGTCTAGAATAGGACGCAAGGAGCCGTCCTTCTTGGGAACCACAAAGAGGTTTGAGTAAAACCCTTTGAATCTTTCCCTGTGAGGGACTGGGACGATGACGCCTCTGGAACGGAGTATGTCCAGAGCCTGAAGGAAGGGAACTATGAGATCCTTGGACTTGGGGGAACGTGACTGAAAGAAACGTGTTGGGGGGAGAGACAAGAATTCGATCTTGTAGCCAGAGTGTACAAGATCAAGGACCCACCGGTCCTGAATGACCGACCCCCAGACCTCGCGAAACAAGAGTAGGCGGCTGCCTACCTTGTTTGGGTCCCCCGTCCTCGGCAAGGAGTCATTGGGAGGACTGTTTGCGAGAAGAGGAGCTTCTATTTCCTGCCTGAGAATCTGTTTCTCCAGGGCTGAGAGGACCTGGACGATGGTTGCGAGCCCCTATCTCTGCGAGATGGACGGGGTGCTCGAGACGAGGTCGAGGTGGAGGACCAATTAAAGGAGCTACGAAATGGCCGGGAACGACCTTGGTATTGATACCGAAAAGGTCGATTGATTCTGCGCTGCGGAAGAAATTTGCTCTTGCCCCCAGTGGCGTCAGAAATAATTTGATCAAGACGGTCTCCAAAAAGACGTCCTGAAAGATAAGGCAGCAAAGTCAAAGTTCTCTTTGAAGCAGCATCTGCACGCCACTCTCGGAGCCAGAGGGACCTCCGAATAGCGATAGCATTGGCTGCTGTGAGTGCAGCGCAATGAGCTGCATCTAGGGACGTATGAACCATGTAGTCACCTGCCCGAGTAATCTGATGGCAGATTACGTGCCTCGGGTGAAAGGGAGATATCGCTAGTTTTTAACTAGGTCCTCAACCCAAGCCACCATGGCCCTTGCTACCCAGGTGGCCGCAAAGGAGGGAGAGAGAGAGGCTCCAGCCGCCTCAAAAATTGATTTTGCGAGGTTGTCAATTTGTTTGTCAGACGGGTTCCTAATGGATGAACTATCTGACACAGAGAGCAGGGTTTTTGAAGATAGGCGAGATACTGGGGGATCTACCACTGGAGATTCAGTCCACTCTTTCGCTACAGTTGCTGAAAATGGGTAACGAGCTTTCAGAGACTTCAGCCCTGAAAAACGTTTGTCTGGACGCTCCCTCTGTCCCTGGACAATTTCCGTAAATTCAGGGTGATTACTAAACACCTTGTGAGTACGTTTAGCTCTTTTGAAAGAGATAGGGTGATTTGGTTGAGACCCGGGTTCTTCATCTAGTTTGAGGATTTTATTAATTGCCTCAATGAGAGAATCTAACGATTCCTGAAATTCTGGCGAGTTGGGGTCATCACCAATGTCCGACTCGTATTCGGAATCATGATCACTACGATATCTGGGCGAGGGGGAGCGAGAGCCTGAGCTCGCCGATGCCGAACCGCTGGATGGATTGGGAGACTCATTATGGCGGCGTTTTCTGGACGACCGCTTTGCGGACGCCGAGGGTCGGCCCCTGTCAGATGAGGTGTCTCTGAAGGCTAACGGGCCCCTTTCTGGAAAAAGAACGCCCTGGGAAGAAGAGGAGCCGCGGAAAGTATCCAAGGCCCCAGTCAGAGAATCCATGGAATGCGTCAGAAATTCTGGCCATCCTGAATGACCTGGCTCAATGGGATCAGGAATAGGCAGAGACTCCTGAACGGTAGTAGGGGGCTCCTGAGCGGCAGAAGCAGTGGGCTCTTGGGCACATGTTGTACAGAATTGGGAACCCTGCTTTGACGGCAGTGAAGCGTTGCATGCAATGCAGGCGGCATATACTACAGTGTAGTTTTTAGCCTTTTTAGCGTCCTTTGATTGCGACATATTTTCTGCAATTTTTGGAGCCTGCTGCAGTAGAAGGGTTAATCGCTGTGCCACCTAGTCGCAGCATGCACTTACCCAGGTCCTGTGCACGGAAGAAGGGAATCAGCGTCTGCCAGCGCTGCTCCACCAAAAAGATGGCGCCCGAGATTATAGCAGCGCTTCTCGTGTGGTACGAGAAGCGCCAGAGGCAGTGGGAGGAGAGGGGGAGGACCCAGGAGAGAGACCCATGTGATCTAATGCTGGCCAATAGCGTTAGAGATGGGCGGAGCCGTTTGGCCCGCCCCTTCCCTTGAGGCCTATCCCGGCCTGAAGCCGGGGACTAAATTTAGAAGATGCGGCCTATGCCGGCCCGAAGCCGGGGCCTAAATTTTTTGCGGCCTACCCCGGAGCCGAAGCCGGGAAGTATATTTAAGGCCGCGGCGCGAATATAGCGGTACGCGCGACTGTAGCCGCTGCGGCGCAAAGACGCGGCGGCGCAAACACCGCTGCGGCCGCGATGCGACGCTAAAGCGGTCGCGGCGACATGAGGCAACATCGCTCTCCTGATATACTCACTGCGGGGGGCGAAGATGGAGACCGCAGGATTACAGCATTTATGGCCGTACTTCCTCAATCCACCAACCCCTTTCAATAGGGGGGTGGCGAGGCATCTTTCATGCATCAGACCGCCACCGCTTCAGGAGAGGTGAGCGGGATATTCAATCAAAGGTGCCACGCGAATCCGTCATCACCTCGTGGGATATCTCATGGGGAGAGCGGCCCGTGTCAGGGATCTGTCGCCCCATGGTAGCGTGGCAGATGGGGTACGTGGAGGCGACACTCGCACGATGCCGCCTGTTGTTGGTTTTTGGGAGGTCGTGACTTTTCGTACAAGTCCCATCGCCCATCCGTGCGTGAAGAAAGTAAAATTAATAAAAGGATTAAAAAAAAATCAGAAAAAAAGTGGGGTCTGAGAGCAGACCCTAGTGCCTCCTACAGACACTAAGCAAGAACTGGTTCAGGATTGAGCCAACAGGAGGTGTATACTGCAGGAGGAGGAGTTAATCTTTTGTGCTTAGTGTATTGCTTAGTGTCCTCCTAGTGGCAGCAGCATAACACCCACGGTCTGTGTGTCCCCCAATGAGGCGAAGGAGAAAATTTGATCAAAACGGTCTCCAAAAAGACGTCCTGAAAGATAAGGCAGCGAAGTCAAAGTTCTCTTTGAAGCAGCATCTGCACGCCACTCTCGAGCCAGAGGGACCTCCGAATAGCGATAGCATTGGCTGCTGTGAGTGCAGCGCAATTGCTGCATCCAGAGACGCATGAACCATGTAATCACCTGCCCGAGTAATCTGATAGGCCAGATTACGTGCCTCAGGTGAAAGGGAGATATCGCTAGTTGTTTTAACTAGGTCTTCAACCCAAGCCACCATGGCCCTTGCTACCCAGGTGGCCGCAAAGGAGGGAGAGAGAGAGGCTCCAGCCGCCTCAAAAATTGATTTTGCGAGGTTGTCAATTTGTTTGTCAGACGGGTTCCTAATGGATGAACTATCTGACACAGAGAGCAGGGTTTTTTGAAGCTAAGGAGATACTGGAGGATCTACCACTGGAGATTCAGTCCACTCTTTCGCTACAGTTGCTGAAAATGGGTGACGAGTTTTCAGAGACTTCAGCCCTGAAAAACGTTTGTCTGGACGCTCCCTCTGTCCCTGGACAATTTCCGTAAATTCAGGGTGATTACTAAACACCTTGTGAGTACGTTTAGCTCTTTTGAAAGAAATAGGGTGATTTGGTTGAGACCCGGTTTCTTCATCTAGTTTGAGGATTTTATTAATTGCCTCAATGAGAGAATCTAACGATTCCTGAAATTCTGGCGAGTTGGGGTCATCACCAAAGTCCGACTCGTATTCCGAACCATGATCACTACGATATCTGGGCGAGGGGGAGCGAGAGCCTGAGCTCGCCGATGCCGAACCGTTGGATGGATTGGTAGACGCATTATGGCGGCGTTTTCTGGACGACCGCTTTGCGGACGCCGAGGGTCGGCCCCTGTCGGATGAGGTCTCTCTGAAGGCTAACGGGCCCCTTTCTGGAAAAGGGACGCCCCGGGAAGAAGAGGAGCCGCGGAAAGTATCCAAGGCCCTAGTCAGAGAATCCATGGAATGCGCTAGAAATTCTGGCCATCCTGAAAGACCTGGCTCAATGGGATCAGGAATAGGCAGAGACTCCTGAACGGTAGTAGGGGGCTCCTGAGCGGCAGAAGCAGTGGGCTCTTGGGCACATGATGTACACAATTGGGAACCATGCTTTGACGGCAGTGAAGCGTTGCATGCAATGCAGGCGGCATATACTACAGTGTAGCTTTTAGCCTTTTTAGCGTCCTTTGATTGCGACATATTTTCTGCAATTTTTGCAGCCTGCTGCAGTAGAAGGGTTAATCCCTGTGCCGACCTAGTCGCAGCGTGCACTTACCCAGGTCCTGTGTAGGGAAGGAGAACAGCGTCTGCCAGCGCTGCTTCCGCCCGAGATTATAGCAGCGCTTCTCGTGTGGTACGAGAAGCGCCAGAGGCAGTGGGAGGAGAGGGGGAGGACCCAGGAGAGAGACCCATGTGATCTAACGCTGGCCAATAGCGTTAGATGGGCGGAGCCGTTCGGCCCGCCCCTTCCCTTGAGGCCTATTCCGGCCTGAAGCCGGGGACTAAATTTAGAAAATGCGGCCTATGCCGGCCCGAAGCCGGGGCCTAAATTTTTTGCGGCCTACCCGGAGCCGAAGCCGGGGAGTATATTTAAGGCCGTGGCGCGAATATAGTGCTAGCGGCGCGATTGTAGCGCTAGGCGCGACGCGGCGTAACACCGCTGCGGCCGCGATGCGACGCCAAAGCGGTCGCAGCGACATGAGGTAAAATCGCCCTCCTGATATACTCACTGCGGGGGGCCGAAGATGGAGACCGCAGAACTACAGCATTTATGGCCGTACTTCCTCAATCCACCATCCCCTTTCATTAGGGGGGTGGAGAGGGATTTTTCATGCATCAGACCGCCACCGCTTCAGGAGAGGTGAGCGGGATATTCAATCAAAGGTGCCACGCGAATCCGTCATCCACCTCGTGGGATATCTCATGGGGAGAGCGGCCCATTCCAGGGATCTGTCGCCCCATGGTAGCGTGGCAGGAGGGGTACGTGGAGGCGACACTCGCACGATGCCGCCTGTTGTTGGTTTTTGGGAGATCGTGACTTTTCGTACAAGTCCCGTCGCCCATCCGTGTGTGAAGAAAGTAAAATAACAAAGTTTAAAAAATCAGAAAAAAAGTGGGGTCTGATAACAGACCCTAGTGCCTCCTACAGACACTAAGCAAGAACTGGTTCAGGATTGAGCCAACAGGAGGTGTATACTGCAGGAGGAGGAGTTAATCTTTTGTGCTTAATGTATTGCTTAGTGTCCTCCTAGTGGCAGCAGCATAACACCCACGGTCTGTGTGTCCCCCAATGAGGCGAAGGAGAAAGATATTTCTCTAGGCTCAGGCCTTTGTGCTCAGTCATCCAAGATGAATATTCATTTCTTCTCCTGTCTTGGTCCTTCTCTGGCAAGTGTAAATGGACTTTAGTTGCTTTTTTCTAGCTGCAGTACTGAAAATTGATTTGCTACAAAATCATCATTTTCCTGGGGGAAGAAGAGCCAGACCAAGAGTGATCAACTGGTCTCCTCCACAGCAGCTCCTAATTTCAATGCCCAAGGATAGAATTGCTTTTTGTAGCAGGAGAATATTTGCATTTTGTGAATGGCCTTCTGCACAAACTGCATTTTTGTTTAGTGGTTTTTCATGTTTAGTAAACTGTGTGAGCAGTAACTGGTCCATGTGAATGTTGCCTTAGTGCTATCCCTGAGGATTCAAGTTAAATGTTAGCATTAGTCTACAAGTAGGAAAAATGATACACTGCTCAAAAAAATAAAGGGAACACTAAAGTACCACATCCTAGTATCACTGACATATTCCAGTTCCAAATCTTTATTCATTACATAGTGGAATGCGTTGAGAACAATAAAACATAAAAATAATCAATGTAAATCAAAATTAGTATCCCATGGAGGTCTGGATTTGGAATGATACTCAAATCAAAGTGGAAAATCAAATTACAGGCTGATCCAACTTCAGTGGAGATGCCTCAAGACAAGGAAATGATGCTCAGTAGTGTGTGTGGTCTCTACATGCCTGTATGACCTCCCTACAACGCCTGAGCATACTCCTGTTGAGGCGGCAGATGTTTTCCTGAGGTATCTCCAGCCCATAATCTGGATTAAAGATCATTCAACTCCTGGACAGTCTGTGGTGCAACGTGGCGGTTGGAGCGAGACATGATATCCCAGATGTGCTTGTTTGGATTCAGGTCTGGGGAACGGGCAGGCAAGTCCTTAGCATCAATGCTTTCATCATAAAGGAACTGCTGACACACTTCAGCCACATGAGGCCTAGCGTTGTCATACATCAGATGGAACCCAGGGCCCACTGCCCCTGCATATGGTTTCACAATGGATCTGAGGATCTCATCTCTGTACCTAATGGCAGTCAGGCTACCTCTGGCGAGCACATGGAGGGCTGTTCGGCCCTTCAAAGAAATGCCACCCCACACCATTACTGACCCACTACCAAACCTGTTATGCTGGAGGATGTTGCAGGCAGCAGATCGCTCTCCATGGAGTTTCCAGACTGTCACATGTGCTCAGTGTGAACCTGCTCTCATCCGTGAAGAGCACAGGGCGCCAATGTTGAGTCTGGCAAATGCCAATCGCCCTGCATGGTATTGGGTTGTAAGGATAACACACACTTGTGGAAGTTGGGCCTCATGGAGTCAGTTTGAGCAGACACATGGATGTTAGTGGCCCGCTGGAGGTCATTTTGCAGGGCTTTGGCACTGCTCCTCCTGTTCCTCCTTGCACAAAGGAGGTACCGGTCCTGCTGCTGGGTTGCCCTCCTACTGCTCCCTCAATGTCTCCTGGTGTACTGGCCTGTCTCCTGGTATCTGCTCCATGCTCTGGACACTACGCTGACACACAGCTACCCTTCTTGGCACAGCTCGCACCAATGTGCCATCCTGGATGAGCTGCACTACCTGAGCAACTTCTGTGGGTTATAGACACTGCCTCATGCTGCTGTACAGTACCTGTAGGGGTGAGAGCATTGACAAAATGCAAGCGTGACCAAAACAGCCAAAAAGGATGAGAACAGAGAAATGGTCTGTGGTCACCCCCTTCAGAATCGCTCCTTTATAGGGGTTGACTTACTAATTGCCAATCGTTTCTACCTGTTGTCTGTTGCTTCATAACTGAACAGGTTGATTTCACAGAATTGTGACGACTTGGAGTTATGTTGTGTTGTATAAGTGTTCACTTTCCTTTTTTTTTTTTTTTAGCAGTGTATATACCGTTAACGCAAATGTTCTAAAATTCTTTGTAAGGTAATCAGTCATTGTGATTCTGTAAGCGTTCTCCTGTGCTCGTCTTTGCATACAGGACAGTAATGCATTTTGTGTAATGGTGGGGGATGGGCGAGTGACAGCTGCAGAGCACAGTTATCTAGAAGTAGGTTCTAGTACTGATTGTTGTGTTCTTAGAGCTTACTATAAAGCCATGACATTAGTTTAAGGTACTGTGGAAATATTCTTACTGTTTATTTATTTATTTTTTTCCCCTTTTCAGGTACTTGAATCAGGTCTTGAAGATTAAGTTCACAAGAGAATCCCATGCCAAGAAGCTGAACAAGTTTTTAAGCTACAATCTTCCTAAAGAAATTGAAAATCTCAGGTATTTTCTTGATAAGTAAATGTCAATGAAAAGATTCAGTAAATCTTGTATTTTATTCAATGCATTCCTGGTGTTAATATGTATGAGTCCAGTGGGCGGTCCTACTAGTGATTGACATCTACAGGTACAGGGAAGACTGTCAATCCCTGAATAAGACTGCTGCCCACTTATATAAATGTACAAACACAAGGGATTTCAATAAATAAAATACAAAGTTTCCTGAATCTTTTACAACAAAAAACAAATCTGTCTGATCCGCTCACCCTGCTCTATAGCATCCCGCCTGCAGATCAGAGATCAACATAACAGGTTCCCTTTAAGTGAATGCATGCTAGGTTAATCAACATTATTTTCTTTTTCTACTCTTCTCCAGGGCTTTGCTGGAAGCAACTCCTTCTCCTGTTGTATTTTGTCACAACGACTGTCAGGAAGGTAAGACGGCTGGTGGTAGTTCTGCTTCATTGGGTTCCCATCCTGGTGTCTAGTAACCATAACCTGTAGTATATTGATCAAGAAAGGCATCCACCCTCAATTTTTTTTTTTTTTGTGAACTAGAACATCATGTGGCAGGGTTCTGTGGTCTTGCTGCTTGTACAGTAAAGAATCTGTTGTCTTGACTGTACTGTGTACAGTAAAGAGAGCTCTGTAGAGCTTAGCTTGCTTTGTACAGTAAAGAATCTGTAGGCTTGCTGCTTGTACAGTAAAGAATCTGTAGGCTTGCTGCTTGTACAGTAAAGAATCTGTAGGCTTGCTGCTTGTACAGTAAAGAATCTGTAGGCTTGCTGCTTGTACAGTAAAGAATCTGTAGGCTTGCTGCTTGTACAGTAAAGAATCTGTAGGCTTGCTGCTTGTACAGTAAAGAATCTGTAGGCTTGCTGCTTGTACAGTAAAGAATCTGTAGGCTTGCTGCTTGTACAGTAAAGAATCTGTAGGCTTGCTGCTTGTACAGTAAAGAATCTGTAGGCTTGCTGCTTGTACAGTAAAGAATCTGTAGGCTTGCTGCTTGTACAGTAAAGAATCTGTAGGCTTGCTGCTTGTACAGTAAAGAATCTGTAGGCTTGCTGCTTGTACAGTAAAGAATCGTAGGCTTGCTGCTTGTACAGTAAAGAATCTGTAGGCTTGCTGCTTGTACAGTAAAGAATCGTAGGCTTGCTGCTTGTACAGTAAAGAATCTGTAGGCTTGCTGCTTGTACAGTAAAGAATCTGTAGGCTTGCTGCTTGTACAGTAAAGAATCGTAGGCTTGCTGCTTGTACAGTAAAGAATCTGTAGGCTTGCTGCTTGTACAGTAAAGAATCTGTAGGCTTGCTGCTTGTACAGTAAAGAATCTGTAGGCTTGCTGCTTGTACAGTAAAGAATCTGTAGGCTTGCTGCTTGTACAGTAAAGAATCTGTAGGCTTGCTGCTTGTACAGTAAAGAATCTGTAGGCTTGCTGCTTGTACAGTAAAGAATCTGTAGGCTTGCTGCTTGTACAGTAAAGAATCTGTAGGCTTGCTGCTTGTACAGTAAAGAATCTGTAGGCTTGCTGCTTGTACAGTAAAGAATCTAGGCTTGCTGCTTGTACAGTAAAGAATCTAGGCTTGCTGCTTGTACAGTAAAGAATCTGTAGGCTTGCTGCTTGTACAGTAAAGAATCTGTAGGCTTGCTGCTTGTACAGTAAAGAATCTGTAGGCTTGCTGCTTGTACAGTAAAGAATCTGTAGGCTTGCTGCTTGTACAGTAAAGAATCTGTAGGCTTGCTGCTTGTACAGTAAAGAATCTGTAGGCTTGCTGCTTGTACAGTAAAGAATCTGTAGGCTTGCTGCTTGTACAGTAAAGAATCTGTAGGCTTGCTGCTTGTACAGTAAAGAATCCGTAGGCTTGCTGCTTGTACAGTAAAGAATCCGTAGGCTTGCTGCTTGTACAGTAAAGAATCCGTAGGCTTGCTGCTTGTACAGTAAAGAATCCGTAGGCTTGCTGCTTGTACAGTAAAGAATCCGTAGGCTCGCTGCTTGTACAGTAAAGAATCCGTAGGCTCGCTGCTTGTACAGTAAAAAATCCGTAGGCTCGCTGCTTGTACAGTAAAGAATCTGTAGGCTTGCTGCTTGTACAGTAAAGAATCTGTAGGCTTGCTGCTTGTACAGTAAAGAATCTGTAGGCTTGCTGCTTGTACAGTAAAGAATCTGTAGGCTTGCTGCTTGTACAGTAAAGAATCTGTAGGCTTGCTGCTTGTACAGTAAAGAATCTGTAGGCTTGCTGCTTGTACAGTAAAGAATCTGTAGGCTTGCTGCTTGTACAGTAAAGAATCTGTAGGCTTGCTGCTTGTACAGTAAAGAATCTAGGCTTGCTGCTTGTACAGTAAAGAATCTAGGCTTGCTGCTTGTACAGTAAAGAATCTGTAGGCTTGCTGCTTGTACAGTAAAGAATCTGTAGGCTTGCTGCTTGTACAGTAAAGAATCTGTAGGCTTGCTGCTTGTACAGTAAAGAATCTGTAGGCTTGCTGCTTGTACAGTAAAGAATCTGTAGGCTTGCTGCTTGTACAGTAAAGAATCTGTAGGCTTGCTGCTTGTACAGTAAAGAATCCGTAGGCTTGCTGCTTGTACAGTAAAGAATCCGTAGGCTTGCTGCTTGTACAGTAAAGAATCCGTAGGCTTGCTGCTTGTACAGTAAAGAATCCGTAGGCTTGCTGCTTGTACAGTAAAGAATCCGTAGGCTTGCTGCTTGTACAGTAAAAAATCCGTAGGCTCGCTGCTTGTACAGTAAAGAATCCGTAGGCTCGCTGCTTGTACAGCAAAGAATCCACATTGGTGATTTTAAACATTCCTTCTTCTAGATGTAAAAGATGCCCCCTCAGTCGCATGCCTATAAGTGAAAAGATCATTGTACAGAGCTCTGCACTGTCCCCTTATATATTTGTATATAGAAATAAGATCATCCCTTATAATTCCAAATTTGATAACCGCTCGTCGTACTGTAAGCCACCCATTCCGTCGCCCTTTCAGGATTAAATGACCTGCTCTATCCAGTGTTTTATACCTAAAAGGGTCTTTATTTCCATCTCACCATTCATACTGGGATGGGAATATCTGCCTACATGCAGTGGGCAGGACTATGGAGGCAGCAGAGTGGGCTGTGGGTTATGGTGTAATGACGCTTAGGACTAATCAAGAAAAAAATTCCAAATGGAATAAAACATAAATTGTGTGTACATGTATTCCTTTAAAAACAGTTTTATTTCGATACCTTTAAAAATACACCAAAAACCCAGTGAAGGTATAACTAAACGTTTATACCGATATTGCTATTCTATCAGACACCCTAGTTATTCCTGATCTGTAGCCTACCTTGCTGTGGAGGTTGGCACCCTAAAAGTAGCGATCTGGCGCCCCCACTCAACGTAGGCTGTCCCTATCTCCCCTATTAATCCCTTAGATAAAGGTGGGAAAACAATTTATGGTAGTGAGAAATGAAGGGAGTCTTGGAACTAAACAGTGTCTAACACAAAATAGATAATAAAATGCCCATGTCATGCATCTGTAAACCCATATAGATAATAATGCACAGAGATATTCTACAATGAATCTTTCATAGGAAAGAGTCCGTAACAGTGCAAAAGAAATAGTGCCACAGGTAACACATTAATATATCAATATCACAGATATGGCAGCATAATAGCCTGTAATATAATAAAGAGGTATATAGCTGGGACTTAGCATGAGCTGGGTGACCCCGACGCGTTTCCCCGTTGATGCAACGGTTCCTCAGGAGGTATGCATGATGCCTGATGCCATAGAGATGATGTCATGATGTCATCTCTATGGCATCAGGCATCATGCATACCTCCTGAGGAACCGTTGCATCAACGGGGAAACGCGTCGGGGTCACCCAGCTCATGCTAAGTCCCAGCTATATACCTCTTTATTATATTACAGGCTATTATGCTGCCATATCTGTGATATTGATATATTAATGTGTTACCTGTGGCACTATTTCTTTTGCACTGTTACGGACTCTTTCCTATGAAAGATTCATTGTAGAATATCTCTGTGCATTATTATCTATATGGGTTTACAGATGCATGACATGGGCATTTTATTATCTATTTTGTGTTAGACACTGTTTAGTTCCAAGACTCCCTTCATTTCTCACTACCATAAATTGTTTTCCCACCTTTATCTAAGGGATTAATAGGGGAGATAGGGACAGCCTACGTTGAGTGGGGGCGCCAGATCGCTACTTTTAGGGTGCCAACCTCCACAGCAAGGTAGGCTACAGATCAGGAATAACTAGGGTGTCTGATAGAATAGCAATATCGGTATAAACGTTTAGTTATACCTTCACTGGGTTTTTGGTGTATTTTTAAATGTAATGACGCTTACTCCGGCCCACCAGTCCCTCCGGCGCACATTTTATTTTATTTTTTCTTCAGTGTTTTTCTTTGTATTTTCAGGAAACGTCCTATTGCTGGATGGAAGGGAGAACTGTGAAAAGCAGAAACTAATGCTGATAGATTTTGAGTACAGCAGTTACAATTATAGGTATGTGAACATTTTATTTCTTGACTAAAGTAAATCTCACATCTCTGAAAAGAAAATAAGCAAAAAAGACATATCGCGATATTTCCCAGTAACTACCAGAAGGTGTCTTCGTAGATTGACTTTGTGCTGCGCCATAGATCTACCGATAATGTACAAGTATTAAAAAGTCGTTGCTGTGGACTGATGAGAAACTCCAGTAACACCTCAATATCAGGTAGAGAAGTTGTAAAAAAAAAAAAGTTTTCCGTTCCAAAGTTTTTAAAAATTCAACAAGCCCTCCGAAACTGTCTGATTAAAAGAGCTATTACCGTATATACCCATGTATAAGCCGAGATTTGCAGCCCATTTTTTAGGGCTGAAAGTCCCCCTCTCAGCTTATACGCGGGTCATATACGGGGGGTCGGAGGGGGAGCGGGGGTGTCGGATTATACTCACCTCTCCGCCGCCGCGGTCTCTGCAGCCCCCCTGCTTCTCCCACGATCTCCGGCTCCTTCCTGCAGCGGTCACATGGCACCGCTCATTAAAGTCATGAATATGCACATATTCATGACTTTAATGAGCAGTACCATGTGACCGCTGTAGGAAGGAAGCGCTGCTGAGAGCGCCGGGAGAAGAGGAGAGGCTGCAGGGACGCGCGGCGGAGAGGGGAGTACAGCGATACTTACCTGTCTTCTCTCCACCGCTGTGTTGCGTCCTCGTCTGACTCCTCTGGCGGTGAATGATCAGCAGAGGGCGCGATGACGTCATTAGTGAGCGCCGCGCCCCCTGCCTGATCATTCACTGCTGAGGACGCAGCGCTGCGGTGCAGAGAGGAAAGGTAAATATCACAGGTGCCGGGGTTCTGAGTGAGCGGTGACGCCGGCACCTGTCCCCCATAGCGCGCCGGTGTCCCCGCCTGCTGAGGACCCCGGCACCTGGCCCCCAGCGACGAGAGGTGAGTATGTCATTTTTTTAATTTTTTTTGCAGCATATGGGGCATAATCTGGAACATATGGGGGCATAATCTGGAACATATGGGGCATAATATGGAGCATATGGGGGCATAATATGGAGCATATGGGGGCATAAGCTGTGGAACATATGGGGGCATAATCTGGAGCATATGGGGCAAAATATGGAGCATATGGGGGCATAAGCTGTGGAACATATGGGGGCATAATATGGAGCGTATGGGGGCATAAGCTGTGGAACATATGGGGGCATAATATGGAGCATATGGGGGCATAAGCTGTGGAACATATGGGGCATAATCTGTGGATCATACGGGGGCATAATCTGTGGAGCATATGGGGGCATAATCTGTGGAGCATATGGGGGCATAATCTGTGGAGCATATGGGGGCATAATCTGTGGATCATACGGATGCATAATCTGGAATATATGGGGGCATAATCTGGAGCATATGGGGGCATAATCTCTGAAGCATATTGGGCATAATCTGGAGCATATGGGGGCATAATCTGTGGAGCATCATATGGGGGCATAATCATTTTTCACCCTAGGCTTATACACGAGTCAATAAGTTTTCCCAGTTTTTTGTGGCAAAATTAGGGGGGTCGGCTTATACACGGGTCGGCTTATACATGAGTATATACGGTAATTTACGGATTCCCCCCTCACCCCTTCTTATGCCTCAGACTGGAACTTGGGGTAAAAACAGAAATGTTTAGTCCTTGGCTGGCTACACAGCGCTCCGCGAATAGAAGTATTTGCATTGCTGATGCTTGTGTAGGATCTGGCGATCACACTATTTCCACGACTGACAGTATAGCAGTGCTGTGCCTGGTATGTGTGACGCAATTCTGAGCTGTTTTTCCCTGTAACTTTGGCTTTTGTGAATCCCCCAGTTAGTGGGGAAAAAAATGAGCAATAAAATAAAAAAAAAAATAAAAAAAATCCCAACTGAGAATTTAATAATTGTTTGAGGTACAAATAATGGAAAATAAATGCATATATAGAGGTTCTGGGGAAAAAAATGTGGCTAATATCCCATATTTTTTACCTCTATAAAATACATTTTGTTACAATAAATAAAGCTCTATTTTTTTTTTCTAATTTTCTTATGTTGCATCATTTTTTTTAATCTATATCATAGTAACTTATCTATTCAAAACCGCACTAAAAAAAATACAACTTGTCCCACTTAAAACAAAGCTAACATAAGTCACATCAGCAAGCGAATGAAGGAGGCAAAAAATGAAAATGACTGGACATAATTATGGCTTCCAGGTGTGGTCAGGAAGGAGTTAATAACAGTATGACATAACGGCGCTCCTGTACTCAGTGTGAGATCTTGTTGATGATTAACCAGAGCCGCCGGGGTTTGGGGGTAAATGATGCAGGACCTGACGGGGCCGACTATAGAGATTAGTCTCCGTATGTATGTGGGGTTTCCGAGCCTTGGAGGAGTAGATGTCGCTCTGCTACATCGAGTTCTTCCATGACGTCGGAGCTGCACGCGGCTTTAAGCTGTTTAGTGTGAAAGATCTGCGATCACGCAGGCGGCGGTGATCAGATTACAGCTCTGCATGGCTGTGGTCTACAGCACTATTGCTGTTTATAGCCCCTGGTTTCAAATATATTGATGTGACCCTAATGGCGAGCCGATCTGTGGGGTTAATTTACACTGTCCTGCATATTTTTATTTTCTTTAATTTTTATAACTCTTGTTTCTATTCATTCAGGGGGTTTGACATTGGAAATCATTTTTGCGAATGGATGTACGATTACACCCACGAGAAATTCCCATTCTTCAAAGCCAATTTCTCAAAGTATCCCACAAAGAAACAGCAGGTACGTGTTTTATGGCTTTTGATTAACTGGCTCTAGTCTAGAGGCTTTTTTTTTTTTTTTCTTGTCCAGTTCCATAATTATTGGCGTCAGAATCTGGGTCCTTGGATAGTTTAAAAAAACTAGTCAGTACATTCATGCTACCAAAACCACAGGCGGCATCCATCTGCAAAACGCGCCGGCGTTTCAGAGCAAACAGTCTGACGATCTGGACAGGGATCACAAATAAACCTGACGTTGCCCCAACAGACTACTTCTTCCTACTCGGCTCCAGGTTTCTCCTTGTGTACACACATGGGTGAGACCTGTCAATCAACTAGAGGTGGGTGGCCCCAGACTAGTCTGGATCTATAAACTATACTTTCTCTGAAACACTGGAACATTACAAAAAAAGATCCCCATGGCTTAGGCAGCAGTTAAGTCTGAGTTAGAGGGAACCTGTGAGTTTTGTGTATCCAACTCATTATATGAAGCTGCTTTAATAAATCTGCACGTCCTCTTTGGAGATCGGCTGCAGTGTAGCCCAACTGTGCCCCCTCCAGACGGGTATCCTAACATCTCCACGATGCAGCAGTCTGATCAGGAGAAGCTGAATCCTGACTGACTTGTATCTGTTTTGTTTGTTTTTCAGCTTCACTTTATATCTAGTTACATAGCGGAATTTCAGCCTGGCTTTGAAAACCTGAGCAACGAAGAGCGAAGTAAAGTGGAGAATGAAATGCTAATAGAGATCAACAGGTGAGTCCTGACGTGCATTTTATATTTGTAAAGCTGGTAAAATCCTGCGGGTTAAGCACTTAAAAGGGGTTTTTCATTTTGGATAAATTCATTTTTTTGGGGGGCGATCTGGCTATTGGGACCTCCAGCGATCGGCTGTAGCAAGTGTTGACATTTTTGCAGCGCCACCGCGTTGTGAGCAGAGTATCTGGCTCATGTTCACACAGAATTTTTCAAGGACTTTTTTTCAGAAACTGTTTCTGCTCTGAAAACTCAGCAATTAGACTCATTCCCTTTTGAACGTAATAGGCTCCCTATGTAATGTGCCAACAATGCATCCAGCGCAGGAGGCTTTGTGGCTGCTTTTAGGTTTAATAAACCTCTAGGATAAAGACAGTCTGTACTTTATCACATGGAGAATCTGTGTTCTTAAAGGGGCAAAAAATGCACGTTCTCACCTGTCCAGCAGACGGGATCTCGAGGGTGCGATTTGAATGGAGCGGTGGTGCCGCACACTCACGACTGCATCTTCATCTATGGGCTTGCTGAAAGTAGCGGACTGCTGTACTGGAGATCTCTGCCAGTCCCATACATCATGAATAGAATGGTGATGTTCATGCAGGACCATTGCTTCAATCAAGCAGGCCACTACTGAGCCCATTTTTGGGGTCCGAGTAGTGTGACCAGTGATCAGAAAGTAAATTGCATTTATGGTTTAACCCCTTTAAAGCAAAGGAACATCCAGTGTAGTCCTAGCAGGACTCCTCTGCCTACATATAAATACCTGCATATAGTAATCCAATGCAGTGTGTTCTGTCTGGGTGTACATGGCCTACACAGATCTATAGCATAATACCTCTTATTCCCTGTTAATGTCTTTTTGTAGGTTTGCCCTCGCATCCCATTTCTTCTGGGGTTTGTGGTCTATTATTCAAGCAAAAATCTCAGCTATTGAATTTGGCTACATGGTGAGTATCATTTTTGGAATTGTGCATGGTGATATCGCAGGCCACTGTATAAATGTTAGTCTTGTTTAATGTGATTGACAGCTGCATCCTAACATCACATGACTCCCCTTCCTGGGAATTGCTCTCCGCAGAGGGGTCGCCATCTCAGGATAGTAAAAAACTGTAAAGAATCTACTGCATAAGGTCTCCACTAGGAAAAACAGAGAAACTTCTATCACAGATACTGATGATGATTACACAGCTTTTGTTGCACACTTATAGGTGGTTTCTTTTCAGCCTTTGACAGAAGCTATTAGCTTATGTAGTGAATCGATTAGCAAGACCCTGGACCTCCTACTTGCTGATGTCCTCGGCTCCTACAAATTGGTAGATGCGCCTAGCCAGTCAGTGGGTAGGAGGTGGATCACAAGGAATGCTAACGCAGGCTTTCGGACCAAACTCCGGCGAATCGATTTCCTCTTTAGTGTTGACGCATGATGAGATTAATAGCCGAGCATAGAGGAATGAAATGTGGCAACCACGATGGAGACAGAACTTCAGTGAGATAAGTACACTAGACCTACAAGAGTGAGACAGACGGGTCAGCGGTGGAAAAATAAAACTGCTGGACGGCTTCTTTAAATCACTGTTTTTATTATTTGCCCACAATTGCGTAAAAAGGGGAATTTGCATTAGAATAACAAGAATGAGGAAAAAATCAATGTGAAGGTTATTTTAAAAGTAGTCCATGTTGCATCAGACTCTATTAATATGGATCTAGGTTATGTTTGCTGAGTAAATATCTCTGCTTGCAATTATCTATCTGCAACAAGAGTTGTGTAGTTTTCCTTAAGTAATTAGTGTAGGATAAACCTTTGCAGAGGATGATGGGTTACTACTAGTGATGAGCGAGCATGCTGGGAAACGGTGTTATCTAAGCATGCTCGGGTGCTAACCGAGTCTTCGGCGTGCCCGAAAATTATGTTCCAGTCCCCGCGGCTGCATGTGTACAGCTGTTAGACAGCCGAGAGACATGCAGCCGTGATGACTCGAGCAAAATATACGAGCCCACCAAAGACACTGTTAGCACCCGAGCATGCTCTGGTAACCGTATCCCAGCACGCTCGCTCATCACTAGTTACTACTTGTAGAAACAACGACTTTGTCCTGGTGCAGTCATCATAGAGGATGGTGCAAGCAATGAACGGTGGAGGATTTGTCTACACTAGGGTCATGGTCTTGGGAGGTCAAAGAATGGGGAGCAGGAAAGACATGCCAAAAAAGACACAACCTGCAACATAAAGAAAAATGCGCTGAACGTAAGAAACCTAATCTCAAATGCTCATCGTGGGAGCGTACGGTCACACCCGAGCCCGATCAAGTTTTTAAAGAGTTTTAAAGTAAGGATTAGCATTAAAACTCAAGATTTGGAGAAACGAATGAATCTCGGCCATAGATATGGATTAATACACAGGTTGTAACTCGGAAACCATGAAAATTAGCGACGCATTGTTCTCACTTGTCGTAACCCGTGTTTTTTTTTGTTTGTTTTTTTTGTTCTTTTGCAAAGGAATATGCCATGGCGCGGTTCGATGCTTATTTCCTCCACAAGAAGAAATTAGGACTGTGAAACTGGGACCGGACGAGAAGATGACGGGAAAATCGCCCAGCTTTAGTACTTTTTTTCTCTTGTTAATACCATGTTCTCCAAACCATCCTGCACCAGGCGTTTACTTCAGTCTCCCAAACACATAACTTGTGTTAATATCTTCTGGATCGCACAACAATTGTGATCGATTTACGAGAGAATGAAATCTATCGATTCATCACATTGGGGGAAATGTCTGACAAACGCATCAAAGTTGACAGGACCAGGTTTATAGAATTAGTATGGGGCTTCCCCGACTGCCCCGGATGAAGGATTGGCCATGTTGGATGCCCTCTTTTTATTTTGATTTATTTTTTTTAATCAAGAAAATATTCCCAATGTTGATGTGAGAAGTAAGTCTGGAGGAGTAGAAGTTGCCCGAACAAGTTCTCCTCTGACTGTTCTCCAAGATGTGAGGCCGCTGCCAGCTGAAGAGTCCCGAGACCTGCGGTTTACATTGTAGCAGCCTCTTATGCTGACACTCGACAATTGAATGGAATTATTTTTTTTTTTTTTACTGTAATGCAATTTTTGTCATGAAATTCATGATGGTGGAACAAGTCTTCAGTCTGCTTTAAAATTGTGAATGTAAATGTTGTAAAATATCTTGTATTAACTTGATCATTATAATTTTTTTTTTTTTTTTACATTTTAGTAGGGTATCTCGCACATATTCCTGCTGCGAGAGGCTTCATGTAATAGATTCTACTGTGTGCGCGCTGTATCAAGAATCAATAATTGCAAGTAGTGAGCGAACGTGCTGGGATAAGGTTTTATCTGAGCATGCTCTGGTGCCGAGTGTCTTCGGTGTGCTCGAATACTATGTTCGAGTCCCTGCGGCTGCATGTCTCATGGCTGTTCGACAGCAGCAACACATGCAGGGATTACTTGTTTGTTGGGCAATCCCTACATGTGTTGCGGCTGTCGAACAGCGATGAGACATGCAGCCGTGGGGACTTGGACATATTATTCGAGCGCGCCGAAGATTCTGGGTTCGCACCCGAGCATGCTCAGATAACACCTTATCCCAGCACGGCCCCTCATCGCTACTTGCAAGTTGAGACTGACAGTTTTAATGAAAATTTGCTACACACTAAACAGATGTTTAATTTTAGACTTTGGCTTGTAGGATGTTAGGACCTGTTGCACAATGGGTTAAACTTGTGATGCAGTAATGGTATCATGTGTGCCGATGCGTGCACTTGCTGTATGGAGCGTGCTCAGGACAGAATCCACTGCATACACGCCGGTTGCTGGCTGTGAAACGCCGCTAGAGCCGATTGCAACACTTTTACTACTTTGTGCACATGCAATTTTTGGAGCAGAAATTCCTCAATCTTTAGCGTTTCCGCTCCGAAAACTCGGCCCTTAGATGCCGTGGTTGATTGTGACAGCAGCATTTAGGCGGTTCATTGTACAATACTGTAGTATTGCAGTGTACTGAATGAGCTTTTCAAGATGAACTAGAAAGGTAAAATTGCCAGGACTAATAAAATATTTATCCCATACAGTAAACTGACAAAACGGGGGAAAAAATTGAAATGGCACAATCGCTGCTTTTTTCTCCCCTCCCCCAGGATGCAGCCCCCTACTAACATCACTGCCTCAGGTCGTGCACTCGGAAGGCCATGATTATGCACAGAGACTCTGATGTTGGCTCAGTATTACATGGTTAGACAGTGTCAGGTTTTTGTTTTTTATATATATATATTATACGTGAAGTTTAAATTTAATCTGTAAATGATTTGATTCTTTTAAGTGTCACTTTTAATAAACCTCTCTGGGGTTTTAATAATGCAGCTAATTACAGAAATACTGTGTATTGATATTAACGTACTAAATTGAATTTAACAATGTGTGTAACTTCCTTTGTTTTATTAGGAGTCTAGAAATCCGATCCGTACATGGGGATTTTAAAGGAATCTGTCAGTGGGGTTTTGTTATGTAATCGGAGAGCAGCACGACCCAGATTCCAGTTTCGATTAAAATCAGTGTTTTATCAGCAGGAGATTATCACTACTGGACTAGGTGTATCTCGGTCCGCCTCTTGCTCTCTGTAACCGCACCTCCCCCACTGATTGGCAGCTTTCTGAAACAAATCAGTGTTTTCTGCTACAGATTTTCAAAGTGACAGCAAGCAGCCCAGTAAGTGACACAACACTGGAATCAAGGTCTCTGCCCCTTAATCATGCTGCTCTTAAATTAAATGGTAAAAACCTGCTGTCAGATTCCCTTTAAGCTCTGCATAAAGCCAATGGCCAGACATTTGCCCACATTTGCTACTGCTGTTTTGACAAATTTGGCAAAAAGTGACACCTTGTTTTTGTTGACAGTACAATTTTGGACAAATGTATTAATTTGCACCAAAAAGAAAAATGTCCTCTTCTAGAGACTTTGGAAATTGCAGGGTGCCAAATTTATCATCGCCGGGCGCTAGTTTTTTAGGTTGCGCGTTAAAGCCAAGAAAGAGTTGGCAAAAGTAAGAACTTGTGTTCATCGTGTGCTAAATCGATCACTCTGCTCGTGCCTTGGTGATAAATTTGCCGTCTCTTGTAACTGCCAGTTATTTTACCTGGTCTACCCACTAACACGGTGTTGGGCGATGTGGGCCGTTGTGTGCTATGAACATGCAGTCATATCACTGCTGGCTCGGTTTGGTAACGGTACCGGACGTCATGTATTTGTGCTACAGGTATGATGTTTGCTGCCTTCATTAATGTGAATTATTATACTGTGACTTACTAAAACAATCTGCACCAAGTTTCTTTTTTTGGAGTTTTACACAAATGTATCCATGTCCATATTCTCGGGGTTTTTTTTTTTTTTTTTTTTTTTAAAGCTGTAGAAAAGTGATGAGTGAGCGTACTCGGATAAGGTGTTATCTGAGCATGCTCGAGTCCCAACTATCTTCGGCATGTTCGAATCCCTGCGGCTGTATGTCTCGTGGCGGTTCGACAGCCTAACAACCAGGCCAGGAGGCATGCATCCGCAGGGACTTGGACATCTTTTTCGACAACACCGAAGACAGGACCCGAGCATGCTCAGATAACACCTTATCCAAGCACGTTCACTCATCACTACTGGAGAACGGTAAATGTTCCTTCCTACCTCCTCTGTGTTCTGTGATGGAGACTATGGACATGGCGCCGGTGTACACGGGCCTCAGACGTTATCTACTGTCAATATACAAAATTCCTGATACGCAGAAACGTTTCATTTTTAGGTATTCACTGTATGTGTAATGTGAAGCAAAGCACTTTTTATTGTTCATGAAATGTAAATCTGTATTTTTATATTAAAAATATATTGATGGCTATCAAATCTTGGATTAATTTTATTTTTTGTATTAAATAATTGCGTATTCTACTCCAAAGTTCTGTCTACAAACCCTCCACGCCACACTGAATTCAACACTTCTTATAGCAGTTTTCTTTTAAATGACAAAATGAAAAGGGATTTTTTCAGTTTGTTCAGGAGCGTGCAGCTCCCTGGCCTCCTAGATACTTGCTGCCCGGGGGCAATGTGCTCCTGATTGACATTTCATACCAGCGGCAAAGTGGTGTCTTTGGTCCAAATGGTGTCTTCTTCTCTAATGCTGCATGCAAAGGCAGGGGCACTGCGATCCGGCCAGCTGCAGAGCATGGGAAAGGGGCTTGTACATGTGCTTACACATATTTTTAGTTTTTCACAATCAAAGCAATACCAACCTACCTGTTGTAGCCAGTGCTGTTAATGGCTGGCACAGACCGCTCCTGACAGCGATTCAGCTGCCTGCGCTGATGCCATGTCGACAGAGCGGCAGCTTCTTTTTTGCTCTGTTGATGGGGCAGGACTTTGATATTATTGTGATTGACAGCCAGATTCCCACCGCCTAACAGGGTGAGCCGATTGTCAGTAAGAATCATGTTGGCAGTCATGGAGCAGGGTGGAAATGAAGCTGTTCTGTCGACATGCCGTCAGCTGAGGCAGCTGAATCCCTGGCAGGAGCGGTCTGTGCCAGTGAAGTACAGTGCTGGGCACAACAGGCAGGTGGGTAGCAACTATCTGTATGTTAGTGCTTGGGTACATTTTTTTTTCAAAGTCCCAGAGAAACGGTGACTGTACGCAGCAACTTCTGGCTTGTCAGGTCTGCAGTCACAAGATGGCATAGAGGGACCGGAGCAGTGCCGGAAACTGTGAAATAAAAAAAAAAAAGTCCCGGAGTGCCACTTTAATTCTTGAGTGTATTTTATTGGTCACTGTGCAGTCCGTGTGACCATGGTTGGTCAATGACACCATGAACAAGTCTCATATGACACAGTGCAATTTTACGCTTCAGAGCGTCGGTGCAGCCTGTCCGCAATATGGATGAGGGCAACGGAGCCGCACATGGACCCAGTAATGTCCAATTAGTGTCCGGACCCTGCTTTAGGACCATAGTCTGTGGAGGGGTTTGGGATATCCCCCCAAATATAAAGGAACCTAGTTGCTTTTGCAAGGTGTGACTGCTCTGCGCTTCTGTAGTCTACACCGGCCTATAGCACCGTGTGTGGATCGCTGTGGAGAGACGATGACCCAACAAGAGGGACGCGCGGTATGTGCAGCGCTCAGCATCTCCGAGGCTGCAAATTCTGTGTGACCCTGTGATAGTCACATCTGATATCAAAAAATGGATTAAGAAATGTCTCAATTGAGAAGACTGAAGATTTGTAAAGTGTCTTCAACATTTGTCTTTTTTTTTTTTTTTTTTCCCTGTCGGATGTTCAGAATTTCTCATGACTTTTTTTTTTTTATTTGTCATTGGTCACATTGTATAACGTTATTCTATTACTCACGGTACTAATCTTTTTTTTAATTTTAATTGGTTTTGCACAATAATTAAAATTACATTTTCTCTTTCTGCCTAACCATGTTTGGTGAGCAAATTTTTTATTTTTTTTTTTGTGTGGAGGCGCTCTAGTTTTTCATCGGTACCAATATTGAAATTCAAGAAATTGTTGTTTTCCGAATTATGGTGGTAAAAAAAAAATTTCATTTTATTATTCGTTATGCAGAATAATTTGTTTTATAGTGCGTCTTGACTAATACAATTGAGGTTTTTTTTTTGTTTTTTTTACACAAGGCATCTTTTGTATGGAGAAAAGCTTTCGTTTTTAATTAATGTTTTATCAAACTTTTTTTTTAATTTTGGATCCATTTGATTCAGTAATCCTTTGCACTGCAGCATGTTGGGCCTTTGTTGAAGGTAGGGGCAATTGGGCAAATACAGATGGTAGACCCAATGGTGGTGGTTATGCATGGAGCAGCAGAACGCTGGAACCCCCTGTGTTCTACTAGGTCGTACTCATTCAACGTGGTAAACCCCCTCGTTGGGAATCAACTGTTTGTAGATTTGTACAGTTCTCGTAATGAATACCGTGATCTTCATGTCTCGTGAGCCGTATCATCCTGTAGCCCTCTCGCGTCTAACAGATGGTCTCGCATTATCCTTGGTTACCATCTGGTCTAATGAAGGTATTTACCATACCCATGCAGTAAAGCCTCTTTACCCAATCATGTTTATATTTCTACATTTTACTTTTGTGGTATGAGGGCCTTATAGTGAATTGTGACCTTTTTTGGGCCAAATGTATGGGTAGAGCATTGTTCGGAAGTTGCGTCACTAGCCTTTTGTTCATAGGCAAGCTTTAAGGCTGACCATACACCAAACCTAAAAGTCAACCTAAATACAGTGCCTTGTGAAAGTATTCGGCCCCCTGAAACTTTTCAACCTTTTCCCACATATCATGCTTCAAACATAAAGATACCAAATGTTAATTTTTGTTAAAGAATCTACAACAAGTGGGACACAATTGTGAAGTTGAACGAAATGTATTGGTTATTTTAAATTTTTGTGGAAATACAAAAACTGAAAAGTGGGGCAATATTATTCGGCCCCTTTAACTTAACCCCTTCACCCCAAGGGTGGTTTGCACGTTAATGACCGGGCCAATTTTTACAATTCTGACCACTGTCTCTTTATGAGGTTATAACTCTGGAAGCTTCAAACGGATCTTCGCGATTCTGAGATTGTTTTCTCGTGACATATTGTACTTCACGTTAGAAGTAAAATTTCTTGATATAACTTGCGTTTATTTTTGAAAAAAACGCAAATATGGCGAAAATTTTTAAAATTTTGCAATTTTCAAACTTTGAATTTTTATTCCCTTAAAACAGAGAAATATGTCACACAAAATAGTTAAGAAATAACATTTCCCACATGTCTACTTTACATCAGCACAATTTTGGAACCAACATTTTTTTTGTTAGGAAATTATAAGGGTTAAAAGTTGACCAGCGATTTCTCATTTTTACAACAAAATTTACAAAGCCATTTTTTTAGGGACCACCTCACATTTGAAGTCACTTTGAGGGGTCTACATGGCAGAAAATACCCAAAAGTGACACCATTCTAAAAACTGCACCCTCAAGGTACTCAAAACCACATTCAAGAAGTTTATTAACCCTTCAGGTGCTTCACAGGAACTAAAGCAACGTGGAAGGAAAAAATGAATATTTAACTTTTTAGCCACAAAAATGATCTTTTACAAACTTTTTTTTTTTATTTTCACAAGGGTAAAAGGAGAAAATGGACAGATAAGGTTGTTATGCAATTTCTCCTGAGTACGCCAATACCCAATATGTGGGGGAAAACCACTGTTTGGGCACACGGCAGAGCTCGTAAGGGAAGGAGCGCCGTTTGACTTTTTCAAACTAAAATTGGCTGGAATTGAGATTGGACGCCATGTCGCGCTTGGAGAACCTCTGATGCGCTTAAACAGTGGAAACCCCCACAAGTGACACCATTTTGGAAACTAGACCCCCTAAGGTACTTATCTAGATCTGTTGTGAGCACTTTGAACCCCCAAGTGTTTCACAAAAGTTTATAATGCCTAGGTGTGAAAAAAAAAAACAATTTTCCACAAAAATGATTTTTTAGTCCCAAATTTTTGAATTTTCCCAAGGAAATTGGACCCCAAAAGTTGTTGTCCAATTTGTCCTGAGTACGCTGATACCCCATATGTGGGGGGGAACCACTGTTTGGGCGCACGGCAGAGCTCAGGAAGGGAAGGAGCACCATTTGACATTTTCCAACCAAAATTGGCTGGAATTGAGATTGGATGCCATGTTGCATTTGGAGAGCCCCTGATGTGCATAAACAGTGGAAACCCCCCACAAATGACCCCATTTGGGAAACTAGACCCCCTAAGGAACTTATCTAGATCTTTGGTGAGCAATTTGAACCCCCAAGTGCTTCACACAAGTTTATAACGTAGAGCCGTAAAATTTAAAAATCATATTTTTTCCACAAAAATGATCTTTCAGCTGCAGATGAAGGAAGGGAGCCACACTTATTACTAGTGGGTAGGCGGAGCCCCAGATAGGATTAACACCTCAGATTCCAAAACGTGTTGACTGGCCCCTCCAGCTCGGGCTCCTCCTACTCAGGTCTTCAGTCTAGAATTTGAGGTCTCAGAGGATGGTCGCTGCTGGAAGCAGCTCCTCAGAAGATTTTTTTATTGTATTCGGACAAGAGACTTGGATCACCAGAGTTGGTCTAGAGGTCTCAGGGGTCTCAGCGCTGCTGGACCCCAACCTCTCCCTTGGCGGATCTATTAATTACCCTGAGGGTGGTCCCTGCAGAACCCTGCCGGCCCGGGGGGGATGAGGATAGCTTCCCTGGCGGGGACGCAAACCACGCGCAGGGGTCACTGCGATCCCCGCCCTGGGGGGGAAGCATGGGCACGCGTCAGAAACCCCTGGGGGTCCCTGTGACGCTTGGCTGGTGAGTACCCCACATTTTATTTAAAGTGTGTGAGTGTTTCCAGCGACTGCTGCGGCAGCCGCTGGTACATGTGAGACATGTTTGGTGACTGTTTCTGTCCGCAGGCAGGCGCCTGCAGGACAGGGGAGAGCAGAGAGCGAAGGAGTTCGCGCTCTTTTTTTTGAAGCCGGCGGGGGGCGTGGCTTCACGCTCCCGGGCTTTCTGTCACAGAAGCGCCGATAGGCGCTTCTCTTCCGGGTTCTCTCAGCGCGGCGGCTATTAGAAGGCTCCACGGGCTCCTTCCTGCTCCGCTCTTCCCGTACCAACAATTTACAGCACCATTACCAGCCGGGTGAGTGAAACGCTTCACGCCCACAGCGCAGAACCTATCTGTATAGCAAAACAGATAGCGTTACTTGCAGCTGCGGTCTCATATAGAGACCTTATTTTTACCTGAACTCGCACACCCCTTCTGTTAATAAGGGTGTAGTGGGGAGTTGGCGGCATTAACCCCTTTTTCAAGGGTTAACCCCTTCAGCAACGCATAGGTTCTATCCCAGTTTGGGATTAGAACTTGTAACAGTTAATTGTATCGCTGAGTATTCAGCTGATACAGCTGGGGTAGCTTTCTCACTAAGATTTAACCCTTCAGCGTGCTTGCTGCTGTCGCCTGAGAAGCCACACTTTTTTCCATAAGTTACTGACAGGTTCGGACCTGCCATATATTGTGTGAGGGCATGTCGGAACAGGGTCCAGAAGGTGCGGACCGTGCGCCAAATCTGCTTCAGAATCAGTCACACGTATCTGATACGCAGGCCTCGACATCAAGCGCAGCTATTACAGGGCACAGCGACGCCAAATTGGATGCCATCGTGTGCTCTATTGATGGCCTTTCTGACCTTTTAGGTCATTGGGTGTCAGCTAGATCCTCTCATGGGAGGAAGCGGCACAGGCCGATTTTGGCATTTCCGCATAGCGAGTCAGATCTATCTGATATGGAATGCGGACAGGGTTCCCCTTCGAATTCAGATGGGGAGTTATCCGGTTCGGATAAGGATCGGCAGGACAGTCTGTCCCTTTAGACCGAACAGAGGCTCTTATTGAAGCCATGAGGGAGGCGTTACAGTTGCCGGAGAAGGTAACTACACGTCCGGGTAAGTCGCCTCGGATGTACCAGGAGTACCGTAAGTTGCGAGCGACGTTACCAGCTCTGGAAGAGATTAAGGAAGCAGTGGAGAAGGAACGCCTGTGTCCAGATAAACGTTTTCATGGAACACGTTTTTTTTGAGGCACTATATCCGTGCTCTACGGAGTTGACAGAGACTTGGATTTCTTCTCCTGAAGTGGATGTTCCTTTATCCCAGCTCAGTAAATCCTCATTGCTCCCTGTTAAAGGGAAAGCAAGTCTGCAGGACCCGCTAGACAGAAAAACGGAGATGGCAGCGAAATCCAACTACGAGGCCGTGGGGCATGGATTCAAAGCGGTGTTAGGATCCATGTGTGCTTCTAAGGCTTCTCTATGTTGGTTGGACCGTGTACGGACGGCGATACAAAATGGATCTCCGTTATCCGAGATAGATGGTCTTCTCGATTTATTGGAAACTGCGGTTTGTTATAGCTATGATGCAGGTCTGGATACAGCATCACTGTTGTCCAAGGCGCAAGCTTCGGCTGTCACAGTCAGAAGAGCACTTTGGCTTAGACAGTGGACTGGAGACGCAGTGTCAAAACAAGGTTTGCTGTCTCTAGCCTACAAGGGTAGTCAGCTTTTTGGGTCTGATCTTTCAGAGCTGATTGCCAAGGCAAAGACGAAAGAAGCAGCCTTATCACAGCGAAGGGCTTTGGCTTCTGCGCCTAGCAGGACTAGTGCTGGTGGTGGCCGGCGATCCTTTCGTTCCAAGGGACGATTCGGTCAGTCCTCTTGGGGATCGGGTCGTCCCTCTTTTTCGGGAAGAAAGTTTACTCAGAAATCCCGCACTCCCTGGAAATCAAATTTCCGTCAAGACAAGCGGGAGACTGACAAGAAGCCCGCCAAGACGGACTGACGCCAGGTTTCCATTCGAGGGCTCTCGAGTGGGGGGTCGCCTGCTCCAATTCAAAGCGACTTGGATTTCCCGCGTTCCGGACACCTGGGTAACGCGGGTCGTGTCGGCAGGCTATTTCATAGTTTTCTTTTCGGCCCCCGGACAGGTTTTACCAGTCCCGCACTCCGTCAGAGCCCGAGTTAAAGGCCGCCCTGCTGCGAAAGGTCGACTCTCTTCTGCAGAAGGGTGTGGTAATACCAGTACCGCCGGAAGACCGGGGAAGAGTATTTTATTCCAATCTTTTTGTGGTTCCCAAAAAGGAGAACAAATTTCGTCCTATTCTGGATCTCAAAAGATTAAATCGGCATGTCCACACCCAAAAATTCCGCATGGAGTCACTTCGCTCCGTGATAACGGCCCTGTCGCAGAACGACTTTTTGGTGTCAATCAACATCCGCGACGCTTATTTGCATGTTCCAGTCGGAAGGACTCATCAGCGTTTCCTTCGCTTTGCCATAGGTCAGGACCATTACCAGTTTGTGGCTCTGCCATTCGGTTTGGCCTCAGCGCCCTGAGTTTTTACAAAAATTCTGGCGCCTCTCATGGCAATTCTCCGAAGACAGGGGGTTGCGATTTTTCCCTACCTGGACGATCTTTTGATTGTGGCGTCCTCAAAGGAGGAGGCGGTGACGGCTCGCAATCTATCCCTTCAGCTCCTGGAGGATTTCGGGTGGCTGGTGAATTGGGAGAAGTCTTCTTTGGATCCGACACAGTCGATCCTGTTTTTGGGGATGCATGTCGACACAGTACGGGCGGTAGTGTCTCTTCCTCAAGACAAGCAAGCATGTCTACTACGACATGTACAAATTATGAAGGCTTCGACAGCAATGTCTCTGCGAAAGTGTATGCGCCTTCTAGGTTTGATGGTGGCGTCCATGGAGGCACTTCCGTTTGCCCAATTTCATTCCAGGGACCTCCAAAGACTCATCCTGGGTCGTTGGGATCGATCACAGTTGTCTCTGGATTGCAGCATCATCATCTCGCACAGGGTACGAGAATCCGTAGAATGGTGGTTGCGTCCGGAAACGTTATCCCTGGGGAAATCTTTCCTCCCTCCGAAGTGGTCGGTCATTACCACCGATGCCAGCCTGACGGGCTGGGGGGGTGTTTGGAACGATCTTTGGATCCAGGGAGTATGGTCATCGGAAGAGTCTGTTCTACCGATCAACATCTTGGAATTGAGGGCAATTTTCCTTTGCCTCCAACACTGGACGGTCCCTCTGAGCGGTCTGCCAGTTCGAGTGCAGACGGACAATGCGACGGCGGTCGCGTATATCAATCACCAAGGCGGGACAAGGAGCTCCAGGCTCATGATGGAGGTGTCTCGGATCCTGCTATGGGCCGAGGCCACGGTTCCAGCCATCTCTGCAATTCACATTCCAGGAGTCCAGAATACCACGGCGGACTTTCTCAGTCGCGAGAAGATGGATCCTGGAGAATGGAGTCTCCATCCGGAAATGTTTGCACTACTGTGCTCCCGTTGGGGAACTCCCCAAGTGGATTTGATGGCATCCAGGGTCAATGCCAAACTACCGACCTTCATGTCCAGGTGCAAGGACCCGAAGGCAGTGGCGGTGGATGCTCTGGTAGCTCCGTGGACCAGTTCGAGCTGGTCTATGTGTTTCCACCGATTTCTTTGCTTCCTCTGGTACTGCGTCGGATCAGACTGGAAGGAATCCCGGCTATGTTGATAGCTCCGGATTGGCCAAGGAGGACGTGGTTCTCGACACTGGTGGCGCTTTTGGCAGCTCCGCCATTTCCACTTCCTCTTCGCCCGGACCTGTTATCACAAGGGCCCGTTCGTCATCCGGACTTGAAGTCTCTGCGTTTGACGGCGTGGCTCTTGAGACCGAAATATTGACCCGTAGAGGTTTTTCAGCTGAAGTCATTGCCACTCTGCGAGCTGCCAGAAGTCCGGCTACTACCAGGATTTATCATAAAACCTGGGAAGCCTTCTTTTCGTGGTGTTCAAGTTCCTCAAGGAATCCGAGGATTTTTTCTATGCCCAATCTGTTGGCTTTTTTGCAGTACGGGTTGGACAAAGGTTTAGCTGTTAGCACTCTGAAAGGTCAGGTTTCTGCCCTGTCCTTGTTGTTTCGCAAGGCTATCGCCTCGCGTAGGGATGTACGCTCCTTTTTTCAAGGAGTAACCCGTCAGTTTCCACCACGGAAGGCACCTGTGTCTCCTTGGCGACTCAACCTTGTTTTGGAGGCTCTTCAGCAATGTGCCTTTTGAGCCGATGAGTTCTGCTAGCCTTTCGTTACTTTCTTGGAAAGTTGCATTTTTAGTGGCAGTAACCTCTTTAAGAAGGGTTTCTGAGTTGGCAGCTCTTTCTTGCTCGCCTCCTTTCCTGGAGTTTTACCCGGATCGAGTAGTGCTTCGCACACGGGGTGACTTTCTACCTAAGGTGGTGTCGCGTTTTCTTGTTAACCAGGATATTGTGTTGCCCTCGCTCTGTCCGGGCCCGAAGAATGCAAAGGAACGAGATTTGCACAAATTGGATTTAGTGCGGGCCTTGAAGTTCTATTTGTCTATTACTCAAGGTTTTAGGAAAACAGATTCTCTGTTTGTGATCCCAGCAGGTCGTAGACGTGGTCAACGAGCTTCCAAGGATTCTATAGCTCGTTGGATTCGGTCAGCCATTTTGGAGGCTTATCGACTTAAAGGCGAACCTTGTCCGATTAAGGTTCGAGCTCACTCCACGAGGGCTGTGGCTTCATCGTGGGCTTTCCATCAGGGGGCTTCGGCAGCTCAGCTCTGCCGAGCGGCGACCTGGCGTTCCGTCCACACATTTACAAAGTTTTATAAGGTGGACGTCAGTGCTTCCGCTGATGCGGCCTTAGGACGTAGGGTCCTACAGGCAGCGGTATTCTAAGTTAACTTGTGTTGGCGCCTGTTGCGCATTTGTTTAGGTGTTGGGTTTCTGCCTTTTTTGGTTTTTCTCCCACCCTATTGTTTGGACTGCTTTGGGACGTCCCACTAGTAATGAGTGTGGCTCCCTTCCTTCATCTGCAGCTGAAAGACGGATTTTGGTAAGAACTTACCTGTAAAATCCTTTTCAGCGAAGAAGGAAGGGAGACACACATCCCTCCCATGGCAGAAGTGTGTTGTTGTATTTACAGATGCAGCGTGGCCCTTCTCTGATAGCGATTTTCTGAGCTGAGGTCGACGCGCTACGGCTCTGTTCCAGCATTGCCAGCCTATCGCAGTTGTCAGGTTCAGTGAGTAGTACCTGGAACTGTGTGGTTTTTCGTTGCAAATGCATGCATAACCTGTATTTTTGTATTTTTCTCTGAAGTCCTTCAGAAGGGGTTATGTTGCTTCGCTGGTTATATTGTTCTTCCTAAGCTTTGGTACGACTGAAGACCTGAGTAGGAGGAGCCCGAGCTGGAGGGGCTGGTCAACACGTTTTGGAATCTGAGGTGTTAATCCTATCTGGGGCTCCGCCTACCCACTAGTAATGAGTGTGTCTCCCTTCCTTCTTCGCTGAAAAGGATTTTACAGGTAAGTTCTTACCAAAATCCGTCTTTTCACCCCAATTTTTATTTTTCCAAGGGTAACAAGACTCCAAAAGTTATTGTGCAATTTGTCCTGAGTGCGCTGATACCCCATATGTGGGAGTAAACCACTGTTTGGGTGCATGGCAGAGCTTGGAAGGGAAGGAGCGCTGTCTGACTTTTTCAACGCAGAATTGGCTGGACGCCATGTCGTGTTTGGAGAGCTCCTGATCTGCCTAAACAGTGGAAACCCCCATAAATGACACCATTTTGGAAACTCGACCCCTCAAGGAACTTATCTAGATGTGTGGTGAGAACTTTGAACCCCCAGGTGTTTCACTAAAGTTTATAACGTACAGCCGTAAAATAAAAAATCTTTTTTTTTACAAAAATGATTTTTTCACCCCCAATGTTTTATTTTCACAAGGGTAACAGAAGAAATTGGAACCCAAAAGTTGTTGTCCAATTTGTCCTGAGTACGCTGATACCCAATATGTGGGCGAAAACTACTGTATGGGCACACGTCGGGCTCGAAGGGAAGTATGACGTTTTGGATTGCAGACTTGAAGGAATGGTCTGGGGCGTCATGTCGCATTTGGAGAGCCCTGATGCGCTAAACAGTGAAATCCCCACAAGTGACCCCATTTTGGAAAATAGACCCCACAAGGAACTTTCTAGATGTGTGGTGACGCTATGAAGCCCCAAGTGCTTCACAGAAGTTTATAATGTACAGCCGTAAAAACAAAAAATCATTTTTTTTTTACAAAAATGATATTTTCACCCCAGTTTTTTATTTTCCCAAGGGTAACAGAAGAAATAGGACAAATTGCACAGTACTCTTGGGGTCCAGAGTACGCTGATACCCCATATGTGGGATAAACTACTGTTGGGACGCATGCAAGAGCTCAAATGAAGGAGAAACCGTTTGACTTTTCAACGCAGAATTGGCTGGTATTGAGATCAGACGCCATGTCACATTTGGAAGTCCCCATGTGCCTAAACACGAAACCCACCAATTTTTAACTCCAACCCTAAACCAACACAACCCTAACCCTAGTCCAACCCTACCACAAACCCTAACCCTAACACACACCCTAATCCCAACCTAACCTAATCCTAACTTTAGCGCCAATTCTAACCCTAACTTTAGACCGAAACCCTAACCCTAATGGAAAATGGAAATAAATACATTTATTTTATTTTATTATTTTTCCCTAACTAAGGGATGATAAAGGGGGTCTGATTTACTATTTATAGCGGGTTTTTATGATTGGCAGCTGTCACGCTAAAAGACGCTTTTTATTGCAAAAAATAGTTTTTTGCATCGCCACATTTTGAGAGCTATAATTTTTGCATATTTTGGCCCACAGAGTCATGTGAGGTCTTATTTTTTGCGGTACGAGTTGACGTTTTTATTGGTACCTTTTTTGAGCACTGACATTTTTTGATCGCTTTTTATTTCGATTTTTGGGAGGTTAGAATGAACAAAAATCAGCAATTCATGAATTTCTTTTGGGGGTGGCGTTTTTATCGTTCCGCATGTGGTAAAATTGATAAAGCAGTTTTATTCTTCGGGTCAGTACGATTACGGCGATACCTCATTTATATCATTTTTTTATGTTTTGGCGCTTTTATAGAATAAAAACAATTTTATATGAAAAATAATTATTTTTGCATCGCTTTATTCTGCGAGCTATAACTTTTTTATTTTTTCGCTGATGATGCTGTATGACGGCTCGTTTTTTGCGGGACAAGATGACGTTTTCAGCGGTACCATGTTTTTTTATATCCGTCTTTTTGATCGCGTGTTATTCCACTTTTTGTTCGGCGGTATGATGATAAAGCATTGATTTTTTGCTTTGTTTTTTTTAAGTGGTTCACTAAAGGGGTAACTAGTGGGACAGTTTTATAGGGGGGTCGTTACGGACGCGGCGATACCAAATATGTGTACTTTTATTGTTTTGTTTTTTTTATTTACAGGAAGAAATTAATTTATTGGGAATATAATATAATATATATTTTTTTTTTTATTTATTTTTTGGTTTTTTCTTTTAAAACATGTTTATTTTTATTTTTTTTACTTTTTTACTTTGTCCCAGGGTGGGACATCACTGTATTTTATCAGATCGCTGGTGTGACAGTGTGCACAGCACTCTGTCACACCAGCGATCGCACAGGCATAGATGCAGGCTTCTCAGTGCCTGCTCTCAGCAGGCACTGAGGAAGCTGCCTCCCTCCAGGACCCCGGCGCCATCTTGGATCCGGGTCCTGGGAGGGAGGAAGCCCTCAGAAGTTACAGCGCGATCACATCGCGCTGCTCTGAGGGTCTTTCTGGGGGGCGCGCAGGGAGCCCCCACCCTGCGCGATCCTCCCCTGTGCCCCCAGTACACCGCGATCATGTTTGATCGCAGTGTGCAAGGAGTTAATGTGCGGGAGCGGTCCGTGACCGCTCCTGACACAGTCACGGGTGTCAGCTGTGATAATCAGCTGACACCCGGCGGCGATTAGCTGCGCTCCCTACGGGAGAGCAGCTAATCGCCTATGACGTACTATCCCGTCCATGGTCAGATTGGCACAGGTTTCATGGACGGGATAGTACGTCTGATGTCAGAGAGGGGTTAATACTTTGTTGCGCCACCTTTTGCTGCGATTACAGCTGCAGTCGCTTGGGGTATGTCTCTGTCACTTTTGTACACCGAGAGACTGAAATTCTTGCCCATTCTTCCTTGGCAAACAGCTCGAGCTCAGTGAGGTTGGATGGAGATTGTTTGTGAACAGCAGTTTTCATCTCTTTCCACAGATTCTCGATTGGATTCAGGTCTGGACTTTGACTTGGCCATTCTAACACCTGGATACGTTTATTTGTGAACCATTCCATTGTAGATTTTGCTTTGTTTGGGATCATCGTCTTGTTGGAAGACAAATCTCCGTCCCAGTCTCAGGTCTTTTGCAGACTCCAACAGGTTTTCTTCAAGAACGGTCCTGTATTTGGCTCCATCCATCTTCCCATCAATTTTAACCATCTTCCCTGTCCCGGCTGAGAAAAGCAGCCCCAAACCATGATACTGCCACAACCATGTTTGACAGTGGGGATGGTGTGTTCAGGGTGATGAGCTGTGTTGCCTTTACACCAAACATATCGTTTGGCATTGTTGCCAAGAAGTTTGATTTTGGTTTCATCTGACCAGAGCACCTTCTTCCACATGTTTGTGTCTCCCAGGCGGCTTGTTGTAAACTTTAAGCAACACTTTTTATGGATATCTTTGAGAAATGGCTTTCTTCTTGCCACTCTTCCATAAAGGCCAGATTTGTGCAGTGTACGACTGATTGTTCTATGGACAGACTGTCCCACCTCAGCTGTAGATCTCTGCAGTTCATCCAGAGTGATCATGGGCCTCTTGGCTACATCTCTGATCAGTCTTCTCCTTGTTTGAGATGAAAGTTTAGAGCAGTGTTTCTCAACTCCAGTCCTCAGGACCCACCAACAGGTCATGTTTTCAGGATTTCCTTAGTATTGCACAGGTGATAATTTTATAACCTGCTCAAGCATTAATTCCATCACCTTTGCAATACTAAGGAAATCCTGAAAACATGACCTGTTGGTGGGTTCTGAGGACTGGAGTTGAGAAACACTGGTTTAGAGGGACGGCCGGGTCTTGGTAGATTTGCAGTGGTATGATACTCCGTCCATTTCAATATGATCGCTTGCACAGTGCTCCTTGGATGTTTAAAGTTTTGGAAATCATATTGTATCCAAATCCGGCTTTAAACTTCTCCACAACAGTATCACAGACCTGCCTGTTGTGTTCCTTGGTCTTCAAGATGCTCTCTGTGCTTCAAACAGAACCCTGAGACAATCACAGAGCAGGTGCATTTATACAGAGACTTGATTACACAGGAGGATTATATTCATCACTAGTAATTTAGGACAACATTGGATCATTCAGAGATCCACAATGAACTTCTGGAGTGAGTTTGCTGCACTGAAAGTAAAGGGGCCGAATAATATTGCACGCCCCACTTTTCAGTTTTTGTATTTCCACAAAAATTTAAATATA
>JARQOD010000010.1:68003188-68008941 GCA_033576555.1 Oophaga sylvatica
CATGCACCAACTGCGTCAAGGTCTGCATCTTGTCGCGGAAGCGCATGACATAATCCACGATGGACACTTCCGTGGGGTTTGGCTCATCTTCCCAGGATTCTCTTATCAACCCAAGGGGTCCCCGGACTCGCCTACCATACAGGAGCTCGAAGGGGGAGAACCCCGTCGAGGCCTGCGGGACTTCTCTGTAGGCAAATAGCAGGTGTGGGAGGTACCGCTCCCAATCGCGTCCCTGGGTCTCAACCAGCATGCGGAGCATCTGTTTGAGGGTACCGTTAAAGCGCTCACACAAACCATTGGTCTGTGGGTGATACGCACTCGATACCATACGCGTCACCTGCATTTTGCTGCAGAGAGCCTTCATTAGCCGAGACATAAATTGGGTCCCTTGATCGGTAAGCATCTCCCTGGGAAATCCTACCCGTGAAAAGATGGTCACCAGTGCATCCGCCACCTTATCTGCCCTAGTTGAGGACAGAGCTACTGCCTCGGGTACCGGGTAGCGTAGTCTACCACAGTCAGGATGTATTGCTTTCCAGAGCTGCTGGGGACGGCCAGCGGGCCCACAATGTCCACCGCGATTCTCTGGAAAGGCTCCTCTATCACTGGCAACGGGATCAGGGGAGCCTTAAGAGCAGGCCCCGCCTTCCCCACTCTTTGACAGGTGATACAGGAGCGGCATTAGTTAGTCACATCTGTCCCCATCTTGGGCCAATAGAAGTGTTGAGACAGCCGTGCCTGAGTTTTGCTAATCCCCAAGTGTCCAGCAAGTGGAATCTCATGGGCAATCCTCAACAACTCACCTCGGAACTGGTGCGGGACGACCAGCTGTTTTTCCCTCAACCACTCCTTTTGGGAACCTCCGGGTACTGTCTCCCGGTACAACCTTCCTCGTTCCCAGAACACCCTCTCCTTATCAGTCACGGAGGTGGGCGTCTCGGCGAGGTGCCTCAAGTTCCCCAGGCTCGCATCTGAGTGCAGAGCGGCCTGGAACTCCTGGCTGGAGGCAGCCAGAAGTGACGTCAGGGTTCCTTCCTCACTGGGACCCTCTGGGACCGGCTCTAGGTCCACCTCTGGTTCAGTCTCTCCTGTAGCGGAGGAGGGTCCAGATGGCAGGGCGCTACCTGCGATCCGGGCACTCTGACTGCGGGTGACAGCAGCTACATATGCAGTCTCCCCGGGGATTTCTATAGACCCATCAGCCTGCGCTGCTATGGGCTCTACCTCCCCATCCACCCCAACACTTCAGGAGCAGTGCTACTTATGGGCCAGTTACCTTCCTCGGTGGCACTGGTCAGTGTCATGGCGTCACCTTCCTCCCGGTTCCCATGCACCTCCCCATTTCCTTGAGCACTGTCGCTTGCTCCTGCTAGGGGTTCCTCAGCCGTCTCACTCCGCAGAGCGACGGGACTGAACGCTCCTGTACCTGTGGACACATCTACCACTTCAGGGAAAGGGTTAACAGATTCAGATGGCACAGATACATCACTATCAACATCAGTCCTAGGGAAAGAAAGGTTATCAGTTGCATCATCACTTCGCAAAGCATTAGCAGGTAACACAATCAGTTTCCCATCATCATCAACATCATGGTTAACGTTAACCTTATCATCAGATTGGGAAGGGGTGTCAGGGACATAGTACGCCACCATCCTCCCCAGATCAGTCCCCAATAAAACATCAGTGGGCAGGTTTTCGGACACCCCCACTTCCTTCACCCCGCTCCCGGTACCCCAGTCAATGAAAACTCGGGCTATCGGCAAGGGGTAGTGGACGCCCCCAATCCCTGTGACAGTTAAGGTTTTCCCCGGAATCAACTCTTCAGGGGCCGCCAGTTCGGGTCGGATGAGGGTTCGTTCAGCCCCGGTGTCCTTGAGGCCTGTAGCAAGACGGGCCCCCACGCGGACGGGCTGCACGTTGTCATCAACCCTCCCCACCACACCACCCACCAAAAGAACAGAGGCGTTGGGCCCGGAGGCCTTGGCTGGGGGGTTCTTCTGCCTCTCCGGACAGGTGGCGCTGATGTGTCCAGTCCTTTTACAGGAGAAACACTGGCGGGGGTCTGATGTAGGCCGGGCACTGGCAAAGGGGATAGTGCCTCCAGAGGGACGGCTGGCAGGGGCACTGGGGTTGGTTGCAGGCTTACCCCCTCCCCAACGGGTGGTGACGGCCTTCCGCACCTCGGGTTTCCGGTTGGCCTCATAGCTGTCGGCGATCCGGGCTGTTGTGACCGCGTCCTCTGGTTCTCGGTCCAGGATGAACTGTCGGACCTCAGCTGGGCACAGATGCAGGAACTGGTCTTTGATCATCAGGTCTTTCAGCTCCTCATAGGTGTCAACTGACAGTCCATGGATCCACTGGTCAAAGTGGTTCCTGAGTCCTTTCACCACATCGCTATAACTGTCGTGTGGGCCACGTTGGAGGTTACGGAACTTCTTTCGGTATACCTCAGGGGTTAGCTGGTACTTGGCAATCAGGGCCTGCTTGATGGCCTCATAGTCACTGTCTTGATCTGGTGCGAGTGAAGCGAACGCCTCCAAAGCTTTGCCCTTCAGCCCGGGGGTCAAGTACCTGGCCCATTGGTCGGCAGGCAGCCGGTACTGTCTGCAGACTTTCTCAAAGGCCCGCAGAAAAGTGTCCAAGTCTCCTTCCTTTTCCAGCACGGGAAAGTGCTCCGGCCGGGGCTTGGGACTCTGAGAGCTGCTGGGTGTACCGCTCTGGGCTGTGGAGGGCATTGCCCCTTGTCTGAGCAGCTCCAGTTCATGGGCTCTCTGAGCTTCCCGCTCGGCTCTCTCAGCCTCTCGCTGTTTGGCCTCTCGCTGGTCGGCTCTCTCTTGAGCTTGCTGGATCAGCCTCAGGCGTTCTTCCCGGTTGTCAGCGGTGAGTCCCTCCAGGGCCGCCTGCAGGTAAGGGTCCACCTCTCTCTGGGCGTAAGCAGTCAGGGGTTGGGCCTCTGCTCCTGCGGCACCACCTTGGCTTGGGCCGGCTCCTGCGCCAGCCACGCTCCGATGCTCGCCCAGCTCCTTCAGGGCCTGGACCAGTCGGGCTTTGGTTTGGTTCTTGTGGTCAAGGCCGTGGTACACGCAGATTCCCACAAGAGTGTCCCTGTTCTGCTTTTCGAACCAACTTGCTCCTCTTGTAGCCATGGTTGCCAAATAAAAGATAGGATAGAAAAACAATGAGAAGTGAGGGGTAACCGCAAGTACACACAATTGTCTCAGGACTAATAAACACTGAGTCTGTTCTCCAAAACTTTAGCTGCAGGGTCGCTGAAGAACCGTGCAAGTTTTTTAGTGAAGGGAATGATTGCTCAAACCAGATCACTAATGCTCTATAATCCCACCGCTTGCCACCAATATGTGATGAACGGGCACACGGTAGCCCGGGGTATCACGGCTTGTGATCCCTCCGTGCTGCAAATGTGACGAAAACGCGCACACACACGACGGCTGCTGCCGTCCGACCCAGTAAACTGCAGGGATTTATAATTATCCCACTTCCACTTAGGAACTTGCAGCTCTCTGGCGCCCCCCTTACCCTCAGGTCAGTCAGGGAACTGCACCTAGGATAATTGGTCGCCAGACGGGTCACTTGGATGTGTGCTGGCTATTGGGCACGCTGCAGTGAGGGAATTATAATTACTCCTGGCTGCAGCCAGGCAGTACCCTTATAAACCCCGCTCCGTCACTGCCAGCGCCACCCAATAGATTAACACTTTACACCCCTTCCTTTTAGCTGCCACCAGCTACGGCTTTTGATGAACAATTTATCAAGAGGGTCCGTAGCAACCCCAAAACAGTAGCGTAGTGCTTCAGGCACGTGCAAATTCGTTTATAGAGCAGGAGAAACAAACTAATAAATTTATAGGTTTATTCCTTAAAAAAAAACAGGCAGTGCTTATATAATATAAAAAGATGTAACAAACTGAGACAATATCGTTATGTACAGATGCAGTTATAAAATAAAATGGGATTAAGAATGAAAGATAACTCACATGGTTGTTAGATTATTTACAGGCAAGCCAGGCTGGGGGAAGGAGCCACACGTCATAGTTCATTGACAGATCTCTTACTCAGGACATCCCAGCAGAAAGTGCCTAAGGAACTTCACTGCAAGACTTATGCATGTCAGCTTCTGACCTCACAAAAAGGGGCTGGTTTTCTGGCCACCTCCCCTGGCTGCAAGCTATGGTTTGAGCTCTGCAATATCATAAGGTTCATAACTCGTCCTGTGAACCTAGCAGAATAACGGCAGACCTATCAATGATCTTACTCTAAAATGACGGTTCCAATGAGCCCACACTTGGGTGGGCTAGTACATGGGGCACCCGAGAATTCCATTTCTCGGGTTCTGTTGGAGTTACGGGTTTACCAGTACCACGGGAACGATGCCCGTCGGCGAAATGGTTCAACACAGTAATTTTCGGTTTCTAGCGAATGCTCCCCCGTGTTTTTCCCAAAAAAAAATGAATTCTCCAAAAAGGGTGTATAGGGCTTTTGCAGGGGTTTCGAAGACAAAGGGGAAAATTCCTGAGGGGGGGGAAAGATCGAGTGCGCTGCAGAGAGAAGGAGGGGGGGACTTTGCCCCTTTCTTGCAAAAAGTGGGGGGGTTTTAGTTTTAGCAACAGCACAAGCATGAAACTGCGTATCTCCTATTATGTTAGTGTGTGTGTGTGTATATGTGGGTGTTTTTTATGGGGGGTGTGTAGATGGGTGCCCGTATGTGTTTGTGTGTGTATTTTGTGTTTTTGTGTTTGTATATAGTGTTGTGTTGGTATGTGTGTGTGTTGGTTGTTTTGTCTGTATTTGGTGTGTCTGTATATGTGTGTGTTGTATATGTTTGTGTGTGTTGTTTTGTGTGGTCTGTTATGTGTGTGTTGTTATGTGTTGTCTGTATGTGTGTGTTTGGGTGTTGTATATGGTGTGGTCGTTAAATTTTTGTTGGTATCTGTGTATTGTGTGTTAATTGGATGTGTGTGTGTTGTATATTTGGGGTGTGTTATGTGTGGGGGTATGTTGGGTTAAAAGTGGTGTATATGTGTGCTGTATTTGTTTGTGTGATATGTGTTGTGTATATGTGGTGTATATGTGTGATATTGTGTTAAAGTGTGTGTGTTATGTGTGTGTGTATATGGGTATGTGTGTTTATATGTGTGTGTATATGGGGGGTGGTATTGGGGGTTTGTATTGGGTGCCCGTATGTGTGCCTGTATGTGTGTGTGTATTGGGGTGTGTGTATATGGGTTGGTTTGGGTTGTGTTATGTATGTGTGTGTATTTTTGGGTTTTATGTATGTGTTGGTGTATATATAGTTTGTATTATGGTGTGTTCTGTTTTGTGTGTGCAGTATAGTGTGTATATATAGTATGTGGTTTAAATTTTGTGTATATGTGTGTGTATGTATGTGTGCGTTAGTTTTGTGTATATGTTGTTGTATAGTGTGTGGTTGTGTGAGTTAGTATGTATTGTGTGCTATGTATGTATTGTGCAGGTGTTATGTGTGGTATAGTGTGTATGGTGTGTCTGATGTTGTGTCTGTAATGTGTGTCTGTATAATGTGTGTGTGTGTTTTTTGGTGTATTGTGTGTGGTGTATGTGTGTGTGTTTATATGTGGGGGGGTTTTTAAATATTTTGTATATGTTGTATGTGGTGCATAGTTGTTTATGTGTATTATTAAATTTTATACCCACTATACAGACCACGAAAACACACACATAAACACACACTCACACACCATATATATACATTTTTAT
>JARQOD010000010.1:68009041-68114204 GCA_033576555.1 Oophaga sylvatica
CTTTCCAAGCCCTGCCGTACGCCCAAACAGTTTCCCCCCCCACATATGGGGTATCAGCGTACTCAGGACAAATTGGACAACAACTTTTGGGGTCCAATTTTCCTTGGGAAAATTCAAAAATTTGGGACTAAAAAAATCATTTTTGTGGAAAATTGTTTTTTTTTTTCACACCCAGGCATTATAAACTTTTGTGAAACACTGGGGGTTCAAAGTGCTCACATAGATCTAGATAAGTACCTTAGGGGGTCTAGTTTCCAAAATGGTGTCACTTGTGGGGGTTTCCACTGTTTAGGCGCATCAGAGGTTCTCCAAACGCGACATGGCGTCCAATCTTAATTCCAGCCAATTTTAGTTTGAAAGTCAAACGGCGCTCCTTCCCTTACGAGCTCTGCTGTGTGCCCCAAACAGTGGTTTTCCCCACATATGGGGTATTGGCGTACTCAGGAAAATTGCACAACAACCTTATCTGTCCATTTTCTCCTTTTACCCTTGTGAAAAAAAAAAAAAAGTTTGTAAAAGATCATTTTTGTGAAAAAATATGATTTTTAAATTTTACGGCTCTACGTTATAAACTTGTGTGAAGCACTTGGGGGTTCAAATTGCTCACTAAAGATCTAGATAAGTTCCTTAGGGGGTCTATTTTCCCAAATGGGGTCATTTTCGGGGGGTTTCCACTGTTTAGGCACATCAGGGGCTCTCCAAATGCAACATGGCATCCAATCTCAATTCCAGCCAATTTTGGTTGGAAAAAGTCAAATGGTGCTCCTTCCCTTCCGAGCTCTGCCGTGCGCCCAAACAGTGGTTCCCCCCCACATATGGGGTATCAGCTTACACAGGACAAATTGGACAACAACTTATGTGGTCCAATTTCTCCTGTTACCCTTGGGAAAATAAAAAATTAGTGACTAAAAGATAATTTTTGTGGGAAAAAAATAGGATTTTTTATTTTCATGCCCGGCATTATAAACTTGTGTGAAGCACTTGGGGGGTCAAAGTGCTCACCAAAGATCTAGATAAGTTCCTTAGGGGGTCTAGTTTCCAAAATGGGGTCACTTGTGGGGGGTTTCCACTGTTTAGGCTCATCTGGGGCACTGCAAACGGAACATGACCCCCATCAACGTCTGCATTCCAAAACGTTACTACTTCCTTTCCAAGCCCTGCCGTACGCCCAAACAGTTTCCCCCCCCACATATGGGGTATCAGCGTACTCAGGACAAATTGGACAACAACTTTTGGGGTCCAATTTCCTTGGGAAAATTCAAAAATTTGGGACTAAAAAAATCATTTTTGTGGAAAATTGTTTTTTTTTTCACACCCAGGCATTATAAACTTTTGTGAAACACTTGGGGGTTCAAAGTGCTCACAATAGATCTAGATAAGTACCTTAGGGGGTCTAGTTTCCAAAATGGTGTCACTTGTGGGGGTTTCCACTGTTTAGGCGCATCAGAGGTTCTCCAAACGCGACATGGCGTCCAATCTTAATTCCAGCCAATTTTAGTTTGAAAGTCAAACGGCGCTCCTTCCCTTACGAGCTCTGCTGTGTGCCCAAACAGTGGTTTTCCCCCACATATGGGGTATTGGCGTACTCAGGAGAAATTGCACAACAACCTTATCTGTCCATTTTCTCCTTTTACCCTTGTGAAAATAAAAAAAAAAAAGTTTGTAAAAGATCATTTTTGTGGCTAAAAAGTTAAATATTCATTTTTTCCTTCCACGTTGCTTTAGTTCCTGTGAAGCACTTGAAGGGTTAATAAACTTCTTGAATGTGGTTTTGAGTACCTTGAGGGGTGCAGTTTTTAGAATGGTGTCACTTTTGGGAATTTTCTGCCATATAGACCCCTCAAAGTGACTTCAAATGTGAGGTGGTCCCTAAAAAAAATGGCTTTGTAAATTTTGTTGTAAAAATGAGAAATCGCTGGTCAACTTTTAACCCTTATAACTTCCTAACAAAAAAAAATTTTGGTTCCAAAATTGTGCTGATGTAAAGTAGACATGTGGAAAATGTTATTTCTTAACTATTTTGTGTGATATATTTCTCTGTTTTAAGGGAATAAAAATTCAAAGTTTGAAAATTGCAAAATTTTAAAATTTTTTGCCATATTTGCGTTTTTTCAAAAATAAACGCAAGTTATATCGAAGAAATTTTACTTCTTACGTGAAGTACAATATGTCACGAGAAAACAATCTCAGAATCGTGAATATCCGTTGAAGCGTTCAGAGTTATAACCTCATAAAGAGATAGTGGTCAGAATTGTAAAAATTGGCCTGGTCATTAACGTGCAAACCACCCTTGGGGGTGAAGGGGTTAATACACATATATTTGAAATATGTACAGGTATCTATTTATAACTTAATAAAACCCTCTATTAAAGCTCCGCATACTGCAACATCAGCAGATCCATTTCCTGACAGACAACTTAACCCCTTCATCAAATTGGGTACTATCTGCTCCTGCACCATTTAGGAAGAAAGGTACTGATCCTATATATACTGGTCTAAGGGAATACACCTCTACTTGTATACTGTTCCTAAAACTCTATCATTTCCTGCAGATATATACATCCTTCTGGTAGGGGAATTTATTATTCCTTGCCTATTCTACAACGGCTGGAACCATTATCCACGATATCACCAACATTTCTTCAAGTGAGTACCTCCATTTAGCGCGGTGATTTATCCCCCTTTCTTTCAATTTTAGACGTGACAGGTGTGCACAGTACCTGTCTAACATCACCAGCAGCTCCTTTAGTGGTTTTACATCAGGTTCAAGCACATATACTTTGTCCTAATTAGTGAGCGCCAGTGTCTATACATATATATATATATATATATATATAAGAAAAATGAATCACACAAATAAGGCCAGTACTAGTCCAAGTACATTTTATACCACCGCCCACAAAAATAAAAATACATTATTCTAATGTATGGGATATATCGGAAAGGTGAACACGTTTTAAATGTATTTTAGTGCCATTTGTTCTATAAAAAGAAAGAAATAGAAAAATGAGATGAATGAATGAATTTGATACAAAGTGAATTTTCATCAATGATTTAGGAATTTGCGAATTTGAACGGCTAGTGATTTGCTTCAGATTAAACTACTAAAACGGCGGTCACCATTTTATACATTGTATCAGGTGGCATCAGCCTGAAACCACATGAACTTGGGTGGGCTTTCCTATAATGCCTTGCAGCTATCATATATCATGCTATAGCCCAGCAAATCAGGAGGGACTATCAAAGCCTGTATAAAAGCTGAAGCGGGGAATGCAGGAGCCATTTTGTGATGAATCTGGATAGTGAATGGATGTCACAGCTCAGCCATAGAGAGAGAAAGCCATAAAGCACTGAAGAAGCTGTTTGAATAAAGTGTGATAGTAAAGCAATGAGGAAAAGAGAACGTTTTTAAGGGTAATTGGAGGCTTTGGACTACTTTTGGTTTGCGGACAAATCTATTGAGTTGAATCTACTAGATTCAAATCAAACATCCTCGAAACAATTCACTCAATTTGGCAATTGCTGACCAATGACGTTCCAGATGTGTGTGATGGAAGCAGGTATGGACTGGGGCTGAAATTTAGTCCTGGCATTTGAAATCACACAGTTCCATGGTGTCCCCGTCCCATGAACCTGATGGGATATATTACTAATATTACCCTGGATGGAGGAAAGGAAGATTTTCTACAAGACCAATATTTCTAATGATACCAGTGGCCTACTGGGGTAAGTGACGGAGTCAGCAACTTTGTGCTCCATCACAACTCTTAACAGTATGGGTATCTTGAGAACACCGATTCTGTTAACAATGTAGCAGACAAGGCAGCCCCATGACCAGACAGGCCCTTCTGGCATTTGCCAAAGTTGCCAGATGGCCAGTACAGCCCTGGATGGAAGACAAGTCTGGAGACGCTGCAGGGTATGGTAGCACCATTAGTCCAGGTAGGCAGCTCAGCACCAGTAAAATGAAGCCTGGGACACTTTGGAGAAATGGCTGTACCACTGGATTCCTTTGACCCATTCTGTACTGCCAGTGAAATTGGACTTCACATACCAAGCCGAAGGCATCAAAAAAGGGTCTATACAAACCATCAGAAGGCATTTGCATAACATTTGGGCTACAATCCACACATCCAGCTACAGGTATCCATTGGCCTCATGCCATCGAAGGCCATCATGGTGCAGAACAAGGCAGCAATGGAGCTGGAATTGAAGGTTATCTATTACATTTCCATTTTTTAACATTTGCACATCAATACCATGTCGATCCATCCTGTGATTTCCATAATTCCATGACTTTTCCTTCTTGGTGTTGAGGACTGAATTTTGTTATATTAAATCTAAGGATATTTTCCATATTTTCAATGGCCAGTTGACCATATACTGTATATTATCATATATTGGTTGCCACTTTTGAATTGTCTTCCTAAAAACTGATAAAATAATTTGAAAGTGATAATTTTATTAATTTTTAATATCAATTATGGCTACTTTATCTGACAGCATCTCTTTAAATAAGTACAAAATTGGCAAAGTTTCATCAATTGTTTTAGGCGAGGTTTTCTTGAGCCTGTTCTGTTCTTTTGTCTCTGCACCCTGTGGCTTGACGTAATTGAATGTTTTTGTCTCATGGGTTTTTTAATAGAAATGTGTCTTTCAAACTATTAAAAAAAATAAATAACATTGGGTTATTGCACAAATCCAAGCTGTCCTACGAGAAGCATTGCATTCATGCTGTCCAATGCTACGTAGAATTTCAAGAATGCAACACACACCGGCCTGGAATCTAATCCCAGAGAGGACGGATTGTTCTTACCGGACATAGACGTATTAAAGGATTTATATAGAATTCCAGTTTGATGGATATTATATTCTCAGAGTTGGTTTTGAAGCTAGATACATGTTCGGTGGTATAACGGGTCTGTACAATATCTATAGTGACAGCAAGTTATTGCCAGTAAAAACTTTCCCCCAAAACTTTTGAAGGTCCATTGGCACACTATAGGCGTTACATAGCAGAAGAACCAAAACGGAGTTAAAAACAGTCCTCTGGAGGAATCGGGCTCTACGGTAGTGTCTGCAAGTCATGCTAAAATTGAGGGACAAAACTTCAATGTTGATCTATGGTGATGGATTCCAACCTGCTGCTCTAAAACTGTTGTGAAACCTCGATCATTGATTATCGGAGCATGGTGGGAGTTATCATTTGGCCACAGGTTGGAGACCACTGATCTATCGGAAAGAATGTTTCAAGTGAATGTCTGTCCATAACAAAAAATTCTACTGTGTTGGGCATCACTTTTTTCCTCTTAGGATTTGATAGGAAAAAACAGGCATCTACGGTTTTAATATGCAGGGTACAAGTCCCAACCACCCCAATATAGTTGGCTGGTCCATGCCTGCATCACCTATTGATGCTAGAAACACCGCTCCGGCGACAGAGACAGATGTCGTTAAAGCAGGAACCGACGAGGATGTAAAATTTTTCATTTTACGCTGGAGGAATACTTTGTAAAATACAGGTAACACAGCTGTATACAGTCCTGCACACGACTCTTCTCTGTGCTAAAAGACATTTAGAAGCGGTCGTATGATATTTGAGGAATTAGAATTTTCACGCTGAACTTTCTTTTAACTTTGACCTACAGTAATCTATGAGTGGAGTAACATTGATATTCTGTATGTTCCATCTATAAATCACATCTGTAACCGCAAGGATATTTGTCTTAGGGCGAGATGCTATTGTAACGAACGGAATCGGAGGCACAGAAGGTGAAGTTCACATTTGTCTATTATTTTTTAGAGTGGAACCTCAGGACCACGGTCCGGGGGGCTCCGAGGGGGCGTGACTAAGTGAGCCCCAGACACCCGTAGTAAGTCCCCTCGAACAGGGTCAGAATGTAATGTCTGGGGGACACAGGTGCTACCTCCAGTTAGACCTCGGACACGTGGCAGCTGTCCCAGTGGGACTAACGGGTAAACAGATATAACAGATATGTTAGAACTGACTGGCGAGTTCAAGGTACTCAGGTTTAAGCTGGTACCGGCGTTGTCCAGAGTTTCGGATGGCTGAGTGGCGGAATGGAACAGAGGTGACGTTGTCCGTACAAACGTTGTCCTCGACAGCCGGGTAACAGGTAAACTGATAGTCTGCGGAGACAAATAATGTAAACGAGGCAGAAGGCAGAACACTGCAAAAACACAGGCACAAACATAGCGGAACCGGAAGCTAGCAACAGTAGATACCTGTTGCTCCGGCGCCCTCTCTATGGCAGAGGGGCCAGAAATAGTGTACACAGAGAAATCATTGGTTAATTACTTTTTGAAAAATGCGCGCTGTCTCTTTAAGAGACCGAGAGAACGCGCACGCATGGCCTTAATCTCATACCAGGGAATGTGCTGGCCGCACACCAGGAAGCAGGGGAAGGAGCAGGACTGCAGGCCACAGACTGAGGACGAAGGCCCCGATGAGGGTCTTGCTCAGGTATGGCCACCACAGCATGAGGACGGGGGTCCCGCTGAGGTTCCCGCTGAGGTACGGGCACAGATGTAATAGCTATTTTCAATGAATTCTATTACATAGGGATTTGAATGAATTATTACAGTTAATAAAAATGTAGGGATGTTTGGATACTACCGTAAGCAGGAACTGAGAATCAGACCCTTTGAAGGGTGGTATCCAAGTCCGAGATGCAATTTTTTTTTCCTGGCTCAGTTATATCTGTTGCTAACTTTTATTTCTAAGAATCAAATCAATATAAACCAGACAAAACCCAGATAGTCGCCGTGAAATCCATAACGGGTGGGGGGGGAGGAGTTCAACGTGTTCTACATTTCTAGACGAAGGTGTATAAGAGCATGCAGGCTTGGACTGGCCGACAGGAGAACAGGAGAATCCTCCGGTGGGCCTCTGAGCAGGAATGCGCAACCACCTTCTAATATGAACAGTACTTAGCACTATATACTTGAATTACTGCTTCTAATTTGGGGTGGGAGAGTAGATATTGCCACTACCAAAAGTCCAGAACTATCGGCATCCACAAAGCTAAAAACAATTAAAAATAAACCTATATGAACTGATGCAAAAAGTATGTTGAAAAAATAGATACGACTTTTACTAAACAAAGAATAAGCTTCATTTTCACAAACTATTAGGGCTGCATTTCTGCTGCGTATTTTTTTTCGGCATGTTTTTACCATATAAAAAAAGCATCATTTTACAGTACCCGTAAAGTAAAAGATTTCTGAAATTTCATGCACACGCTGCTTATCTTTTTTTGCAGATTTGAACCACCAAAGCGATTTTTCTCAATCAATTTTTCCAGCGTTTTTGCAGCATTTTTCACCCATTCAAATGAATGGAATAAAAAAAAAAATGCAAGTAAAAAAGCACATCAAAAACGCACATTTGTTATTCGCTGTTTTTCCTGCTAACAATCTGGGTTTTGCCCCGGAAAAAGAAACAACTGCAAATACTACCGGACATGTGTGCACACATAGCCTTATCCTCCTTTAATGATATACCTGCGGTTGAATGTCCTTATTTTTCCTATCAGTAATAAATTACACAACCTGAAAAAGAAAAAAAAATGTAATGTAAAAGTGCAAAGGTGAGTTGTTCTTACAGAATAAGCCTCGAAGTTTAAATTGATACATCGCTAAAGAGAATCTAGCCTCTAAATTCCAGTACTTTTCCAAGCGTGAGAAGAAACGCCACTCTGACTGGTCTCTTATCAGAAAAGATAAAGCATTGTTATAATGTAATGTCTGCAAACATTGTCGCACTGCAACACATTGTATTTCACAGCCCAAGGTCTGTAATATTTTCACAGCAGGAGAAATGCAGAAAGGAAACACAATTGTGTCAAGAGGAAGAGCGTAACTAAAACAACGCTTGGACGGAGCGCTAGCAAAAGTTTACAGGAGGCGTGAGGGTCCTGCTCGCTTTTATAAGGCCCCCGGACAGATTCTCAGGGACCGCATTCTTGGGCAGGGAGCTGTATATTGATTGCCACCAGCTCATTAATGTCTTGTTGCTCTGTTAGCACACACACGCAGTGATCTCTACTGAACACTGAAGGTCATGCAATGAAAGATTATGTCCTGACACAAGTGCCAGAGTCAGGATGTACTTTGTGGGCGGAGTTTATGCGGCCCCGAAGGATGGTATAAATATCCAAATGGCCCTTGGCAGAAAAATGATTCCCCACCCCTGCTGTAAGGGAATAGGGGGTGGGGGCACAATAGGTTAAAGGTTCTTGTCCTATGTTGTCCAATGATTTTTATAATATTATGATATAAAGCTACATGATCCAGTCACTAGACAGTATCTAAGTGCAGTTACCAAGTGCTATTGAGCGCATGGAGGATGTGGAGACAGATGAATAAGATGGACCAGATTCAGAGGAAAAATTGGAAGGGGGAGTAGGGGAGAGTTAACTTAGTGCAATGATAGGCCTGTTTAAGGAGATGTGTTTTCAAAGCATGCTTAAAAATATGGTAGCTAGGTATTAGTCGGATCGTTTGGGATAGTGCATTCCAGAAAACTGGCGCAGCACGTGAGAAGTCTTGGAGACAGAAGTGGGAGGTATGGATTATGGATGATGTTAGTCTTAGATCTGTGATAGACAGAGATGAGGGAGGAGATGTAGGGTGGTGCAGAACTGTAGAGAGCTTTGTGGGTAAGAGAGATAAGTTTGTATTGTATTCTGTAGAGGACGGGCAACCAGTGTAATAGCTGGAAGAAGGTGGAGGCATCGGTGAAGCAGCTGGACAGAAATACAATCCTGACTGCCACATTTAGGACAGATTGGAGAGGATAAAGTTTGGTAAGAGGGAGAACGATCAGTAAAGTGTTGGAGTAGTCCAGATGGGAATTCATAAGACAATAAGAGTTTTTGCAGTTTCAAAGGTGAGAAAAGGTTGGATTCTGGAGATGGTTCTTAGATGCAGGTAACATGAGTGATAGACTGATTGGATATAGGGAACAAAGGCATGTTCTGTGTCAAATATGACCCCAAAACAGTGAGCAACAAGTATACTCGCTCATCACAAACAGGCATTCCTCACATGTATTCAGGCTGTCCAGCAGCCATAAATCATGCAGGTGCGTCGTGGACAGAAACTAAACTTTTATTATTTACATAAACCAAAATGGTTTGTGTAGAGATGATCTCATCTTACTACATGGTTGCAAAAAGTAAAGAAGGGTGTTTATGGTGCAATCAGGGATTAAAAATAAAATAAGTTGGTTAATAATTTCTAGGTGGTGAGAACAACGCCAAAGCGAAACGTGGTCATCTGTAACTTTGGCCTGAATGCGTAAAGATAGAGCGTCTTTTGCAATCTGTGCTTCTTTGTACTCTGAGCTTCATCTGACAACTGGACATTTTCTAGATGCCTAATCACAAAAAAAATAGCAAAAACATGAGATATTGTTTATATCTTAGAGTCCACCATTAGAATGTGCAATCTATTTTTCGACTTCTAGAGAAATGTGGCCTGATGCAAGAATCATAAAATAAAAACTGAAGGTCACACAAATCTGTTAAATACTTTGTAATATTGCTAATGTTTTAGTCAATGATATTTTCTTTGAAATATCTTTTATCGATTTTTCCAACACAACATTTTTTACAAGGACAGCTTGAACTTTAAAGCTTATTATAAAAGGTGAGTGATAGTAGGAAAAATATCATGCAAGTCAAAAGACAGTGAAATAACCATAAAATTCAGATCTGGATTTACATCGGGGCCACCATGGGTTGTGTCCACAGAGTAGCTGCTGGCCAGAGGAGCGAGCTTGATGCAAGAGTAGTCAAACGAGCCATGGCAGAAACTGGAAGGATAGAAACAGGAGGCAAAATAGATGGTTCGTAAAGAGATTGGCAGCCGGTCTTCCGACCTGAACGCAACACTCAGATATACGTCTATGAGGCTGTCAAGTTTGAGTCACTAGACTCCCGGCCAGGTAGAATTCAATTCCCCTTGAATAAATTTGCCCGTCTCTACTTATTTGCTCTTTATCAGCAGCTTTAGTGTTTGCGCCTTATTCTCTATACATTTTGTTTCTTTTTAAATTGTCTTTCTTTTCTAAGTTTTTTTTATTTTTCCTCGACAGCTTATCAAGATATTATATATTCGTGAAATGCACCTTTTTATTTTCTTGTGGCTGAATTTTCAGTTTGGTCGACTTTTTAACGGGTTCGTGACTTTTGTTGCTGAAAAGTCACAAAAACCTGTTAATGATAAAAAATGAAGACAATTTTTAATTTTTCTCCGAATTTATGAACCGGGACCATAGAAAAGTGATTTCAACAAATTGCAAATAATGTATCTGGTCCATGGTGTTCACTGTGCAGAAGCCGTCGGGCATAAAATATGTGCAGTGAATGCAAACAACAAATGGACACGTGATTTTTTTTCTTTTTTTTTTTGAGCACGTGTCCGTGCAATGTAAATATAAGCTGTGAAATTGGTTGGAACATATTTTCAACGGTTTGGTTTTCTCAGGGAGCAGAACGGCTGAACTCTTCCTGAGGAATGTGAAGTAAACAGACCACGGTGTGGTGGGAATGTGACGCCCTTGGGTCACTGAATGAGGCCCAGGCACGATTTCTGAGGCTAAGATGAAGCTCTGAGCTGATTGTTTGGGAAGTCTTGGAATGTTTAGAACTTTCTGGTAGGAATCTGAAAGCAAGACTTGGGCTGACAGATAGCTAACTCTGATTCTTGGCAAAACTCAAGATACGTACGAGGTTCCACAAAATTAGAATAATTTTTAGAACAAATTAGAGAAACCAAAGAACCAATTAGTTGCTTTAAACCATGTGAAGCATCCTGTGGAGGTCATCGCCGTGCCATCCTGTGCAGGTCATCGCAGTGCCATCCTGTGCAGGTCATAGCCGTGCCATCCTGTGCAGGTCATCGCAGTGCTATCCTGTGCAGGTCATCGCAGTGCCATCCTGTGCAGGTCATCGCAGTGCCATCCTGTGCAGGTCATCGCAGTGCCATCCTGTGCAGGTCATCGCAGTGCCATCCTGTGGAGGTCATCGCCGTGCCATCCTGTGCAGGTCATCACAGTGCTATCCTGCTCAGGTCATCGCGTGCAGGTCATCGCAGTGCCATCCTGTGCAGGTCATCGCAGTGCTATCCTGTGCAGGTCATCACAGTGCTGTCCTGTGCAGGTCATCATGTGCAGGTCATCGCAGTGCCATCCTGTGCAGGTCATCGCAGTGCCATCCTGTGCAGGTCATCCTGTGCAGGTCATCGCAGTGCTATCCTGTGCAGGTCATCGCAGTGCCATCCTGTGCAGGTCATCGCAGTGCCATCCTGTGCAGGTCATCGCAGTGCCATCCTGTGCAGGTCATCGCAGTGCCATCCTGTGGAGGTCATCGCCGTGCCATCCTGTGCAGGTCATCACAGTGCTATCCTGCTCAGGTCATCGCGTGCAGGTCATCGCAGTGCCATCCTGTGCAGGTCATCGCAGTGCTATCCTGTGCAGGTCATCACAGTGCTGTCCTGTGCAGGTCATCATGTGCAGGTCATCGCAGTGCCATCCTGTGCAGGTCATCGCAGTGCCATCCTGTGCAGGTCATCATGTGCAGGTCATCGCAGTGCCATCCTGTGCAGGTCATCGCAGTGCCATCCTGTGCAGGTCATCATGTGCAGGTCATCGCAGTGCCATCCTGTGCAGGTCATCGCAGTGCTGTCCTGTGCAGTTCATCGCAGTGCCATTCTGTGCAGGTCATCACGTGCAAGTCATCGCAGTGCCATCCTGTGGAGGTCATCGCACTGCCATCCTGTGCAGGTCATCACAGTGCCATCCTGTGCAGGTCATCACAGTGCCATACTCAAGCTTTCAGAATAACATTTTCCTTGCTAATTGCTTTCTTCTGAAGTATGGATTTTTACCCTGCTTTAAAATATTTAGAATTGAGAGTCCTCAGTGGCTGACTCTCAATTCTAAATATTTTTCTATCTACTGGCTAACACGGTACAAAGATATATATCTTTCCTGTACCCTGCTTTATATATGCAAATTGTCTCTTCAGCGGGGCAGATGACTAGAACTTTAGCACCACCTGTTGGAAGCAGCGATCATAAAAGTCAATATCGACTCTTTAACAAGCTTTGCCACATGTCTTAGGATAAACGCCAAATCAGAATCTCAATTTGCAAACACAGTGTTTTGGGTTGTTTCCCCTCATCAGTGCAAAGTGTGAGATCTGGTTTTGCTAGGTGAGAGGCTCTAGACTGGGGTCTAAGCGATAATGCTTTTTCTTTTGCAGAGTGATAAGCCAGGTCTGACATGTTAGAGTGAGGAGACTTATAAGCCATGTATGCTCCTCTGGGAAATGAAATATTCAAATCATCTCTTCAGAGAGGAAGAGAACTAGAACTCTAGCTGCTTCCAATAGACGGTGCTAGAGTTCTAATCTTCTTCATCACTGAAAAGATAATTAGAATTTTTCATTTTCCAGTTTTTTTCATATGTTGGAATAAAAAAGAAGGACTAGTGCTAGGAAAAGTTTTATCACTAAGGGTTGAGTTAGAGCTAGGATTATAGGCTAAGGTTAGGACTAGAGTAAGGTATAGTGCTAGGACTAGGGCTAGTGTAAAAATAGTTAAAAAAAAAAAGAAAAAAAAGAACCTAACAAAAATGTTAAAATAAAATGCAATTATGTAGAACTTTATTTTTATAATGCAATGTTGCATTTCAGCAAAAAGCAGAAAATAGCTAGAGTAAAAGGGAAAACTATGTTTACATCAGTATTTTCCTGAATACATAATGAGTTCGATAGGGGGCGCAACCTAGCTGTTTTGCCCAAAGTACTAGCAACTCATGCTACCCCACTATTTGAGATTAAGGGTCTGTGCACACGTTGCGGATTCTGCTGCGGATCCGCAGCAGAACTGCAAGTGATGTACAGTAGCATTAGATTCAATGTAAAAAAAAAAACGCAGTGCACATGCTGCGGATTTTTCCGCGCGGATTTGGTGCGGATTTAAATCCGCAGCATGTCACTTCTTTTGTGCAGTTCCGCAGCGTTGTCAGACCTGCTCTAAATAGAAATCCGCAGGTCTGAAAACGCAGGGGAAATCCGCACAAAAAAGCGTAAAATCCGCATCAAATCCGCAGTAAATTAGCAGTAAATCCGCAGGTCATTTTGCCTGCGGATTTACCAAAATCTGAGCGGAAAATTCCTCAGCAGAATCCGCACCGTCTGCACATAGCCTTAACAGGAGCATTACCTATTTCTAAAACCACTTGTGATGTCACAGCAGCTCAACTGAAAAAAACCACACTTGTGATGTCACTGCAGCTCAACTGAAAAAAACACACTTGTGATGTCACTGCAGCTCAACTGAAAAGACACACTTGTGATGTCACAGCAGCTCAACTGAAAAAACCACACTTGTGATGTCACTGCAGCTCAACTGAAAAAAACAAATTTGTGATGTCACAGCAGCTCAACGGAAAAAAACACTTGTGTTGCCACAGCAGCTCAACTGAAAAAACACACTTGCGATGTCACTGCAGTTCAACTGAAAAAAACACACTTGTGATGTCACAGCAGTGCAACTGAAAAAAACACTTGTGATGTCACAGCAGCTCAACTGAAATAAACACACTTGTGATGTCACAGCAGTGCAACTGAAAAAAACACTTGTGATGTCACAGCAGCTCAACTGAAATAAACACACTTGTGATGTCACAGTAGTGCAACTGAAAAAAAATTTGTGATGTCACAGCAGCTCAACTGAAAAAACACACTTGTGATGTCACAGCAGCACAACTGAAAAAAAAATTTGTGATGTCACAGCAGCTCTATTGAAAAAAAAACACACTTGTGATGTCACAGCAGCTCAACTGAAAAAACACACTTGTGATGTCACTGCAGCTCAACTGAAAAAAACAATTTGTGAAGTCACTGCAGCTCAACTGAAAAAACACACTTGTGATGTCACAGAATCTTATCTTATGAAATAACTGGAAAGAAGGAAACACATGGAATGCAATTTCACAACTGAAGCTAATTATAGATGCAGAGCTTTCAATTATATATCTGTGCCACCTTGTTAACCACGTTAAAGTACCGTACAGGTTTACTTTTGCTTAACTTTTTTTTAGAGAATTCCCTTAATTTTTTTTAAGATTTTTGGAATCCTTTCATTATTTTGTTCTGGGCGCCACCTTCAGTCCGAAAAAAAATTACTGAACCAGATTAAGATTCAGCACTGGACGTAAAGATTCAGCACTGGACATACAGTAGATGCTTCAAATTTTTATGCATTTTTATTTATCATATATTTGAAATATCTTTACGACCGGCCACAAAACTTCTGTTTTATCTACCTATTATGTTAAATATGAAAAAATATGTCATATCATAATATTCACACAATGTGGATCAATGTCGTGTCTCTTAGTGGGAGCGAGTCTTCATCTTTCACAACAGATCTGTCCAAAACTATCTTGTACAACAGACCTGTCCAATACTATCTTGTACACTCTTTCGTAGCAACAACGAAAACAAATAGCAAAAATAATACCACAGAATTTTTTAAATTAAATTTTTAGGTGAGGAAAAATGTAAATATGTAGCGTCAGATAGAGCTTGTGTATCATAACTCTTAGGGTATGTGCACAAGATGTCTTATTCAGGCGGATTCCATCTGAAAAAGCACTAAAAGGAAACGCCAAGAAGAATTCACATTTGCATGACCATATTAAAACGACTTACTGTGCACATGTTCAGTCTTTTTGGACTTTTTTTTAACCACCTCAGGCTTCTAAAGCTTGTTAGAAGAAGTGACCTGAGCATTCTGGCGCCTTCCGCTTGGAATCCGCTATCAATTAATACATACAATTAAAATCAACAAAAACAGTAAAGATGTCAGAAAAAGAAGTAAGATGCAGAATATCCTTTCTGGCAGAACACTTGAGGTTTGACAAGATAGTATTCTGTTGGCAAGCTGGGACAGTTCCTGCCACTGGTACAATCTTCTGGCCTAGAATCCCATGGGGTCAGAGCTCCAGGTATCTGCTTGAAAATGGGCAAAAGTGCATAGTCCAAGTATCACTGAAACTTTTTCCTGATGTGCGCCAGGTTGGAGAACCTCCAGTAATGCTCACAAAATTTCTACCACCACCTCCACCTGGGTTCTTCCGAAATGTGAGTCTAAACAATATCAGCTGCGGCGTTATCTGCTCGTGAGCTGACCTCTGTAAAAGCAAATCAGCCCCAGAAAGGTTGTGATCTTTTGGCCTTACATCAGGTCCACTCTTTAACGCTGCTGCCACCACCCTCCTCCTCTGAAGACATCATATTTACCTCCTTTTCACCTCGATCTGGTTCACAGGTCCTGTCCAACACACAATCATCATCATCATAGTCATTAAATCTTACTGACACATTTCTCAACCTGTGAAATATCATAGCTCCTTGCCCTCTCTTATGATTCCCACCTCTAAATTTTTCCCTAGTGCCACTACCCACAACTGCCAAAGCCCCTTCCACCAGCAACACTGCTACATATTTCTGTCTTGTCCCACTCCTCCTCCACTTGATCTTCCGCCTTCTCCCAGTCCAAATGCTGACTGATCTTATCTAGCTCATCAACAGGAACACTATCTTGAAAAGCAGCTTCCTGTTGTGAATGGGTTTGAGATGAGTTCTGAGCAGAGGCTTCCTCTGGTGGTTACAAGCGGTGCTGGTCTGTCCAGTGAAGATTGTGAGGATTGGGAATCAGGTGTTACTAACTGGTCTTATATAAGGGAGTCACCTTCCCATCAGGGTTGCCGGTGATCAATTGTTCTGGTCTCAATCCTTGAATCCTGTTTCCCTTGTAGCCTGCTGTGTCGTGTCTGCATCTCCTGCTAACAGATAAGACATTTTCTTCTTTTTGTTTTTGTGCTAGATTTTTGCATTTTGTCCAGCACTTCTGTGGGGGCCTTCAGGGTCCCCTCCGGGGGCTTTTGCCCTCTCAGTTTAGTTCAGCCACTGATGTTTGTACTTTTGCTTTTTACAGTTTTTTCAGTGGCTGCTGTTTTGATTTTGTTACACCAGAGAACTAATTTAGGTGGTAGAGGTCGTGTGATCTCAGCTGTTTTTGAAATTAGTAGAGTTGGTGCTTTTCAGGGTTTTCTGGGATTGCAGTAAGTGCCCTTCCTATCCTTTTCTATTTAGTTAGTTTGGGCCCCAGCGTTTGCTCATACTATTTTCTTTCTGTGTCAGTATTTCTTCTTGTCTAACCGCCATTACATGTTTGGGGGCTTTCTATTATCTTTGGGGTTCTGCTCCGGGGCAGATAGCTTTCCTATTTCTATCTTTAGGTGTAATTAGTTTCTCAGGCTGTGACGAGGCGTCTAGGACCAACGTAGGAACGCTCCACGGCTGCCTCTAGTTGTGGTGGTTAGTCAGGGTACTTCAATCTCATAGATTCCAACTGCTCTGGTGTATTGCCTTTTTACCTGCACTCCTCAGCTACCAAATCATAACAGTATCACTGGCCAAAAATTTAATATTGTATGGTACTCACAGAAGGGAAAAATATTGTGAAAGAAAAAAAAAAGGTTGTCAGAGTTGTCAGAGATATTTTTCTGTTTGTTGCATTTTTTTTTTTTTTTCCCTCTGTATCTCTGGGTGCTGGGGAGGATCTTTTCTCCCAATGGAGTTTGCACAGCTGTCTGGCCGTGTGGATCAGCTTGCCACTGAGGTTCAGAGTATTGCTGCATATCTTGCTAGGTTGCCTGTTGTGGAACCTAGGATCCCCATGCCAGATTTGTTTTTAGGGGATCGAGCTAAGTTTCAGAATTTCAAAAATAATTGTAAATTGTTTTTTGCCTTAAAATCTAAGTCCTCAGGGAACGCAGCGCAGCAGGTTCAAATTGTCATCTCTCTCCTGCGCGGCGATCCTCAGGATTGGGCTTTTTCCCTGACACCTGGGGATCCTGTTTTGAGTGATGTTGATGCATTTTTTCAGGCTTTGGGGTTATTGTACGATGAGCCTAATGTCACTGATCAAGCTGAAAAAGCCTTGTTGGCATTAAATCAGGGGCTTGATGACGCTGAGTTATACTGTCAGAGATTCCGTAGGTGGGCAGTCCTGACCAAGTGGAATGACGACGCTTTGGCGGCCTTTTTCCGGAAGGGTCTGTCAGATAATGTAAAGGATGTTATGGTGGGATTCCCTGTCCCCTCTGGTCTCAATGATTCTATGTCATTAGCGATTCAAATTGACAGACATTTGCGTGAGCGGAGAAGTATGCGTGGAATAGTGTTGCCTTGTGAACCTGCTTCTGAATCCATGCAGTGTGATAGAGTGGTGTCTGGGGCACAGCGTCATGAGTTTCGAAAGCGCAATGGGTTATGTTTCTACTGTGGTGATGCCTCTCATGCTATTTCAGTCTGCCCTAAGCGGGGAAGACGTTTTGCACGCTCAGTTGTCTTGGGTAATGTTCAGACTAAGTTTTTATTAACTGTCACTCTGATATGCTCTCTGTCCTCATTTTCTGCTCAGGCTTTCGTTGATTCTGGAGCAGCTATTATCCTGATGGATTATGATTTTGCTAAACGTTGTGGGTTTCCCTTGATACCCCTACAGAAGTCTATTCCCCTACTGGGGATCGATTCTACCCCTTTGGCTTAGAATAAACCTCAGTTCTCTACTCAGGTGATAATGAGGGTTGAACCTGATCACTAGGAGTGCTGCAAATTTTTGGTTCTGTATAATCTGCATGATATTATCGTACTGGGTTTCCCTTGGTTACAGTCTCATAATCCTGTTTTGGATTGGAAATCTGTGTCTGTAACCAGTTGGGGCTGCCAATGTGTTAATACCAACACTCCTGTTTTTTCTGCCTCCCCCCAGGCTCAGGATGTTCCTGACTTTTTGATTGATTTTCTGATGTGTTTAGCGAAAGTAAATCTGCATCCTTGCCTCCCCATAGGAGCTATGACTGCGCTATTGAATTAGTGCCGGGTAGTAAATTCCCTAAAGGTCGCCTTTTTAACTTGTCTGTACCTGAACATGACGCTATGCGGTCTTATATCAAGGAATCATTGGAGAAGGGTCATATCAGACCATCCTCTTCACCCTTAGGTGCCGGTTTTTTCTTTGTGGCCAAAAAGGATGGTTCATTAAGGCCGTGTATTGATTATCGTCTTTTGAACAATATTACTGTGAAATATCAATATCCGTTACCCTTGATTTCTGACCTATTTTCCAGGGTGAAAAACGCTACTTGGTTTACCAAGCTTGACCTCAGGGGGGCGTATAACCTTATTCGCATTAAGCACGGGGATGAATGGAAGACGGCATTCAATACCCCTGAAGGGCATTTTGAGTACCTAGTGATGCCCTTTGGGCTCACTAATGCTCCTTCCGTCTTCCAGTCCTTCATGAATGACATTTTCAGGGATTTTGTGGACAAATTTCTGATTGTTTATTTGGATGATATCTTGATTTTTTCTAATGACTGGGACTCTCATGTGAAACATGTTCGAACTGTATTCCAGATTTTGAGAGAGAATGCTCTGTATGTGAAGGGATCAAAGTGTCTTTTTGGCGTACAGAGGATCTCATTTCTGGGATTCATTTTGTCCCCATCTGTTATTGAAATGGACCCCGGTCAAGGTTCAGGCCATCTGTGATTGGGTCCAACCTACTTCATTAAAGGCTCTTCAAAGATTTTTGGGTTTTGCCAATTTTTATCGTAAATTTATTGGTAATTTCTCGGTTATTGTTAAACCATTAACTGATTTGACCAAAAAGGGTTCTGATGTGGTGAATTGGCCTCCTGAGGCAGTCTCTGCATTTCAGGAACTTAAGCAAAGATTCACTTCTGCTCCTGTTCTACGGCAGCCTGATGTTTCTCTGCCATTTCAGGTGGAGGTTGATGCCTCTGAAATTGGGGCAGGTGCCGTTTTGTCCCAAAAAGATCCAGAGACCTCTAAAAGTAACCCTTGTGCCTTTTTCTCTCGAAAATTTTCTCCTACTGAACGTAATTATGACGTGGGTAATCGGGAGTTATTGGCCATGAAGTGGGCTTTTGAAGAGTGGAGACATTGGCTGGAGGGAGCCAAATATCAGGTGGTGGTCCTTACGGACCATAAGAATCTGGTCTATCTGGAATCTGCCAAGCGACTCAATCCTAGACAGGCCAGGTGGGCCTTGTTTTTCACACGTTTTAATTTTGTGGTTTCCTTTCTTCCTGGCACTAAGAATGTTAAGGCGGATGCCCTCTCGAGGAGTTTCCTTGCGGACTCTCCTGAGTTATCTGATCCTTCTGTTATTTTGAAAGAGGGTGTAGTTCTTTCTGCCATCTCGCCCAATTTGAGACTTGCTCTGGAGGGGTGTCAGGAGGATAGGCCCGAGTGCTGCCCTGTTGGAAAATTGTTTGTCCCGGACCAGTGGAAAAAGAGTGTGATGTCTGAGATTCATTGTTCCGCATTGTCTGGGCATCCCGGAATTTTTGGTACCAGAGACTTGGTTAGTCGGTCCTTTTGGTGGCCTACCTTGTCTCGTGATGTCAGGGAATTTGTGCAGTCCTGCGGGACTTGCTCTCGCTCCAAGCCTTGCTCTCGCTCTAGTGGTGTGTTGATGCCATTGCCTGTGCCCAAGAGACCATGGACCCATATCTCTATGGATTTCATTTCCGACCTTCCTGTTTCTCAGAGAATGACCACCATCTGGGTAATTTGTGATAGGTTTTCCAAAATGATACATCTTGTGCCATTACCTAAGTTGCCTTCCTCCTCTGAATTGGTGCCGTTGTTCCTTCAGCACGTGGTTCGTTTACACGGCATTCCTGAGAACATTGTGTCTGACAGAGGAGTCCAGTTTGTTTCCAGATTTTGGAGGACTTTTTGTTCTAAACTGGGTGTTCAATTGTCTTTCTCCTCGGCATTTCATCCTCAGACCAATGGTCAAACTGAGAGAACAAACCAGACATTGGAGACTTATCTAAGATGCTTTGTGTCTGCTGATCAGGATGACTGGGTCTCTTTTTTGCCTTTGGCTGAGTTTGCTCTTAATAATAGGGCTAGCTCTGCCACTTTGATGTCTCCGTTTTTCTGTAATTCTGGGTTTCACCCTCGATTTTCTTCAGGACAGACGGAGGCTTCTGTCTGTCCAGGTGTTGACTCTGTTGTGGAGCGTATGCAACAGATTTGGGACCAGGTAGTGGAGAGGTTGTCCCTCTCTCAGGAAAAGGCCCAGCGGTTTGCTAACCGGCATAGGACTGATGGTCCTCGGTTTAAAGTAGGGGACTTGGTCTGGTTGTCCTCAAAAAATATTCCTATGAGAGTAGCATCTCCTAAATTTAAGCCTAGGTTCATTGGACCTTATCAGATAAGACATTTTCTTCTTTTTGTTTTTGTGCTAGATTTTTGCATTTTGTCCTGCACTTCTGTGGGGACCTTCAGGGTCCCCTCCGGGGGCTTTTGCCCTCTCAGTTTAGTTCAGCCACTGATGTTTTTACTTTTGCTTTTTACAGTTTTTTCAGTGGCTGCTGTTTTGATTTTGTTACACCAGAGAACTAATTTAGGTGGTAGAGGTCGTGTGATCTCAGCTGTTTTTGAAATTAGTAGAGTTGGTGCTTTTCAGGGTTTTCTGGGATTGCAGTAAGTGCCCTTCCTATCCTTTTCTATTTAGTTAGTTTGGGCCCCAGCGTTTGCTCATACTATTTTCTTTCTGTGTCAGTATTTCTTCTTGTCTAACCGCCATTACATGTTTGGGGGCTTTCTATTATCTTTGGGGTTCTGCTCCGGGGCAGATAGCTTTCCTATTTCTATCTTAGGTGTAATTAGTTTCTCAGGCTGTGACGAGGCGTCTAGGACCAACGTAGGAACGCTCCACGGCTGCCTCTAGTTGTGGTGGTTAGTCAGGGTACTGCAATCTCATAGATTCCAACTGCTCTGGTGTATTGCCTTTTTACCTGCACTCCTCAGCTACCAAATCATAACAGCTTCCTTAGCATCCAAAGTCCTGTTGCGTCTTTGAAAAAGAAGGCTCCTCCTCACTATGAGTCAGGTGTGAGCGTAAGGGCACAGTCAGACAGCCATATTACTCTCACAAGGATCGCATCACAATCCTTAGATCGGCCAGCGACTCTACTGACCTGAGCTTTACAGCATGTATTTCTATGCAGTGATCATGCTCGGGTCGGGAGAGCCAACGGCCAGTCCGAGGATTGCGATGCTATCCTCGCGGGAGTAATACGGCTGTTTCACTGCGCCCTTAGATTCAACGTCATCCTGCTATGACTGAGATGAATGGTGACCCATTCTGCCCACCCACAAAATTTCCTTTTCCTTTGCAATGATACCCCTATCGGACGCTAGAGAAATCTGTGTCCTGTGTCTGGTGCTACAAGCTGGATAGCTGGTGCCGACAGGGCTGCTACCCACATTCTTACTCACAGATGATGTGGCTCAAGGGATTCCTTTGCCCTATTTATTGCTACTCTTTCTTGTACCTGACATTTTTAAATGAAGCACCTAGACTAAGCCTACATTTGTTATAGAGTGTTGTGCCTTTCTCTCCTAATGACGTTCGGCTGTGCTCGACAAATATTGCAAAAACAATATTCGATTCCGATTGCATTCGGAACCGAATCCGAACAAATTCGCTCATCTCTAGCTATGAGTCATTATTGTAACCTATGACTAGAGATGAGCAAATTTGTTCGGATTCGGTTCCGAATACGATCGGAATCGAATATTGTTTTAGCAATATTTGTCGAACACAGCTGAACGTCATTAGAGTCAATGGGAGTAGAAATTACCGAATATGTTCGGAACCGATCATAAGACGTACATTCAGCACGAATATTGTTCGAATATGGCCAGAATATGTCAAAATCAGATTCAGGGACAAAAACCGAACAAATTCGCTCATATCTACCTATGACCTAATGTCCCTCTGATTGGCTGTCTGTGCTATAGGGTGGGATAATTGCAAGGCATTATGGGGGAACAAAAGTCATGTGATCCTTCTCCGTCTTCCTATCTGCAACATGTTGATGGCCCTTTTAAAAAGATATAAAGAATAATGAATCATTCAAATTTTCAAACTTAGACCAATTCTGAAAAAATTGTGTTGAATCAATTTGCTAATCTCTAGTCAGAAGTGTGGAGCCAAACACTAGGCTCTCTGTTATGATTTGGTAGCTGAGGAGGACATGAGCAAAAAACAGCCAAGGCAGCCGAACACCCAGAGAGGTTGGGAACTAATGGGTTGCAGATCCCTAAACTAACCGCACAACTAGAAGCAGCCGTGGAGCGTAACTACGGTGACCTAGACGCCTCGGCACAGCCGGAGAGCTGGCTACACCTAAAGATAGAAACAGGAAAGCTAACTGCCCCGTGTTAGAACCCTCTTGTTAGGTTTTGTTTCAGTTTGCTGGTCACATGACCTTTTTACCCTATTTAGTCTGGCTCCGCCCTTCTGGCTTTGCTGGACTTCATTGTATTATCTACTCTTAAGCTAGCCGGGTGCTTAGGTGCCTTACTCTGTCAGTTTTGCTTGATCTGAGGATCTCTTAGTATTTGTTTTCTGTTTTATTTTCCCTGCTACACTTTCTGTTAGGAGGTGTCCACCTTTTCACCCAGTCCCTAGATCTTGTAGGGATTCCTCCCTCGCAACTATAGGTCTTCGTTCAGACTAGCTGAGGACTTTAGCGGGTCTGGTCGCAGGATCAGGTTCCCCGTTACATCGTAGGGATCCAGCTCAGTTCTATTGTAGGGACAGAATTCCCACCTTTCCTTAGTGCTTGTAGCAGATCATAACAGTAAGTCCAGCCAAGAAAAAAAAAAAAAAATCTCTAAGGAAAGATTTTCTGTTTCCATCAACGCCTGCAGGGACTTTCTCTGGAGGTGGCTGAGATAAAGCAACACGTGAGTAGTTGTTCTGGAGCACATTTCGTGGAGCCTAAGGTACGTTTGCCTGATTTATTTTTTGGTGAACAACAAGATTTTTTTTCTTTTAAAAATGCTTGCTTGTTGTATTTCCGTTTGAGACCCAGATCCTCTGGTGATGAATCACAGCGCATAGGGTTCATAATGTCACTTTTGCGCAAAGAACCTCAGGACTGGGCCTTTTCTCTGCAGCCTAGTGATCCATGCTTTAGATCTATGGATAGTTTTTTTTCTGCTTTGGGCTTATTATATGACAATCCTGATCGTGTTTCATCAGCTGAGACAGAATTGAGACGTTTGAGACAGGGATCAGGTAATGTGGAAAAATATTGTACTCACTTCCGAAGGTGGTCCACTCAGGTGGGCTGGAACGATTCAGCTTTGAAAAGTTTATTTCTTGCAGGGTTAAGTGAAAGGGTTAAAGATTTGCTGATTGCTTATCCCATACCTGGTAACTTGCAAGAGGCTATGCAATTAGCCATACGGGTGGATAGGAGACTGCGTGCAAGGGTTAATGAGAGTAAATCTGCCTTGTCAGCTCCAAGTTTGGAGAAGGAATGTACTGACATTGGAGAGCCGATGGAAATTGGAGCAATGACACCTCACTCTCGGGAAAAAGAACGCAGATTTGCTAAGGGCTTGTGTTTCTATTGTGGCAAATCTGAGCATTTTATTAAAAACTGTGCGCTTTGAATGAATAAAGAGAAAAAAAAAAATGAGGTCAGTTTCGCCCGCATAGCTTGTGTGGCGCTTCCCACGGCTGTGGGGCGTCGGGACATGGCATAGCTTGCCTAGCTAGCCAATGCTCCCACGCCGCCAGTCCACGACGACGTGAGGCATGGGTCCCAGATGGTAAGAGAATGTGGACCCACTGGACCACGGAGGGAGACCCGGGCCTGCCCGGACTAGGGAAGGGCAGCGACCGGGATCCGTGGTAGCTGAGCATGTGGGCAAGGTGGCGACCTGCAGGACTAGACAACACCGCACAACTTCAGGTAAGAAGAAACATAAAGTTTACTTAAAGAAACAAAGTACATAAACAGAACATAAGACCGGGCTCCCGATTCCGCACATCAGAGAAGGGTACACAACTCAGGATCACAGACGAGTGCTGGAGGACATCACGGGTAGATGCAGTCCAGGGTTATCTGGCACAGGCATACTTGGACGGCCTCTCTCTCAGGCCTTAGGCGTAGCACAGGCTCAGCAGGAGAACATCAGACACCGACCTCAGACAGACTTCAGACGATGGCAGGGTCATCACGGGTTGATGAAGTCCAGGATCATCTGGCACGGGCATACTAGTATGGCCTCACTCTCAGGCCTCGGGCGTAGCACAGGCTCAGCAGGAGAACATCAGACACCGGCCCAGGACGAACGTCAGACGATGGCGGGGTCATCACGGGTTGATGAAGTCCAGGGTCATCTGGCACGGGCATACTAGGACGGCCTCTCTCTCAGGCCTCAGGCGTAGCACAGGCTCAGCAGGAGAACATCAGACACCGACCCAGGACAGACGTCATCACAGGGTAGACCAAGGAGGAACCGGCAGGACAGGCAGGTTGTCACGGCAAGTGACCAAGGCAGTCTCTGGGACAGGCAGGTTGTCACAGCAAGTGACCAAGGCAGTCTCTGGGACAGGCAGGTTGTCACGGCTAGTGACCAGGGCAATCTCTGGGACAGGCAGGTTGTCACGGCAAGTGACCAGGGCAGGCAGGTTGTCACGGCAAGTGACCAGGCAGGCAGGTTGTCACGGCAAGCGACCAGGCAGGCAGGTTGTCACGGCAAGTGACCAGGCAGGCAGGTTGTCACGGCAAGTGACCAGGGCAGGCAGGTTGTCACGGCAAGTGACCAGGCAGGCAGGTTGTCACGGCAAGTGACCAGGCAGTCTCTGGGACAGGCAGGTTGTCACGGAAAGTGACCAGGGCAGTCTCTGGGACAGGCAGGTTGTCACGGCAAGTGACCAGGCAGTCTCTGGGACAGGCAGGTTGTCACGACAAGTGACCAGGCAGTCTCTGGACAGGCAGGTTGTCACGGCAAGTGACCAGGCAGTCTCTAGACAGGCAGGTTGTCACGGTAAGTGACCAGGCAGTCTCTAGACAGGCAGGTATATACGACCTGATATGGTGGAGCCTCCAGGTAGGCTGCAGTCGGATGGCAGATGATCGCTCCCAGGTGAGCAGGCAAGAGCCGGGGATCTCTGCAGATGATGTCCGAACTTCCGGATGGAGCTGCAGTCGGATGGCAGATGATCGCTCCTAGGTGAGCAGGCAAGAGCCGGGGATCTCTGCAGATGACGTCCGAACCTCTGGAAGGAACTGCAGACGGATGGCAGACAGGCAAGCCGACAGGTAACAGACAGGTAACTGGAATCAGGAGCTGATGGCTGAAACAGAGTTAGACTGCACAGGAACAACAGGAACACGGATTGGATCTCAGAGAGTCAGGAACACAGACAGGAACACGGACTGGGTCTCAGGGAGTCAGGAACACGGACAGGAACATGGATTGAATCACAGGAACACGGACTGGAACACAGGCCTCGGACTCCGGACATCTGGCACCGATCAGCAGGCTCCGGACATCTGGCAATGATCGGCAGGATCCGGACATCAGGCAGGAAGGATAGGATCCGGACATCTGGAAGTGGTCGTCGGACATCGGACATCAGGCCATGGTCATCAGGCATAGGATCCGGACATCTGGCAGCGACCTGAAAAGGAACCCCAGCGGTCTGGTGCAAGCCCCGCCAGGCTCAACGGGAGCTGGCCGGGGATTGCACAGAGGCTGAGCACAGAGTAACAGAAACTCAGCACACACCGGACTCCTCCTTCCAAGATGAACTCAGGTTATATAGCAAGGATTCACAGTCACTGGCACAGGGTTCTGGACACAGCAGGATTTCAGGAACATAACACAGAGGACACAGTTCAGAAAGTCAGGTACAGGATGCGATCCAAGATCAGGGGTTCAGGTAATTAGACACAGCAGGAACAGGCCTGGATATACAGCCTCCAGGAACGGCGATCTGGGTAATCAGCCCCCAGCATAGGCGGAAACACAAGACACAATTCAGACATTCAGGTACCGGGTTTGATCCAGGATCAGGGAACAAGACACAGCAGGAACAGGGAATCAGCTCTCCAGAGCTGATCAACTTCAGAGCAGGAGCTGAACACACAACCACATACGGCTAGGTTCAGGGATTCAGTGTGGATTCAATGTGAAGCTCTGGCAACGCCCACTAGGGCTGGGGAACTTTATATATGAGCTGCTTCACAGCGATAGGCTGGAGCAGTAACTCTAGTAAACACCCAATCCACATAAAAGCAGGACAGGTGTGGGCCGCGCCCCCTATGCAGAGCCAGACAGCACAACACAGAGGGAACCCAACAATGGCTGCTGCCAACCACGCAGTAAGTCATGCACCACTGCAGAGGACTTTTCAAGCTACGGACGGCTTTCACAGCAAGTCAGGAACCGCACATGCGGGCGGTCATGCAAAGCAGCGGAGCCACTCACGCAAGTACGGGTACGCAGCAGAGCCGGGAACTGAGCAGCATCCATATAGGTAACAGACAACAGTATCCCAGCTGGTTAGGGGGAAAGGAGCAAAAGGGTTAATGCAAAAAACATGCAAAGTAACGCTGGAAAACAAAGTACAGACAATACCAGCGTTACAGCTTGTTTAAACAATAAAGGTGTCTTTCTTTCTGCTACCACTGCTGTTGAGGAGGAATTAATGGAGTTTCGGGTATTTGTGGATTGTGGTTCAACTCTCAATGTGATTGATGGGAAATTTTTGGAAAAATTAAAATTAAAACCCAAACTTCTGTCTTCCCCTATTAATGTGGTGTCTGTGGATGGTTCTCACTTGAAAAATGTTACTCACCATATCTGTGAATTTCCTCTTACTATTAATGGTGTTCATAAAGAGAATTTGGATTTGGTAGTTTTGAATAATTTGCCCTCACCGGTGATTTTGGGGTTACCCTGGTTAAAATTGCACAATCCGGTACTGGATTGGTCTACCAATGAAATTAAGTCCTGGAGTCCCAATTGTTATGACAAGTGTTGTAACGGGCGTATTGCTGCTGTAGTTAAGGGGGAGTTACCTGTACCTATTCAGGATTTTTGGAAAGTTTTTTTCTGATAAGGAATCGCAGGTATTGCCTCCTCATAGGGATTATGATTGTGCAATTGAATTTGTCCCTGGAGTGACTCTTCCTAAAAGTCGTTTATTTAATTTGACTATTCCCGAGAGAAAGGCTTTGGAGGAATACATACAGACAAGCTTGGCCGCCGGTCACATTAGCCCTTCCAAATCTCCTGTGGCGGTTGGATTTTTTTTTGTTAAAAAAAAGGACGGCGGTTTACGGCCTTGTCTAGACTTTCGTGAGATTAATAAGATTACTGTACGCAATCCTTACCCACTGCCATTGATTCCTGATTTGTTTAATCAGTTAGTGGGGGCCAAGTGGTTCTCGAAAATTGATCTTCGAGGGGCATACAATTTGTTGCGCATGAAGGAGGGGGATGAATGGAAGACTGCGTTTAACACTCCACTGGGTCATTTTGAGAATCTGGTCATGCCTTTTGGACTTTCCAGTGCTCCGGCATTTTTTCAGAATCTTATTAATGACATCCTTAGACCTTTGATCGGCAGAAGTGTGGTTGTGTATTTGGATGACATTTTGATTTATTCACTGGATTTGGAGTCTCATTGGAGGAGTGTGCGTGAAGTATTACAGTTACTGAGTGATAATTCACTTTTTGCCAAACTAGAAAAATGTGAGTTCGCTGTACAGAGACTTAGTTTTTTGGGCTACATTGTCTCCAGTGAAGGTTTTGAGATGGACCCGGTGAAAGTGCAAGCTGTACAGGATTGGCCTAGACCTATTGGTGTGAAATCAATACAGAGGTTTTTGGGGTTCGCCAATTATTATAGAAAATTCATAAAAAAAAATTCTGTGATTGCCAAACCTCTGACCAATCTCACCAGGAAAGGTGCTGATGCGGTTCAGTGGACTACTGAGGCCATTGAGGCTTTTGTGTTGCTAAAGGAGAGGTTCAGCTCTGCTCCCATCCTTACGCAGCCTGATGTGACTAAACCATTTTTGGTTGAGGTTGATGCTTCTTCTGTGGGGGTCGGCGCGGTGTTGTCTCAGGCAAAGACGGATGGAGTACATCCCTGTGCTTTTTTTTCAAAAAAATGTTCTGAGTCTGAACTAAATTATGATATTGGTAATCGGGAATTGTTGGCAATTAAACTCGCATTTGAACACTGGCGTCATTTTTTGGAGGGAGCGGAATTTCCCATTCAAGTCTTCACCGATCATAAAAATCTGATCTACCTTGATCCTGCCAAACGCTTGAATGCCCGTCAGGCTAGGTGGGCACTGTTTTTCTCACGGTTTAATTTTACCGTTACTTACATCCCAGGTACTAAAAATGTTAAAGCTGATGCTTTGTCTCGCAGCTTTTCTCCTATGGTGGGTACTGAGGAGGAGGAGGAAAACATCTTGCAAGAGGGGGTTGTTATTGCTGTTTTGGACTCTGTGTTGGAAGATGAGATTCTTAAAGCACAGGAGAATGCCCCATCTAACACGTCGCATGGGAGGTTGTTTGTGCCTGGTACCCTGAGGAGAGATTTGTTTGTTGAATGTCATGACTCTCGGTTGGCAGATCATCCTGGAATCTCTGAGACCAAGAGACTTGTGGGTCACAGTTTTTGGTGGCCAGGATGGCAGAAGGAAGTCATTAAGTGGGTGCGTCAATGCACTGTGTGTGCTAGATCTAAGTCTTCTCATACTCCTGCTGCGGGGTTGCTTTGCCCTCTGGAGGTCCCTAGTGCACCTTGGACACATTTGGCTATGGACTTTATTACTGACCTTCCCCCCTCTGAGGGTTTCACTGTCATCTGGGTGGTCGTGGACCGTTTTAGCAAGATGTGTCACTTGGTTCCTTTCATCAAACTGCCCTGCGCTAAGACTCTCGCTAAGGCCTTTGTCAAGGAAATAGTCAGACTGCATGGTGTTCCTACTGACATTGTTTCTGATAGGGGACCTCAGTTTGTGGCTCGTTTTTGGCGCACTTTTTGTGACAGGTTGGGAGTTCATTTGTCGTTTTCATCCGGATATCATCCTGAGTCTAATGGCCAGACAGAAAGGAAAAAACCAGGATGTTGAGCAGTTCTTGCGTTGTTTTGTGACTGATAATCAAGAGGGGTGGTCTGAGTTTCTGCCACTTGCTGAGTTTGCTCTTAACAGCCATACATCCGCTTCTGCTGGTTGTTCGCCTTTTTTTGTTGTACTGGGAGACATCCGTCATTTGGGTCATTTTCCAAGTTGGGATCGGCTGTACCTGAAGAGGAGAATTTTTCTGGTGTTTTGGAGAGAGTTTGGACTGATGTGCGTGGTAATCTTCAGGAGGCTAACAAAAGATCCAAAGTGTATTTTGATAGAAAACGACAAGAGGTTTTGTTTGCTATTGGTGACATGGTCTGGTTGTCCTCTAAGAATCTGCGCTTGAGGATTCCGTCTAAGAAATTGGGTCCCAAGTTTGTAGGGCCCTTTAAGGTGCTTCAGGTTATTAACCAATCTGCTGTTAAGTTGGAGCTTCCTACCTCCTGGAAGATTAATCCGGTGTTTCATGTTTCTCTCTTGAAAAAAGCTGAGGTCTCAGAGGGAGACGTGTTGGCCACTGTTCCCTGGTGGTGGAGGACGGGCAATATGAGATTTCCCGCATCCTAAATTCTAGACGGTATAGAGGGGGTTTGCAGTACCTCGTCGCTTGGAAGGGTTATGGACCCGAGGATAACTCATGGGTGAGGGCGGATGATGTTTCTGCGTCTAGACTTGTCAGAGCGTTTCACAAGAGATTTCCGGATAAGCCTAAGTCCTAGGGGATCCGGAGGATCCTCTTAGAAGGGAGGGTACTGTTAGAACCCTCTTGTTAGGTTTTGTTTCAGTTTGCTGGTCACATGACCTTTTTACCCTATTTAGTCTGGCTCCGCCCTTCTGGCTTTGCTGGACTTCATTGTATTATCTACTCTTAAGCTAGCCGGGTGCTTAGGTGCCTTACTCTGTCAGTTTTGCTTGATCTGAGGATCTCTTAGTATTTGTTTTCTGTTTTATTTTCCCTGCTACACTTTCTGTTAGGAGGTGTCCACCTTTTCACCCAGTCCCTAGATCTTGTAGGGATTCCTCCCTCGCAACTATAGGTCTTCGTTCAGACTAGCTGAGGACTTTAGCGGGTCTGGTCGCAGGATCAGGTTCCCCGTTACATCGTAGGGATCCAGCTCAGTCCTATTGTAGGGACAGAATTCCCACCTTTCCTTAGTGCTTGTAGCAGATCATAACACCCTGGAGTAGAGCCCAAAGAAATAGGTAGCCCCCACACATATAATGGCGGCTAGACAAGACGAAATACAAACGCAGGCAGAAAACAGTGAGCAAACGCTGGGGCCAAACACTATCTAGACAGGACCGGATAGGACAGAATACTATCTGCAACCCAGCAAAACCCTAGAAAAACTTCCAACACTTCTGATTTAAAAAATGCTGAGTGTTGTGAATATGCTGGAGGTGGCTTCTGAGCTGGGGCTCCCTCCGGAGGTTGCTGAGGGTAATGAACTGATTACTGAATGGCCTTCAGCTGGTGCTGAATGGTAGGATATAAGTGGCCTGAGTTCCCAGCAGCCTTGCCAGTTATCAATTGTTCCTTCTGGTCTTGCTTGAAGCACTGCTAGTTTCCTGCTCTCCTTCAGATAAGTGTTTGCTGTTTTTTTTTTTTCCTCTGTTTGATTTTCTCTGCTGGTTTGCTGCTTGCAGTGGACTGCAGCCTGTCCCTTTTGGGGGTCTGGCGCTGCAATTGTGCTCCGTTTGTGTCTGCACTTTTGCTTTGCTCCTTTGTTACTTTTTATTTGCTGAATAGCGTTTTGTTATACCAGAGATCTGATTTAGGTGGATGAGATCGTGTGATCTCAGGTTTTGTGGCAATCAGAAGTGTTGGTATTTTTGTTAGGGGTTTGTTGGATTGCAGTCAGAATTCTTTCCTGTACTTTTCTGTCTAGACAGATTGGGCCCCAGCGTTTGCTCATTCTATTTTCTGTCTGTGTCCGTGCTTTCTTCTTGTCTAACCGCCATTACATGTTTGGGGGCTTCCTATTTTCTTTGGGGATCTGCTCCGGGGCAGATAGCTTTCATCTTTCTGCCTTTAGGTGTAGTTATCTCTCAGGCTGTGACGAGGCGTCTAGGATCACCGTAGGAACGCTCCACGGCTACTTCTAGTTGTGTGGTTAGTTCAGGTTGCTGCAATCCAATAGGTTCCAGCCTCTCTGGTGTATTACCGCTTTTGCTATTTTTTGCTATTTCTCCTCAGTAGTGTTGAGCGATACGATACTGCAAATATCGGGTATCGGCCGATATTAGCTGTATCGGACTTTCGATTCCGAGTTCCGATATTGTCGTCTTATCGGATACCGGAATCGGAATTGTCACTGTCACTGTCCGTCGGCCGGGTCTGTCAGGAGTCAGCGGCACTTACCTGGCAGAAGATCTCCGGCGGTCACGGCCTGGACTGCTTGATGGCCGCCATCATCTTTCCCCGGCGGTCACATGCAGTTTCTCGCGATAACTGCAGTGACTGCTGGGTAATCCCGGCCATAAAGCAGTCAGTCCGATGACGTCACCGCCGGGGAAGCAGGTAATCAGCTGTGCTGCGTCGCGATGACAGGCTCTGCCTGTCATTGCGATGTAGCAGAGCTGGATCGTCGTGGGACAGTCGTTACTATGGACTGCGTCGGACAGGTGGTATACTGTTGGTTTGTTTTTTTCCTTTTTTTACAGGAGATCGATGGCGTCGCAGGAATGAGAGTACAATAAAAGAAATGAAAACTGTGTTGTCTCTTTTATTTCATTAAAAGACTTTTTTCTTGCTTTGTCTTTTTTTTATACATTTAAAAACTTTGGGATTAATAATGGATCGGTGTCTTATTGACGCCTATCCATTATTAACCGGGCTTATTGTCACCGTGCAATCAACGGTGACATTAACCCCTTATTACCCCACTTGCCACCGCTACAGGGCAGTGGGAAGAGCCGGGTAAAGTGCCACAATTGGCACATCTTTTGATGCGCCAAATGTGGGGCTGCTGTAGCCTGGTATTATCAGGCTGTTGAGGGCCAAAATCCATGGGCCTTGACAGTCTTTTAATACCAGGCCGCAGCAGTCTGCATTTTACTTGGCTGGTTAACAAAAATAGGGGGACCCCTACGCCGTTTTTTTTTCGAGGGGATCCCCTATTTTTGTTAACCAGCCAAGCTAAGCAGACTGCTGTGGCCTGGTATTATCAGGCTGGCAAGGTCCATGGATATTGGATCCTTACCAGCCTGAAAAACCAGGCCTCAGCAGTCTGCTTCATCTGGCTGGTTAACAAAAATAGGGGGGACCCCACGCCAATTTTTTTTCGAGGGGATCCCCTATTTTGTTAACCAGCCAAGATATGCAGACTGCTGTGGCCTGGTATTATCAGGCTGGCAAGGTCCATGGATCTTGGCTCCTTACCAGCCTGAAAAACCAGGCCTCAGCAGTCTGCTTCATCTGGCTGGTTAACAAAAATAGGGGGGACCCCACGCCAATTTTTTTTCGAGGGGATCCCCTATTTTTGTTAACCAGCCAAGATATGCAGACTGCTGTGGCCTGGTATTATCAGGCTGGCAAGGTCCATGGATCTTGGCTCCTTAACAGCCTGAAAAACCAGGCCTCAGCAGTCTGCTTCATTCTGGCTGGTTAACAAAAATAGGGGGGACCCCACGCCAAATTTTTTCGACGGGATCCTCTATTTTTGTTAACCAGCAAAGATAAGCTGACTGCTGTGGCCTGGTATTATCAGGCTGGCAAGCAGGGTCGGACTGAGCCACCGGAGAAACCTCCGGTGGGCCCCAGCTCCTGCGTGGTGGGCCCTGATTTGAAAGGATAGGTCGCGGGGCAGAGGGGGTGGTGGCCCCGGGCCCCGCGCTCTGAGGGGGCCCACCCGGAGCTACGCTGTGCACGCCGATACAGTTACATTCTGCGGCAGAGCAGGGAGAATCGATCTTCCTGCTCTGCCGCCCAGAAGCTATGGGGCCTGAACAGGCGTTGGGGGGGCCCGGTGCCAGCAGTGGGCCCCCCACCCGTCATCGGAGGGTCAGCTGTATCGGCATCCAGCCGATACAGCTGACCGCATAGAGAGAGAAGGAGCGAGCGCTCCTTCTCTCCCATAATCCCCCTCAGCGTCTGACAGCGGGCGCGATGACATCACCTGCCGGCGCCCGCTGTCAGACGCTGAGAGGGAGAACAGTGAGCAGCACAGGAGCCGGGAGGTGAGTATTGTTTTTTTTTTTTTTTTAATGGGGGTGCATTATACTACAGAGGCTGTATATGGGGGGTGCATTATACTACAGAGGCTGTATATGGGGGCTGCATTATACTACAGAGGCTCCATATTGGGGTGCATTATACTACAGAGACTCCCTATGGGGATGCATTATACTACAGAGGCTGCCTATGGGGGTGCATTATAATATAGCGGCTGCCTATGGTGGTGCATTATATTATAGACTCTGCCTATGGGGGTTTATTATAATATAGAGGCTGCCTATGGGGGTGCATTATACTATATTGAGGACTATCTGGTGTATTATGCTGTATGGATGCTATCTGGGGGCCATCATACAGTGTTGGACCCATTAAATAGTTTGGGGACATTAAGGGGTCAGTATATATCCAGTGAGGGGCATTATTCTGTGTATAGGGAGATGTACAGGGGGAGACTTGGGACATTATTAAATGTAAAGTGGACACTTATTGTTATAGGGGAACTCGGGTTACTGTGACTGTCAAAGGGGCACACAGGGCATTATTACAGTCTAGGGGACAAAATGTGGTCACTGTTTTCTAGGGCACTTGCACCCGGCATTACTATATTCTAGAGGGGTGCTTTAAAATTTAGAGGTCACACAGAACCACACAGCAGGTGCAGTAATAGGGACACATACGGCAGCAGCAGCAGCAGCTCAGTATTGGGGTATCACGTGCAGTAATAGGGACACATACGGCAGCAGCGGCTCAGTATTGGGGTATCAGGTGCAGTAATAGGGACACATATGGCAGCAGCGGCTCAGTATTGGGGTATCAGGTGCAGAAATAGGGACACATATGGCAGCAGCGGCTCAGTATTGGGGTATCAGCAGGATGAGGAGTTTGTGCAGGTTGAGAATAGTCCAATTGGTGACCAAGACAGTGCTAAAAATATGAGAAGTGAAATGTGTCTTTGTTGTAATCTCTGCAGTCGAGTCCTGGCTGGAGAAGTCGTCATGTCGGTCTGGGCCAGATGGAAAAGAAATGAAAAGTGAACAATTCCATTAGAAAGAACATGAGCGGTAAGTCATTATCTGTACCTGTGCTGTAATCTATTATATGTTCTGTAGGACTGGTATTATTTACCACAGACCATATGGCGGTAATATCAATATTGGTCTTTTTATATATAGATTATTTTTGGCAACAGCGCGGTCATTTGCTGAGGTTCTCTGATTAGGGGCCCACTCAGAAGTTTCGCCCCCACTAAACCAAAACCCTAGCTACGCCTATGGCTCTCTCTCTAGTCTTTCTTTCTCGCTCTCTGTTCTTTCTTTCTCGCTCTCTGTTCTTTTTACTCTGTTCTTTCTTTCTCTCTCTTTTCTTTCTTTCCTCTCTTTCTTTCTCTGTTTGTTCTTTCTCTCTCGCTGCTCTTTCTTTCTTTTCCTCAGTACCAGCCACTGTGCCCTCATTACCAGTCAGTGTGATCAGCAGTGCTAAATGGGTACGCTTGGGGCCAGGATATGAGTGTGATTAGCTGTTAAATGGGTGTGGTCGGGGCGTGGCCTAAAATTTGCAGCGACGCCCTACGCGCGCCGCAGCCTTTAACCCTCTTTCCTGTCTTCAAAATTTGGGAGGTATGCTGTATGACCTCACTACAACTTCTGGCCATGCTCCTGATGAGCGCGACGGATGGTCTCCTGAGGGATCTCCTCCCACACCTGGACTAAAGCATCCACCAACTCCTGGACAGTCTGTGGTGCAACGTGGCATGGCCTAAAATTTGCTGCAGCAGGCACAGCGTGCCACAGCCTTTGTCCCTCTTTCCCTTCTTCAAAGGTTGGGAAGTATGATGGTGGGCCCCAAGAATATTTTTTCTCTGGTGGGCCCAAGGTACTCCAGTCCGACGCTGCTGGCAAGGTCCATGGATATTGGCTCCTTAACAGCCTTAAATACCATGCCTCAGCAGCAGGGGCGTACATAGAAATCATGGGGCCCCATAGCAAAAGTCTGAATGGGCCCCCCCCAAAAAAAAAACCCAGAGCCATTGTAAATGTAAAGTGCCAGCACAGTGAGGGGACACATTAAACAAAAAAATGTATTATGCCCCCATAGATTGTGCCCCCATAGATGCTCCATAGTATAGGCCCTTATGCTGCCGAAGCTGCTGCAACCAAAAAAAAAAAAAAGACATACTCACCTTTCGTCGCTGGGGGCCAGGTGCCGGTGTCCTGAGCAGGGGGGTGACACCAGGTGCCGATGTCACCGCTCGCTCAGGGCCCCGGCACCTGAGATATTTACCTGTCCTCTCTCCACTGTGGAGTGCCGCTGTCTTCGGGGTCCTCCAGCAGTGAACGATCAGGCAGAGGGCGCGGCGCGCACTAACGACGTCATCGCGCCCTCTGACCTGAACATTGCAGCAAGAGGACGCGAGCAACGGTGGAACGGGACAGGTAAATATCCCTTATACTCACCCTTCCGCCAGCGCGGTCTGTGCAGCCCCTGCTCTTCTCCCACGGTCTCCGCCGCCAGTGTTCAGCGGTCACGCGGGACAGCTCATTAAAGTCATGAATATGTGCGTATTCATGACTGTAATGAGCGGTACCACCTGACCGCTGAACACAGGCGTCGGAGACCGTGGGAGAAGAGCAGGGGCTGCAGAGACCGCACCAGGAGGGGTGAGTATATAGAAGAGCTGCGCTCCCCCTCCCCCGCCGACCCCCTGGTAGTACTGTGTCAGCACAGCTACCCGACCGTTGAGGGCCCCCTCACCTGTCCGGGCCCCATAGCAGCTGCTTGGTCTGCTTCATTCACGGTACGCCACTGCTCAGCAGTCTGCTTCATCAGGCTGGTTAACAAAAATAGGGGGGACCCGACGCCATTTTTTTTTCGAAGGGAACCCCTATTTTTGTTAATCAGTTCCCTCTGACGTCACTGATGGTGTCCCTGGCTGACCTGAAGTGAAAGTGGAAAGCAATCAATTAAGCTTTCCACTTCCTCTCCTGTCAGCCAGGAGAGGAACTCATTCATTTGGGGGTTTACTGTGAGGCTGCAGAATTAGCTGCGGTCCCTGCAGTAAACATTAACCCTTTCTGAAGGATTACACCGTGGGACCTGACTGTGCATGGGATAGGTAAGAATAATTTTGCTTTTTATTTTATTTTTATTACAGGAAATGGTTTTTGCAGTCAAATAAAAGATGGTCAAAAACATGTGTCTTTATTTCATTAAAATGATTTTTAATTAAAGTGTGTGTGTTTTATTTTTATTTCATGCAATAGGATTAATAATTGATAGTTGTCTAATTGACAGCTCTCAATTATTAACCTGGCTTAAGGTCACCTTTCAATTGCAAGGTGGCTTTAACCCCATATTAACCCATTCGCCACCGCTACAGGGCAATGGGAATAAACGGGCAAAGTGCCAGAAAGGGCGAATCTAATTATAGATTTGTCTTTTCTGGGGTGTCTGGGGGCAGATGTTAGTAGCCAGGGGGGGGCCAAAAATAATGGTCCCTCTCTGGGCTATTATTATCTGCCTCCATTCGCTGGCTTTGTCTGTCTGGTTGCGAAAATAGGGCGGGAGCCCACGCATTTTTTTTAAACAATTTTACACCTCATATAATATTATATATATATATATATATATACACATGTCATTGAATTTGTGACACATATATATATATATTTATATTTATAGTTCATACACTTCTATATAGTATAATAGCCGCTAATTCAATTGCCGGCTTTTGTGAAAATGCAGAACCCGACATGAAATGACACTTGGTGTACATAGGGTTAACCATGTCCTTTGCTATCTGATTTGCACAAACAATTACATCAGTCTATGTGTGCAAAATTTCACACCTGTAGGGGTTAATTAAAGGTGTAAATTCGTAGCAAAAAAGTCCGTTTTTTTTACAACGAATTTACAACTTTAATTAACCCCTACAGGTGTGAAATTTTGCACACAGACTGATGTAATTGTTTGTGCAAATCAGATAGCAAACGACATGAAAAGACATGGTTAACCCTATGTACACCAAGTGTCATTTCATGTCGGGTGCTTCTGTCTTTTCACAGAAGCCGGCTTTACCCGGCAATTGAATCAGAGGCTATTTTACTATGTAGAAGTGTATAAACTATACATATATGTATATATATATGTCACAATGACATGTATATATATATATATATATATGTATTTTATGTGTGTATATTTTGTGTTTACAAGGAAAGAAAGTGTTTTTTTAGTTGCGATATTTTGTTCCCATAGACTTACATGGGACTTCCGGTATCGGAATCGGATATCGCCGATATTTAGTGATATCGGCGATACCATTCCGATCCGATATTTTTGGATATCGGAAAGTATCGCTCAACTCTACTCCTCAGTTACCGAAACATAACAGCTGAGATCATACGATCTCGCCACGCGCTAAATCAGATCTCTGGTGTGAACAAGCGGCTAACCCGCAGCCACACAAATAGCAGGGACAGAGCAATTGAACAAATAAACAGTGTCTACTGAAAAACAGAGAGTAGCACAGGCCCCTGGAGGGGAACCCGGCTAACCTCCCACAAAAGTGCAGACAAAAAATGGAAATAAGGCACAAAAAACAAATGTCCTTAAAAAAAAAATAAATTAAAATTTTTTTTGATCAAAAGAATGTACAAGCCATCCCGCCACGTCAAGGATGCCTTGACGTGGCGGGATGGCTTGTACATTCTTTTGATCAAAATTATGTTTACTAAATACCCTTATAATTATTACTACCTTCATGCAATTTTTGCAAAAAAAAATTTATTTATTTTATTTTAGGACATTTGTTTTTTGAGCCTGGTTTTCTGTGTAATGGTCATGTGTTAATATGCATTTACATTTTGTATACACATCAACTTACTTTTTCAGTTCAGATCTAGTCTTCTAAAAAATGGAAATAGCAAACACGATAGAAACAAGCAGCAAATAACTTATCTGAAAGTAGCAGACAAAGGCAAGACACCAGCTGACTTCCAAATGAACCAGGAAACAACAATTGATCACCGGCAAGGATCATGGGAAGGCAGCTCACTTATATCAGCCCAGTCCGTCTCTCCTGATTGCCAGTCATCGCTTACAGGTGATAAAGCCTTGTCATTCAATACAGCTTCCATACCATCAGCAACCACCAGAGGTAACCTCAGCTCAGGAGTCATTTCCAACATGCTCACAACAGCTCTCCTCATTTTGGGTCCTAGTTTCTCTGTGGATGTGGCACATACCTGGATAGACTCAACAAGCTTTAAAAAGACATAGGGCCCAATTCATAATAGTTTTTTGGCATGAATACCTCTCATGATTTACGACAAATTTATCAACTGATTTACACCTTTTTTCAAGCCATCTTTAATGGTTTAGTTTGTTTTCTGATCAATGTGGTTTTTCCATATGTTTCAGACAGATTCATGAAATGTGACTTTTTTAAAAGGTCTCAAAATTTGACACAACCCTACTCCAGTCCCACCCTACTGTGATTGTAAATAATGAAGATAATAAGAAAATATGAAGAGTAACCACTACTGACAGATCTATAGGAATTGAGTGCAACGTAATGCACACAAATAGTGCACAGTAATACACAAAATGAAATCAATAGTAAAGGGATGAGGATGCATTATAGTCAGACATACAGAAAAATAGGAATAAAATATTTCACTACATCCCCCGACGCGCGTTTTGACCTTACGTCATCTGGCCATTGTCTTTGTATTGTCTTTGCATTGTCTTCTTATCTTCATTATTTTGTGTCTGTCATCAACCTCCTCTTGCTTTCATTGCTTCTTGATTTTCAATTTTATTGAGTAGTTGCATAGCTCCATCAAATATTTATTGCCTATATACATTTGGTTGATTTTTTAATATTATGCAGTACCACAGATGATATTTTAGACTGTGAATTGGTTTGCTAAACTCCATTTATGGTCATATGGTCATTTTACAGATCTAGACAATGGAACATAATTATCTTTTTAAAGCAGAAAAGCTTGCATTATTCTTAACTTTCACATGTTGGGTTCTTGGTGTGTCCGCTGGATGTGGTTTCTTTTAAAAATAGGCACTCACTTTCACATTCACTAAGTGATATAAAACCATTTTCACATTGATTCTCCCCCAGATTGTAGATTAGATGCCTGAAGATGTATTTTCTCTTTGGACTCTGTGCTCTATCTGTTATTTTTTTACAATCGGGTTGTGCAAATTTCGAAATGGTGATTACCAACTTTACCAATACTTATGGAAAATTGTCATAATGCAATTTTTATATTTTTACTTGACATAAAGACTATAATTCTATAGTATCTGATGAATTCTACCCATACATTGACTTGTACTGTTATTTAATTTCAGATGCAATTTGCAAAATTTATGCAAAAATTTAGAAAGATTTACGAAAGTTCCCAAGGTAAGATGCATGGTACAGTGCAATAATAAAAATGGGTGCAGAGGCTCTAGATATGGAAATCTGTATTCTATCTGATTTGTGGTAGTTTAGAGGTCTTTTTCTAGATTTTGCATTGAAGCTCCGTTTTAAGCTACATTTTTTGGGTTCATTATTGGTTATCACTTGTAGAGTACATGCTTGAAACTTAATGACTTGGATATTCAATGTGTATAAAAGTCAATTTTTCTACTTTTTTTTTTTTTAGTAACATTCTTTAACCTGGAAAATTTGCATTTTTGTTCCCTAAATCCTAATGGCTGAATTATTATGAGTGACTTTTACGTGATTACTAATACTTCATAATCAAATGATTGAACTCAGCAGTTAATAAGACACTAAGTTCCTTTTTGTACTTGTGCTTTTTACTCCCTTTCTTCCAAAAGCCATAACATTTTTTTTTGAGCCAGCATAGTCATATGAGGTCTCCTCCTGATTTATGTGAAACGGGTTGTAGTTTTGAATGAAATTTTTCACTTTACCAAAAAATGTAATGAAAAACAGCAAAAAAGTTCAAATGAGGTTGAAAAGAACTCAGTTCTGCCACTGTTATTTTGAGTTTTGTTTTTACGCTCTTCATTATACAGTGAAAATGTCCCCAGGTCGGTGTGATTATGGCAATACCCAACTTACATAGTTTTTAATTTTTTTTATTTTAGGGTGTTGAAAACATTCAGAATTTTGTAAAAAACAATTGTTTGTGTTGCCATTTTTTGAGACCCGTAACCTTTTTTTTCTCCATCAATCGAACTTTGTGAGGGCTTGGTTTTTATTGTTGGCAAGTGGTTTGATTTTTATTTTTTTGGTTTCTTTTTTAGTTTGTAGAAAAATAAGAGCAAAACACGATTTGTTTAGGTTGAACTGGTAATGTGGTGAGGTGGACCCTCCCTTACAAATTGTATTTTAATATGTAGCTGGTTTTATGTTTATTACAATTGATTCATAGTGAAACCACAGTTCTAACCAGTTATACACATCATTAAGCATTTTACATTCTCAGTGGAAAATTTCATAAGTAAAATTGCACTCTTTGAGGGTACTATCACAATTTTTTTACGTTGACTTTTTGCAAAGAAAACAAAATATAAACCCCCTCCCCACCTTGTATTTAATATCTGGCCTTCAATCTTTTTACTGAGCTATTTTTTTAGATTAATGTTCCTGCAATTTTTTTTTGTTGTGTTTTCATTATTTTATTTTTTTGGAAATACTAATCAAGTCACTTACTGATCAGGTAAATTGTAAAGTTACTAAATAAACTGAAAATAAAAACATGCCAACAAATTGGGCAGTAGGGTTAAAATATATATTTATTCTTTGGTCTTTGCTAAAAACGTACACATGGTTTCTGCCAGCAAGTGCACGCAGAAAAATTGAACAATATGGATTTATATAGCTGAATTTTAAAGGCGTTCCCCCCTACATGGACAGTCTTTTTTTAAAATGAAGTAGACCCCTTGTGCGATAAAAATACCAGTTCCAGTGATGTTGGCGCCGGGTCTGCCATTGTCTCCGTGGAATTGATTTACACCAATGTTGCCAGTGCAGGTATGAACACTGACCTAATGGTTCCATGGAGGCCCAAACTGGATGCTCTGCAGTGAAAATGCCCCAGGTCAATGTAATTATGGCAATACCCAACGTACTTAATTCTTTTTTAGGGGTTTTAAAACATTCAGAACTTTATAAAAAATTGTTTGTGTTGTCACATGGTTTCTGCCAGCAAGTGCACGCAGGAAAGTTGAATAATATGTATTTATATAGCTCTATTTTATGCGGGTTCATCACTACATGGACAGACCTTTTGTAAAATGAAGTAGACACTTTTGTACAATAAAAATACCAGTTCCAGCGATGTTGGCGCTCGGTCTGCCAGTGTCTCCGTGGAATTGAGGTACACCAATATTGCCAGTGCAGGAGTGAACACTGACCTAATGGTTCCATGGAGGCCCGAACTGGATGCTGGACCAGGTTAGCGCAAATATCGGAAGTAAGCTCTAGCTAAAGCTGTAAACAGCAAGAATTTTCTAATTTAAAAGGAGTCTACCAGCACAAATTGATTGTTCAAGCCAAGTATAGGTTCTCAGTGCACCCTGGGGGTGGCCGAGCAGTTCAGTACACCAATTGTTACAGCTCGATTAATCAAGGAGATCTGGTGTAAAAACCCATAAAAAGTGGAAAAACTTTTGCCCAAAAATGGTGCTACTTTTGACTTTTTGCTCATAACACCGAGCTTTACCAAAGTGATCGAAGTTGAAACAGAACAGAATATGGCAAAGTCCACCAGACAAACTCTTCACAATTTACACCACAAAAATGCCGGCTGGAGTAATGTATCTGAAAGGGGCGCATGGCAGTTTTAAGATGCACCAATTTCATGAAGAGGCGCCATTTCTTAATGAATTTGGCACATCTTACTCCAACAATTCACTAAATTAGCTTATGCAAATCTCTAATTGATTTATTTCCGTTCACAGAGTATGAGTACAGACTGTCTGTATTTTCCAAAAACATGAAGGAAGTAGAACGTTTACAAAGAGAAGAACTGGGAACAGCCCAGTATGGGGTGACACAGTTTAGTGACCTCACAGGTATGCTAACATCATTACTCCATGTTCATGGTTTGCAACATTTATTTTTTGTTTACTATTTGCAATGGGTTGCTCCCTGTAGAACTCGGCTAATTTCCACTTTTATTCTCAGTCAATACACTAAAATGGCTTTCACTGAGGTCACCAGTCTTCTTCACTCCATGGGTCCCGAAAGGTTTTGACATTGCAAGGCTCTTCGGGCACCATGACATGTGAATGAAGACTGGGCCATGGAGCTGGGTGGACAAGATGATTGCTGGGGAGAGGCGAATATTCATTTTTTCACCCTAAGTTTATTATGCTCCCGAGACTCGAATTAGGGTAAGACACATTCGAGTCATAAAGAATAAATTTGATGCAAATCAAATTTTCTGGCCAAATTCGATAAATTTGCCGAATTGAAAAGTCATCAAATTTGCTTCACTATTTCTAATACATTGATGCCATGTGCTCGGGGCAGCGTCATAGATCCTGATTGTGTTTTGACTTTACGAAGGGTTAAATGAACATAATTTTAGTGAACTGTCATCTTACCGTTTTAACGTGGTGCTGCAGGTGAACTTTCCCAACCGAACATCTACAATGGATGTAAGGCCTCAAGGTTTGCATCTACGAGCCTGGGAGAAATCCCATATTACTTTCTTAAAACCTAAGGAAAACCTCAGGCAAAATATTAAGGAATATGCAAAAAATATGAAACCCATTATCTGTAAGAAAAACAAAAAAGGCAAACAAAAAGGAAACAAAAAACCTTTAGCTACAGAAATCTCAACACGATGATGAAAATCACTCATTGAAAACAGTCTCACAAGCACCAGGTGGAGCTGGAGAATCGATAATAATTCTAGTGTAATACTATTCCTTGGGTAACACCATAAATAGTATTTTAAGGGAATCTGTCAGAAGGTTTTTTACTATGTAACCTGTGAGTAGCATAAATTAGGGACAGAAATACTGATTCCAGTGATGTGTCAATTACTAGGCTTTATGCTGTTATTTCAATAAAATCAGTGTTTTATCAGCAGGAGATTATCACTACAAGACTAGCTGTCTTGTGTCATCTAGTCAACGCACCCTCTGTAATCCCGCCCTCACAACTGATTGGCACTGCACAGTGTAGAAAGAAAGCAGCCAATCAGTGGTGTGGGCGGGGTTATAGACAGCTCAGGATTCAGGGAATTGGTAGATCTGCAGATAAAACCGTGATTTTATTAAAACTGCAGCAAGCAGCCTAGTAAGTGACACATCGCTGGAATCAGGGTCTCTCCCCCTACATCATACTGCTCTCAGATTACATAACAAAAACCTGATGACAGATTCTCTTAAAGACCTTTGTCCAGTGGAAAAAAAGTTATCCGTTATCCACAGTATTCCATGATTTTTGGGAAACAGACCTCCATTCTAATCTTAAACAAACCCGGTAATATGAACTGAAGTGTCTGTTTTATTTTATTTCCTATCGTGGGATATTTCTTATCATTTTTATTACTGTGTTAGAATAAAATGCCCTCTCAATTAAATTCTAACAGCTGAAGAATTCAGGACTAATAGCTTGAATTTTGCTATGAAATTACCCCACATCAAGCAAAAAACAGCAGTAACTACATTTCCACGAGATAAAGACTGGAAAAAAATGGTGTCATTTCTGAAGTTAAAAATCAGGTAAGAATTCCCGACTTATATTGTGGAAATGTCGAATACTGTAATAGTCTAGATAGATAGAAATGCATGCTTTTTCCGTGCTCTAGAATAATGACTGTACGGCATCCACTCCCAACAGTGAGGCAGGAAAAGCCTCAACGAGAGAAGGCAGAAATGGTATTTTGTGGCTTCTGCCACCTCGATCTCTCTATACAGTGTTTATATGAGCTCTGTGCCTATAATAATGGCTGCAGCCCGTTTTACCTAGTAATTGGGGCTGCTATGTCGTACTTTTCTTAAACCCAATTTTCCCTTGGCAATATTTCATTTTTTAGATTTCGTTTTTGATATCCTTCTTCTAAGAGCAATAACTTTTTTATATTACTGCTTACATATCCATTCAAGGGCTTGTTTTTTGTGGGAAGAGTTGTAGTCCAATATTCAGATCACGTATCCCAGCAGGTTGACGGCATGTCCTGCATACAGTTGTATCTGCGTCCTCGGTATGTGAAGCGACGTTAGTGGTGTAACAGCATAAAAAAAAATGCAGTAAGTGAGCAAGGTGCGCAGGGCCGTAGTCATGTGTGAGGGGCTGCTGTTCTCCCACGGCCCTGGCATCCCACAAATAAACGGTTGTCCCGATTCTCCTGTAGTATGCGGGTGTAATATGCTGTCTCCGATTCTTCAACTTCAGGAACCGCCGCACACACATCAGAGGACCCGGATTCGTTTTATAAAAGACAAGATAACATCTGTCCATCTTCATCATATTGAAACACGCAGTATTGGGCACAAACTTTTGTGTTCTTAAAGTCCATAACACAGCACGTTTTTATATCCGCTGTTCGCTCGCCCTGAGCTATCCCTTTTCTAACTGGCATTTCCGGCCCTTGAGATACTCTGTCCGGCTCCGCAGCTTCTGTAAGTCCAGTCCCAACTCGCGTATGTGATTCCCTGTCCAGCTTCTTCTCATAGGAAGATAATGAGGCACACTTTTCAGTGCCTTGGTTGGACCGTAGGCCCCGGACATTCCAGGAATATCCACTGAAGTTTGTGCTGTAGTTCCCATGCTGTTAAAACAGCCCGTGCTCTTCATGCCCTCCAGCCCTCTGGCCTCAAATTGCTGATATCTCTCATCTCAATCTAGTCTCTCATTTTATCTAAAGCAGGAAGTGCTCCCATTATTAACTAGCCCCTCCCATGTTGGGGCTGTTCCCGAATATTTAACTGTTTCTATCCTGCGCATCTTACTTCCTGTGTCTAATGTGCCCACAACTGCACCTTTCCCATTCCTAACCTATACCTGATGTCATAGTTATACCTACGTCATACCTCATAGATTGTAAGCTTTTGAGCAGGATCCTCATTCCTCTTGGTATCTATTTTGATGTGTTTATTGTTATGCTGTATTGTCTATTATCTGTAGAAGTCCCCTCTATAATGTAAAGTGCTACGGAATATGTTGGCGCTATAGAAATAAAATTATTATTATTATGTCCTATACTTAACCCTAGATACTCCCTATATGTTACATATAAGGAACATTATACATTTATCACATTACAATACATTAACTGCGCACCTTAGTGCCTATAAGGTTCTATGCGGAAAAAAAAACATTACTCTTATACAATTCATGAGCATTATCTTCAGGAGGAGAGGTGTATGACTGTTCATGTCATACCATTACAAGTGTCCATTTTTTATCTTTTAAAGTTGGAAAGTAAGGTCCGAATTTACATCTTCCCACAGTTTTTGTACTTTCTCAAAGTGACTAATGTAGGGTTCTACGTTGTTCTTGGTCGGGAACTCGGGAAGGAGAGGAAATGAGATTTCAACCCCCATAGATTCTCATACAAATCATCATTCGAAGGGTCCACTACTGGGGTCTCAGGGCACAAGTTGGGGTGTAACGAATGGAAGCAGAGGCAGAGGTGGTGAAGTTCACATTCGTTTTTTTTTTTAATGTGGAACCTCGAGACCGCGGTCCGGGGGGCTCCGAAGGGGGCGTAACTAGTGAGCCCCGGGTAACCGTAGTAAGGCCCCTCGACAGGTGCTACCTCCAGTTAGACCCGGACACGTGGCAGCTGTCCCAGAGGGACAAAAAGGTAACAGGTATTTACAGAGTCCGTGGAGGGTTTCTTGACGGAGAAGGGTAAGGTCCTGGTCCAGAACGGATGGTAGTAGGCTGGCTCCAGTGACCTTGTCACGGTCCACGGGTACGGATGGCTGATGGCGGAATGGGATGACACTTGCGCCAGTAATAGCCGAGATTGTCCAGGTTAGCCAGATACGGGTTAGCAATGATCTGAGGAGACAAACAGTATCAGCGAGCACAGAGACTGCAGACGCAGCGCAGACAGATCAGGAACAGAACCGGATGTAGCAATGATAGAAACACGTTGCTCCGGCACTCCCCTAATGGTGGAGTGACCAGATATAGTACTGAGTGTGCAGCCATTGGTTAATTAGCTATTTCAAAAAATGCATGCTGCCCCTTTAAGAGAGACGGTGGGCGTGGCCTCGCGTCCTAAGCAGACTATCTGGAGGCTGCCAGCAGCGTGCCAGGAAGTGGAGGAGGACACAGGACGCCGAGGAGCAGATGGGACAGGTGAGTGAGCAGAACGGAGTGCAGAGCCAGCGCTGGGACCGAGTGTAACATGGGGGAGATTTGGATAATCTGAGCCAGATGTTATCTTACTTCTTTCTTTACCAGTCTTCCAATTTGGAAAGTAACAACAAAATGCAGCACTCCTACAAAACTGTAACTATGATGTGTACATCTCCCCTTTATGCTTTTCAGGGAAATTGTAATTCATGCTGGGCTTTTGCCGCAGTTGGCAATATTGAAGCACAATGGGGGATTCAAGGATGTCCGAGAAACTTATCAGTCCAACGTAAGTGTCTCTTTGAGATGAGTTGACTATAATCCTATGCTGAGGTTCCCCTATAACTTTATGGACTCATTCGTGCCTATGTTTGCTTGGGATACATGTGGGTCCGGCAGCTCCAAGCAGTGCCGGTCTGAGGTACCTATTGTCCACCAGCACAAGTGACTCTCGGCAACCCGAATATTACCCATTCATTTTTATGCATCTAGCCATGGCAGGACTAGAAATCATATTTGAGGCTCTCAACTGCAATGGCAAAATAAACATACAGGTTGGTTAAAGGTTAGAGAAGATGAAGAGACAAGACTGAGCCTACTCCACTAAAACATGGCTTTGCGTCAAGAATAATCAATTTCTGGAAAGCCAAGTTTGTTCATACGTTTTAGGTTTAGGCTGAGATTATTCTGTAGTAAGAGATTCACTTTTGTATATTTTAGCGCCTGGTAAGGACAATGATCCTTTGGTCAGATAATGTTTCCATGGACCATGAGCCCATGTGCCCCAGACGGGGCTATTTTTAAGTTATTCATATGCCGTTAAAATAAAACATGATTTTATCAGTTTTATCACTTAGTTTGACTTTGTTTTATTCTCTTTTATTTTAGAGGTTATAGACTGTGGTCCTTGTGATGATGGTTGCAGAGGAGGATTCACATGGGATGCGTATATAGCTGTGCAAATGCAAGGTAACAGTAAAAAAAACTATTCCAATTATTACCATCTATACATTTGGACACTCTAAAGTGGATCTGTCAGCTTAAAGGGAATCTATCAGTAGGATCAAACCCTCCTAAGCCGTCTATATGGGATGTAGGTTATAGGAAGATGAATAAAATGACACCTTGATATCTGTGATCCAACTTCTTATTCCAAAGAAATCCATGTTTTTCTTAATGAGCTGTTAAGATCTATGGGCTGGACATAGCTCTCTCCAGAAATCTACCTCCTGAGCTTATTTAAATGAAAGGGGGCGTCACCAGTGTAAGACACGTAGATCAGGAGAGCAAACTATCAGCCATTACATGTCTCACACTGGTAACTCTCCCTTTTATTTAAAATAAGCTCTGGAGGCAGATTCTCGGGAGATCTATGGTTCGGCCCATAGATCTTAACAGCTCATTTACATATTAAGAAAAACATGGATTTCTCTGGGATAAGACATCGGATTGCAGATTTCAAGGTATCATTTTATTCACTTTTCTATGACCTAGACGGTTTTGGAGGGTTGATCCTATTGATGCAAAGATCTGTAGTTAGTTCTCCAAGATGTTTGGAATTAACCTCCCTGTCAAGTTTCTTCAAAAACTGAGTGCAAATTTACAGAGAATAAATGATGAATTCAAAGGGTCGTCACACCAAATATTGATGTGATTGTTAGATTTCCCTTTTGTCATTCACTCTTCATTTTGGTTATTGATAAAAATAAACTATTAACATTTCTGTTAGTAAAAGCATTCTTACTTTGCAGCATTTTTTTCCACACCTGCCTAAGATTTTTGCACAGAACTATATTTTTTTTTAAGGTGGTCTAGTCTCTGAAGAGAAATATAAATATGAAGCCGTGAGAAAGACTGCAGAAAAGGCCTGTCACCTGCCGGGTGGATTCATGATTTTCAGATGCTTCCAAAAAATGAGACCGGTAAGAATGTGTACACCAGGATTCTATCATCGAAAAGCCAAGTCAAGAAATTTTTTTTTCATAAATCAACGGGGTCCATCGGAATCCATAAGGATTCATAGTGTGCCATATAAGCACAGCGTTGTAGCTTTGGTTATTTTAGGAAGAAATTTCTAAAGTCTGAAAAATAAGATAAAAAAGGGGCATTTGGCACTTAAAGGGAACCCATCAAGAATGGTATTTTATATACCACTCTCGTTCATCTGTAATATGGCATCTGTAATATAAGGTGCATCTGTAATGTGGTGCGGGACATTAGCCGTGGGTGAGGCACTCGTCTGTGTGCCCCTGCACGTTACATGAAAGTGGAGGTCTTGGCTGGCTGGGTGTGTAGACTTGTGCTGTGGGGACGCCAGGCGCCGTGATGGACGCATGCAACTGGTGTTGGTTCACCAAGACCAGGTGTCTCACAGTTGAATAAGAGAGACCATCATCCCCACAAAAACTCTTTACTGAACGGTAACTTGACGAGGATTATATACAAAGGGATAGCAGGTACACAGTCTCATGGACTTTCCTTTACAGTTAGAAGCATTTATCCACACAGATTCCTTCCTCAGTAGTTTACTCCAGGGATCTCTATGTCCACTGTTTCTCCCTACTTCACTACAGTCCAGCTTTAACGCTACATTCCTGATCAACAAGTCTCATTTACTTGTTCAACGGTTCCGCATTCTATTTCTTCCACTACTGGCGCCCTGAATCTACCACCTGGGACTCTTCTCTAGTCCTAGTCCCATTTAGGCCCGGTACCTTCCAGCATTACAAGCCTGGGTTCTTGTGGCTAGGCGTCCTCTCCTAGGACCTGTCTCCGGGAAGGCCACTCTGTCTCTCTGTCACTTATTCCCAGGATGTCGCTATACCTCTTCCTTGGTCTCCTTTCATTTAGGTCACCCAAAATCAGCACTGTTAACTTAGGACTTTTTTAGTCCTCTCCCTGAGCACTCCAAACCCTATCTGACTTCCTAGCAGCAAGCAGTCACTTTTGCTTACACTAGTCCCTCCTGCTTATGGGCTAGTCCCCAACTATAACTCCAACTTCCCTATAGTCAAACTATATGCATTACCAACAAAAATTAACAAATTTTAACGCATTAACCTTTTAAAATTTTATTTTCACAATACTATTAACACTTATCACATTAAAAAATTTTTTAAAAAAAACCCCCGGGCAAAAATTTCCCACATGACAAGTAACCACTAAAAACCCCTTTTTTCTTAAGGGGGAAAAACGAGGTCACCCCGGGTCCATACCCTTACAAATCTCCATCTAACCCCATGCTCCACCCCTAAAAAAAAACCCCCCAATTACTTATTGCCCCAAATTTTTTTTTTTTCAACTAGTTGGGGTAATATTAATTATTTTTAAAATTTTGCAGTAAGACTTCTTAGTAGGTAACGATGGCACATTAACAGTTATAAAAACAATGTTTTACTAGGGGTAATTTTTTTATTTATTTAAATAATATTTTTTCACTGAAAATAAAAAAATATAAAAAACACCCCCCCCCCAAATAAATATACCAAATATATCTAAACAGGACAATTTTAAAACCCCTTTTTTTTTCCCCCTTAGTTTTCCTTAAAAAATTTTAAAAAAATAATATCCAAAAACCCCCAAACCCCAAAACGAAAAAACATGTGGTTTTGATAGAAGGGAATGTTGGGGGTAAAAAAAAACCTTAAAATTTGGTGAAATTAAAAAAAAAATTTTTAACTAAAATCCCCCAAACCCCCAATGGGGTTATTGCTTTTTTTAAATCTCTCAAAACCGGGGAAAATATTGGTTTTGGGGCATCTACTGAGTTAACTTGTTTTTAAAGCTAAGGGGGGGTTTCCAAAAAAACATTTTTTCACGGGGGCATGTGCTTCTTCTTTCCGGGTTTTTGCCTTTTTCCCCCTAATTTTAAATTTTTTTATTTTTTTTTTTTTTATCCCTTTCCCTTTTGCCTTTCCCTTTTCAAAATTAAAAACTTTGATAAGCTATTTAAAATAAACTTTGAAAATTTTGTTTTAGACCAAAAACCTTAAAAGGGATTGGAAAAACATATATGGAAGGGTTTTTGGGGGAGAAAAAGTGGGGTTGCTTATAATTCTTTAAATTTTTTATTAAATAATTATAATTTCCAACCGTTGGCTCGGCAGCGGCTAAAAAAACCTAAATTTTGGGGTTGGGAAGCTAATATTTTAACAGTACGATGGGCATCATTCAACACCGTTTTTTTTCCCAAAAAGCAAAGAAACTTCCGATATGCCATCTGGGATTCCCCGGACCCAAAGACTTAAAAAGGGTTTTAATTTTGATCGGTACTACGAAAAAAAAACAGACACAACCCTTTTTGTTTTTTTTTTTTTTTAAAGGGGGAAAAGTGAACAGTTTTAAAAAGTTTTAAATTTTGTGTCCTTGCCCCAGATGGACCCCTGTATGGTTTAAAAGGGGGTTTCTGACGAGACCTTACGAGATCGGAAAACCCGGGGGTTAAAAATTTTTTTTTTTTTTTTTCCCCCGCGACTTCCCATGCAAGGCAAAAAGCCCCCCAACCTAGCACGTCTTGGGGTTTTGCAAAAAAAGTCACGTTTTTTGTTGCGCCCTTTCCCCAACGTCCCAAGCGCAAAATGTCCTGGGCCGGGGCACGGCCCCAAAAATTCCAAAACCTCAAAAAACCCAATTTTTCAGTCCGGGGGGACTAGGCTCAAAATTTTGAAAATACGCCTTTTAAGAAAAAATCAGGCCCTTTTGGAAGTCCCACCCCAAAATGTAAAGGGGCCCCATATTTAATTCATGCTCCAACAGTGAAAGTGGCGCCGAGACCATATGGGGCAGAGGTGCCAAAGGAGATAACAATGAGGTATTTTTTATTTTTTTAACCTTTTTCTGGCCCCCTACACTTCCCCCAAAAAAAAAAATTTGGATAGTCAGCCACCATTTTATTGATTTGCATGGAGTGATTATAAAAATCCCAATCCGGGAATATGGATTTTTTTATGTGAATTTAATTGTACCAAATAATTTTCCTCCCCTTTAAATGGTCAATAAAGGGTTAATCTGGGTCAAAACTATATTGATCTATTCTTAAAGTAGGTCATCAATACCAATCACGGGTCTAACTCCCTGCACCCCTGATCTCAACCAATACTTTTGGTAGTGGTTGTGCCTATAAAAGCGAGGGGAAAATTTACTTGGGAGGGGGCAAATATGGTGGAAATAACACGTACAGTTACTACCACTATTAAAGTCAAAGAGTTGGCCCCCCACCAATCTTAAATTTCACGACCTAACCATAATTTTCCATAAAAGGATAACCCTTTAACTTTAGACAAATCTCCCCAAAATCCTTAAACTGCATTAACTTTTTTACACCTCTCTTTTTTTAGGGCTATTTTAGAATTTTTCATGGGAAAAAAAAAAAACTGTGGCATCACAAAATCCACTCGCTGCTATTTGAAATTTTAGAAGTCAAAAAAAAACACCTTGTCCTCCTAAGGAAAAAATAGAGCCTACCCGCTTTATGTCATACTTAGATTACCCCAAATGGGAAACCCAGCGAAACGCCTTCAAGTGTGCTTTTCCTGGTGGTTTTTGTATAGTGTTTTTTTAGGCTATTTTTTCATTCATTGATATTTCCCTTGTTATTTCCATGGCGATAAGGGAACCATCTTCTCAAATAGGCTGTATTAACCCAATCTGTTTACTTCACTTATGGATGGCCTTCTCACCTACTACATTGCATTCTTTTTATGTACATTATTGTTAATGCCTTAGGCTAATGCACACTTCAGGATTTTTTCGTTTTTCGCGGGGGAAAAAACGCGTCAAAAACGCATGAATTAAGCTCCTACATTTAGAAAAATTCCGCAATTTTTTTGCCAAGGGGGCGTTTTTTTTCCCCCAAAAAAACGCATCGCGGAAAATCTAGCAACATTTCCATTATTTTGCGGATTTCTAGCGTTTTTTTTCCCGCTATTATTATTGACCTAGAAAGTTCAGGAAAAAATTGCGTAAAAACGCTTCAAAATCCGCGCAAAAAAAAACACCGCCCCCAAAAAATTGCAAAATCCCGCAAAAAAAACGAGCGTTTTTTTGCCGCGAAAAAAAAGTCCGGTTTTGCTCAGGAATATTCTGCAAACATTCCTGAACGTGTGCACTTGCCTGAGGGACATGCAAGTTTAACTGCCAATTGTCTTACAGGGATTATTATACCTATATACAGTACAGACCAAAAGTTTGGACAACACCTTCTCATTTAAAGATTTTTCTGTATTTCATGACTATGAAAATTGTAGAATCACACTGAAGGCATCAAAACTATGAATTAACACATGTGGAATTATACATTACACTTTACAAAAAAGTGTGAAACAACTGAAAATATGTCTTATATTTTTTAGGTTCTTCAAAGTAGCCACCTTTTGCTTTGATGACTGCTTTGCACTTTCTTGAAAATCTCTTCATGAGCTTCAAGAGGTAGTCACCAGAAATGGTTTTCACTTCACAGGGTGCCCTGTCAGGTTAAATAAGTGCATTTCTGGCCTTATAAATGGGTTGGGACCATCAGTTGTGTTGTGCAGAAGTCTGGTGGATACACAGCGGATAGTCCTACTGAATAGACTGTTAGAATTTGTATTATGGCAAGAAAAAAGCAGCTAAGTAAAGAAAAACGAGTGGCCTTTCTTTTACTTTAAGAAATGAAGGTCAGTCAGTCCCGAAAAATTTGGAAAACTTTGAAAGTGTCCCCAAGTGCAGTTGCAAAAACCATCAATCGCTACAAAGAAACTGGCTCACATGAGGACCGCCCCAGGAAGGAAGACCAAGAGTCACCTCTGCTCTGAAGGTAAGTTTATCCGAGTCACCAGCCCCCAGAAATCGCAGGTTTACAGCACTCAGATTAGAGACCAGGTCAATGCCACACAGAGTTCTAGCAGCAGACACATCTCTACAACAACTGTTAAGAGGAGACCTTTGTGCAGCGGGCCTTCAGGGAAAAATAGCTGCTAGGAAACCACTGCTAAGGACAGCAACAAGCAGAAGAGACTTGTTTGGGCTAAAGAACACAAGGAATGGACATTAGACCCAGTGGAAATCTGGCTTTGGTCTGATGAGTCCAAATTTTGAGATCTTTGGGTTCCAACCACCGTGTCTTTGTGCGACGCAGAAAAGGTGAACGGATGGACCCCCTACATGCCTGGTTTTCCCACCGTGAAGCAAGGAGGGGTGTGATGGTGTGGGGGTGCTTTGCTGGTGACACTGTTGGGATTTATTCAAATTGAAGGCATACTGAAGCAGCATGGCTACCACAGCATCTGCAGCGGCATGCTATTCCATCCGGTTTGCGTTTAGTTGGACCATCATTTAATTTTTCAACAGGGCAATGACCCCAAACACACCTCCAGGCTGTGTAAGGGCTAATTTGACCAAGAAGGAGAGTTATGGGGTGCTACGCCAGATGACCTGGCCTCCACATCACCAACCTGAACCCAATCGAGATGGTTTGGGGTGAGCTGGACCGCAGAGTGAAGGCAAAAGGGCCAACAAGTGTAAGCATCTCTGGGAACTCCTTCAAGACTGTTGGAAGACCATTTCCGGTGACTACCTCTTGAAGCTCATCAAGAGAATGCCAAGAATGTGCAAAGCAGTCATCAAAGCAAAAGGTGGCTACGTTGAAGAACCTAGAATATAAGACATAATTTCAGTTGTTTCACACTTTTTTGTTTAAGTGTAATGTATAATTCCACATGTTTAATTCATAGTTTTGATGCCTCAGTGTGAAAGTACAATTTCATAGTTTTTGAAAATACAGAAAAATCTTTAAATGAGAAAGTGTGTCCAAACTTCTGGTCTGTACTGTGTTATATATATATATATAAATATTATATAATATATATATACACACACAAATGGTAAATACTGTGAGAAATGAACCAAAGTTGTTTTTTAGAAGTTTAGCTGTTTGTTATTAATTTAAAAACATTATGATTTAATCATTGTTTATGCAAGTCAAAGATGTGTTTTGCAAAAAAAAAATGCTCTGAAATTAAGGCTTTTTGGCTTTATCGGTCATATTAAACATTTTTAAAAACAATTTAGTGGTGGTGCATTTCTTTATATTTTTAAAGTTTTTCTCCGCAATAAAAGATATTGCAAAAATAATCCTTGCACTGAACTCTCACCACCAGGAAAACACCATCTCATTATCACTAAAGGTTAGTATCACAAAAATAAGTAAAAAACTGTAGGCAGGTAACACTTGATTGCACCTTTCGCAATGAATGATAGGTCGTTCACTTCCTCCTCCCCCTCCTTGCATATGTCAGATCATTCCCAAAAGACTTTCCTATAGTAGTCAGTAATATTTTTTTTTATGTTGATGTAACTGTAAACCAAATTTGGAATTTGCTTTTGCTGCCACCAGCCCGAGTGAGATGGTCCGGCCTATAATGATGCAAAATAAAGAATGAAACAAACAATGACATACAGAAAAAACAAACTGAATTCAAAGAATTGAGTGTGGGAAATATGTTTCCGTATGTAGTCTTCACACGTTCAGTATTTGGTCAGTATTTTCCATCAGTAATTTGTATGCTCAAACCAGGAGTGGAACAATCAGATGAAAAGTAAAATAGAAACGCGTCACCACTTTCTGTATTTATCACCCACTCCTGGTTTTGGCTTACAAATACAGATGTCAAATATAAATACTACCGAATACTTGCGTCACAGCCCCCTGAGGAAGCCCACGCGAAACGTGCGTCGGGGTTGCACGTGTGACTCGCAGTACAGCCATGGTAAGAGCATTTATCATATGTGATTCTTATGTTGCTGTGGTCAGCATTGCATGTTCGCATGTGATTTTTGCTGCACCGGATTCCTTGTCTCTTTAAAGCTCTGTCATTGATATGATTTTTTTATGTTGTCTTTTTAGGTGCCTTTTGCATAATTTGTTTAATAAAATCACTTTTGCTTTTACTCTTTTCTGGTGGACTATTTTACTCCATTTTTGTATGTATACAAATACCAACAGAAAGTTGTATACCCTTTGTGTCCCCAGCTCCTTTCATCTTATTTCCTTACCCCATCCATTTCCCCTCCCCTTCTTCCACACTGTACCTCCTTTACGTGGCAGTCCTTGGTTTATCAGACAATTCTGTTTCATAGACATATGTTATACAGTATATGTTTACTTCCTATGGACCATTATTTTGTCCTTCAGACACACATACAGTATATATACTTCTTTCATTGTGATATATTTCTGACTGTTGCACATATATATTAATTTTGTTTACACGTTTGCATTGCATTTTAATATATACTATTGGCTGGTTACCTTAACTATATATATATATATATATATATATATTTCATTTTTTTTCACATGTGTTAGTTTTCATCTGGTTGTTACGCCTTTTTATAACCTTTTGTACCTTTTTATGTTATATATGACTGCAGGCACTCTTGCTTTTAGTGCCACCTCTTAACATTTTGTCTCAAAAAAATTTGTGTTTTATCATTAAATATTTTTTTTACCTCAATTTGGTTATTTTCCTCCCTTTCTGCCTATATCTATCCAAATGGTCTGCCATTCACAGTCCACTAGCAAGTATATATGGATTAAAAGCTTCCTACCAATTTGTTACCTACACATTGCCTTCCATTATATACTATTGCTCTATTCAGTGAGTTTTTCCCATTTAATAAAAATAACAACAATAATAATTTTATTTCTATAGCGCCAACATATTCCGCAACACTTTACATTTTAAAGGGGACTTGTACAGACAATAAAGCCATTACAGAATAACAATAATCAGATAAATCCACAGATACCAAGAGGAGTAAGGGCCCTGCTGCTCACAAGCTTACAATCTATGAGGAAATAGTGGGGACACGAAAGGTTGATGGTAACAATTGATTACCATTACCATTTATTACCTTTAAAAAACAAAATAATCCAAAGGGCTTCACCGTAAAATCATCCTATGTCGATCCCCGACTCTGCTACATCTGGATGCAGTGCTGAGCGGTGACATCAGTAATGGGACCGCTCAGCACAGCAGCCGCAACACAATGACAAAGGTATGTGAATTCAGCTGCTACGACGAGCGCTGACATCAGTGAGCTTATCGCAGTTCATAGCCGATAAACTGTGGTAACATTACTGACATCACCACTCACAACATGCGAAATTTGGCAAGTTGTGAGTGGTGATGTCAGTAAGGTTACCACAGTTCATCGGCCGTGAACTACAATAATCTTACTGTGATGGAGCCAGATGTGCCCACACCAGAAAAGCTTGGTTTCAAAAAGCTTTTCTCGGGCTGCGTTCCGAACCCGAACAGTAACACGGAGTTCCGGTACAAGTCCGTATTTGGAGTTCGTGCATGGACACATGCAGAGCCCAAACTTTACCATTTGGGTCCGCCAATCCCTAATAATTATCTATTTATAGAAGCCAACCTCTTTTCGACTTCAGCTTTTTAATAGATGGTGTTATGTTTGCATCAAGAATTTTATGAAATTTAATTGAATCCATTCTTCCCTCTACCGGTGAAATGTTTCCAGTGGCATTGGTTGCAACACAACCACAAAACATGATTGATCCACCCGCATGCCTAATGGTTGGAGAGATGTTCTTTTCCTAAAATTCTGTTTTTCTTTTTCTCTACACATAACTTTGATCAATGTGGCCAGAGAGTTTTATTTTAAACTCATTGGTCCACAGGACTTGTTTCCAAAATGCATCAGGCTTGTTTAAATGTTCTTTTGCATACTTCTGACTCCATATTTTATGGTGAGGATGCAGGAGAGGTTTTCTTCTGGTGACTCTTCCATGAAGGCCATACTTGTGCAAGTGTCTCTGAACAGTAGAATAATGTATCACAACTCCAGAGTCTGCTAAATCTTTCTAAAGGTCTTTTGCAGTCAAGCGGGGGATCTGATTTGTTTCTCTATAAATCCTACCAGCAGCTCTCACTGAAATTTTGCTTAGTCTCCCAAACCTTATCTTGATTTCCACTGTTCCGGTTAAACTGCCATTTCTTATTACAGTTCGAACTGAGGAAAGGATAACTTGAAAATGCTTTGCTATCTTCTTATAGCCTTCTCCTGCTTTGTGGACCTCCACCATTTTCAGAGTGCTAGGCAGCTGCTTAGAGGAATCCATGGCTGATGGTTTTTGGCACAAGGTAAGAGGCTAGGTTTTTATAAAGCTGGGAAATTTGCATCACCTGATCTTTCCTAATGATGAACGTGAACAAGCCATAACCCTAACAGGCTAATTAGGGTGTGAAACCTTTGTCAAAGTTATCTGAGCACAAAAATCTCCAAGGGTGCCTAAACTTTTGCATTAGCCCATTTTCTTTTTGTAATTTTTAAAATGTAAAAAATGACATTTTTTTTGCCTAAATTAAAAAGGAAATGTGACATCTTTAACTTTAGGCATTTTAGAGATAATTTCATCTTCAACTTGCTTAACTGTTCACAATAAAAGTAATTATGACCAGAGAAGCCCAAACTTTTACATTACACTGTATGTAAAGAATCATACACAGTGGGCAGACCAATCACCAAAGTGGAAGGGATAGGTTCAACATTCTGTAACTATTTCTTGATGAACGATAGTTTCACAATCTGCTTGGCCCTAACACTGACAGCGGACTATGGCGCCTCCTGTTGTGCTCTTCCTTACTCACCATAAGAGTAGGTCTATATTTTCTTTGAGGTTCTTATGGAATCTTAGTTATGGAATCTTGCAGGATTATAATCAGGTGTAGCCAATTATATACAAGAGATTATAATGATCATCATTTTATATGTAAGTTCAAAGCCAGCCATTAAGTGCCACAGAAACGGCTGTATAAGAGGCTTAAAACTGGGTGAGGAACAGACATAAACTGGCACAAAGGTGAGGTTGTGGACAACAGTTTCATTTCACAGGTTATATACAATGGCAATACTGAGCACAACAACAAGACACAAGGTAGTTATACTGCATCAACAAGTTCTCTCCAAGGCAAAGATTTCAAAGCAAACTATGGTTTTAACATGTTCTGTTCAGTTTTTTTTTTCAGGAAGCCTCAGAAACCATTAAAGATTGTAGACACACTGGTCAATCAAGGAAACTTATAGTGCAGCAGATTAAACACACAACATGATTACTTACCTTCTAAATTTGGAAGATGTTCAGCAGTGCCTTCAGCTCAGGACTGACAGCAAGCACTGGGACCCAGCTACACCCATCTAATGGTCGAAGAAGTTGGGACAGAAGCGGTTTTTCATTGCAGAATTGCCATACCATTCAACATAAAAAAAGTCAACTGATTCAACTGTGCACAAAAACATAGGAACTGGGCTGATGACAAATGTCAGCAGGTTCTCTGGACTGAGGGGTCAACATTTTTAAATATGTGGCTGTAACAGAAGGAAGATTGTTTACTCTTTATGTGTAACTTCATATTATTTTTATAATCTTCATATTTGTAATCTTAACAATGCATCTGTATGTAACTTCTTTATTTTTCATTAATTATTTTATGGTTTGATTATCAATTATGCTTTGATTTCCCTTGTGGTTAGCACCTTATCTCTCCTTCCTCTTACTTATTGATAACATCTTAGTTATCAGGAAAACTTGGGCATTTTTTAGTTTCTCAGAAATGAACTGATGTACATCTGTGGTTCTAAAACTTCTCCTTTTTCCCAAGCTGCAACTTTTTTTTTTATTTAGCTGGTAGCTGTTTTTTTTATCTTCAAATTCATGGTATACTTGGCAGTTTATGTGATCATATGTTGACCACGTGGGAATTACACGGCTGTGTTCTTTATAGGAGGTCACCATTCAATAACTCATTTAAGAGCATATGTGAGAGAGCAGGTTGCGGGATGCAGTGACGGGCAGGAGGCAGAGCAAGGGTTAACAACGTTAATAACAGGGGAATACTCCACGTAGGGAGGTAATGGGTTAAACAGGGGAATAAAACATTATTATTGCAAAAGGATATGCAGAGTTCAAACATAAAGGATCAGGTGAAGCACTCGTGTCAGGAGTTCCTCAAACTGTAACTCCTGCTGAAAACACAATAGCGCCGGCAACGGATGGTGTCTTTTCCGGGAAGGTTCTGTGGGCATCAATGCTCTGTCTTCTGGAGGCTGTGGTCGGTCTATGCTACCTTCCACTGGGCCTAGTCCATATACTGCAGTGGCCGACAAGGATATGGGCCACAGTCCTGTACGAGCCCAATGTGGCTCTACTGTACAAATATACACTGGTGGAGTCAGGGAACAAATATTCGCTGGCAACGTCAGGGCGCAAGTGTCAGTCCCATATGCGGTCTATCTTATGTGGCACGTGTGCAGTACTCACGGACACTGAGCGTACGGAGCCTTTCTCTCTGGTAGTCACCGGCACACTGCACCTTCTCTCTGTAGTCACCGGGCACACACTGCACATTCCTCTCCCTTTCTAGTCCCCCTGTTGGCGGCGGGCGACGGTGGACGCTGACCTGCGCGACGCTGGTGCTCCCAGGACGGAGCACTCCTCTCTCTGGCTGCTGCAGCACAACTGGCCCTCCCTTCCTCTCTGCTGCGGCACAGCCAGCTTGGCTCTGCTCTGTGTGCACGGCTCTGCATTCCCGACTCTGCTCTGTTCTGCAGCGGTCCCTCTGCAGGCGACGGGGGCTCTCTATGCGGCCTGTCGCCGCGTTGGTACTCTGTGGTGGGGGAAAGGAAGCAGAGTACGTCTCTCACCGCTTTGCAGTCCGTTAGCGCCAAACTGACCTGCTGCGCGCTCTTCTGCCTTTTATCTCCCCACTGCTGCACGCGCTTTTCTCCTGTCTCTCCCCACCTCCCCGAGTCAAGAGGTTGGTCCGGCTCACTAATGCTTCCCCCCCTGGAACAGGGGAAGCAGCCTCAACAGTTCCGGCCCCAACAAGCAGGTACCCGCAGTCTTGTCATCCCCCTTACACATATAAAGGAAAACATAGTTATACTGTTACCACAGCAGGCAGAACCTTGGATAAAAACAAGTGAGCAAATACCATACAGTAAGTAAATAGTAATATACATGTAAATAACATAGGTGACTTAGTTGAAACTATTTTGATCAAAGGAGCATAAAAGCCGTCCACCACGACAAGGTCAACCCATCGGGAAAACCCTAACTCTTCTAGTTCACCTCACTATGTGCAAGCAGGCCTCAAAATAGAAGGGGTGGGATGGTGGTGGTGCTTGGTGGTAGAGCAGGATCTAGTCCTGACCACAACGGGCAGAAATGCTACTGGCTCTAGCTGCTCACGTGACGCCATGCTGATGCAGCGAGGATTAATAGCACAGAATAGAGGAGAAAGAAGCACAGGAGAGAAATCTGAATTTCAAGATGGGGTCTGAAGAGAAGAAAACAGGTTTGAAGTGACTGGAACAAATTATTCTTTATATAATAGAAGTGCGGAGTGTGATAGTCAATCAGGTGGGGAAGGGGAAGCAGATATGCTAAAAAATAGAATAATATAGAGTGCTTGTTTAAGAGCAGAGCTGAGTGCCAGGTACCTGTGATCTTAATAGTCCACATCTCTGTGGAGAAAACGGACATTCCCTGATGACGGAAGGTGGAGTCTGGTGTCTCTCACTGATCCAAATAAAAAATAAGGGTACTTTCTTAAAGCGTTTTATCTCCCTGCGTAGAATATTCTTATGTAAATATTAAAGTTTTACTTATAGCATGGTTGGGGATGACCATCCTTAAAGGAAGGGGGAATTTAAGGGGTGTACCAGGATTGATGTGTACTCCACCCTCTTTATTTTTGTGTAATGTACATAACTGTAAATAGTGTTGTATACTGCTTTGCTGTAAGATGTATATTATGTTATTACATAGGGAAAGTGCAGTACCTTAGTTAAGGCACTAGAGGGGCACACTATAGTTCGGCAGCAGAAGCCCTGTAGATAGTTTACATAGGAGGAGCTAACCGTGTATAAGATAGAGGGCTTTTCCTGATCCTGGCCAGTAGGGCCATGGAGCCCATATAGGGCGTACAGCTCCATAATGTTTTGAAGTAAGGAACCAGCTGTGGCCAGGCCATTACAAAACTTTTCTTTTGGCAAAGTCATTATTTTGTTGATTTAGAGGTATACTTAGTGTTGTTGTGCTGAAAGGTGAAATTCATCTTCATCTTCAGCTTTTTCACAGAGCCCTGAAGGTTTCATTGCAAAATTGACTGATATTTGGAACTGTTCATAATCTTGTCACTTAGAGGATTCATAGTTGCATGCAACTACTTTCGGCACAGTGCATGGAATATTAGGAACATCACTAAAAAAGACAAACTTGAAAATGAAGTTGTTCTGTCCTCACTGAATGAGGCGGAAGTCATTGCAGCTATACAGACAGCTAAACCGCTATATCGGGGTCCAATAAGGAGATTGTGATTGAATCTGTGCTTTTATTGAACTTGATATATTGATGCGGTGAAACTATAAACAAACATAATATACATACGATCAGTACAGGGTACAATAGAAATACATTTATACATAGCATACATCATGAATGAACATTGCACACTAATAGCTAACCAGGAGCAGGACTGATTAAACCAGGCTAATATGAGTAAATACCGGCGATGCTATCACAAGGGGAGAGGAAAAGATGATGCTTCCTGGATGCAGGCTGAAGGAAAATGGAGGAAAGTGGAGGGAAAGCTATCAGAATGCTTTGCAAGGCTACCATCATGCATTGCGAAGCTACCATAATGCATTGCAAAAGGAGGGAAAGATAATTGAAAGTGAGACAAAAAACAACTGCGAATATGACACTGGTGACTAGAGGGAGCCAAAACACTGTAGATTGTTAAACTCCTGTATACACAATTATGGAAAACAAACAATTAGATGTCGGAGACAGAACAGAAGTTCTACAAGAGATGCAAATGTGCAAAAATGAAATTTCCCTATTCTTATCTTTCAAAGATTATCTGTTACAATCTATATTCTATGGTGATTCTGCATCGCACGAATATTAGAAACTTCCTTAAAATGACTGTTTCCAAAGAAATGACAATGTTACTAAACCAGATTAAACATTTTGCCTCTCTTCCTGCACTTGACTTTGGGATCTTGGTAACTAACATCTGGTGCATTCTGGATGTCCATTTATTAAATGTTTGGGTAACTATTAGGAGGAACCACGCTAGCGGAAAACAAGTATCAACAAGTATCAGATAATTGCAGAGTAGCAGTGAGGTTCTAAAAGTTGATTATTTAGATTAAACGAGTTGTCCGGTCCAAATCCATAAGTCTGAAGTCGCTTTGTGAGAGCTGCAGGGATCCGCTGGTTTCTGACCAAGGACCGAAGGGCATGTATGAGTTATACATACTCCTGGCCAGTGGGCGTGGCCTCGCTCCTTACACTTGTATAGAGTGAGGCCGCACCCAGACTGGTGAGCGGCCATTCAGCGGGTCGTGTCAGACTAGAGGGCACGGCCTCGAGCAATACAAGTGTATGAAGAGCGAGGCCGCACCCACTGTCCAGGAGTACATATAACTCATAAATACCCTCCAGTCTTGGGTAAGAAACCTTCCGATAAGGGTGGTAATGACCGCGGTCATAGAGGTCATGACCGTGTGGGTGGGATCCCGCTGTTGCTGTGCACAGACCCGTCGGGTAATTGCGACAATACACTCTTCTGGCCAATCAGAGACTAGCAGCTGATGTTGGCGTGCATGTGACTGGGGGAGCGTGGCGGTAATATTGTGCGCTCCCATTGGTTGCACGCTGAAGTCAGCTGCCGGCTTCATAAGAGAACGCTGCAACTTGGGGGAGCCGAGGGAAGGTGAGTATAATTGTTTATTTTTTTCTATACATTAAAGAACAGCGGCAAAACGGGGAACATATACCAGGATGGGGGATATATACCAGGATGGAGCCTAGGATGGGGAAATATATACCAGGATGGGGTCAAGGATAAGGGACTTATATACCAGGATGGAGGGCATAAATATACAGTGGAGAAAATAAGTATTTGATACACTGACGATTTTGCAAGTTTTCCCACCTAAACTTAATAGGAAAGCCACAAAAAGATCTAAAAATATTCCAAAAATTCAAGAATTAACACAGCAGAAAAGGGGCAGCAGTGCTTACCTGCCCAGGCTCGAACAAATGCACTATCAGGATGCAGCAAACCCATGTAGTAAAGATGGTGGCAACTCAGGTGCAAAATACTAATAAGATAACCACCCACAGCCTACCAATTCATGGAGGGGGTGACTGCTCAGTATATGATTGCAAAAAAGATTATTAGTATTATTAGCATCTTATTAGTATTTTGCACCTGTGTTGCTGCAATCTTTACTACATAGGTTTGCTGCATTTGCTCGGAGACCTGGGCAGGTAAGCACTGCTGCCCGCTTTTCTGCTGCATTAAGTTTTCCCACCTACAAAGAATGGAGAGGTCTGTAATTTTTATCATAGGTAAACTTCACCTGTGAGAGACAGAATCTAAAAATAAATAAAAAAAAAACGGAAAATCGCATTGTATGATTTTTAAATAATCAAATTGCGTTTTATTGCATGGAATAAGTATTTGATTACCTTCCAACCAGCAAGAATTCTGCCCCTCACAGACCTGTTAGCTTTTCTTTAAGAAGCCGCCTACTCTGCACTCATTACCTGTATTAATTGCACTTCTTTGAACTCATTAGTTGTATAAAAGACAGCTGTTCACACACTCAATCACACTCCAACCTCTCTACAATGGCCAATACCAAAGAGCTGTCTAAGGACACCAGTGACAAAATTGTAGACCTACACAAGGCTGGGATGGGCTACAGGACAACAGGAAAGCAACTTGGCACCATGTTGTGAATGTGTTAGAAATGAATTCTGAGCGGGAGCTCCCTCTGGTGGTTACAAACAGTACTGAACCATTCAATGAAGATTGTGAAGATTGGCGATCAGGAGTTACAGACTGGTCTTATATAAGGGAGGTTCCCTCCCATCAGGGTTGCCGGTGATCAATTGTTCTTGTCTCAACTTTGGTTCCTGGTTCACTTGGAAGCCTGCTGTGTTTTGCCTGCATCTTCTGCTAACAGATAAGATTTTTCCTGCTTGTATTTTTGTGCTTGCTTTTTGCATTGTTTCCTGCACTCTTGTGGAGGTCAGCCAGGTCCCCTCCGGGGGCTTGTGCTCCTCTCAGTTTATCTGAGCCTCTGTTATTTGTTCATTTGCCTTTTCCAGTTTTTTCAGTGGCTGCGGCTTAGTTTTGTTACACCAGAGAACTAATTTAGGTGGTAGAGGTTGTGTGATCTCAGGTGTTTTTGTAATTAGTAGGGTTGGTACCTTTTAGGGTTTTTTGGGATTGCAGTAAGTGCCCTTCCTATCCTTTTCTTTCTAGGAAGATTGGGCCCCAACGTTTGCTCATACTATTTTCTGTCTGTGTCTGTATTTCCTCTTGTCTAACCGCCATTACATGTTTGGGGGCTTCCTATGTTCTTTGGGGATCTGCTCCGGGGCAGATAGTTTTCCTCTTTCTATCTTTAGGTGTAGTTAGCTTCTCAGGCTGTGACGAGGCGTCTAGGACCAACGTAGGTACGCTCCACGGCTGCCTTTAGTTGTGGTTAGTCAGGGTACTGCAATCCAGTAGATTCCAACCTCTCTGGTGTATTGCCGTTTTTGCCTGCTCTCCTCAGCTACCAAAACATAACAGTATCACCGGCCAAACTGAAAATTATATGGTACTCACAGAAGGGAAAAATAGTGTAAAAAAAAAAAGGGATTGTCAGAGTTGTCAGAGACATTTTTTTTTTCCCTCTGTTTCTCTGAGTGCTGAGGAGGATTTTTTTTTTCTTTCAATGGAGCTTGCACAGTTGTCTGGCCGTTTGGATTAGCTTGCCACTGAAGTTCGGAGTATTGCTACCTATCTTGCAGGGTTGCCGGTTGTGGAACCTAGGATCCCCATGCCAGATTTGTTTTTAGGGGATCGAGCTAAATTTCTGAATTTCAAAAATAACTGTAAGTTGTTTTTTGCCTTAAAACCTAAGTCCTCAGGGAACGCAGCGCAGCAGGTTCAAATTGTCATCTCTCTCCTGCGCGGCGATCCTCAGGATTGGGCTTTTTCCCTGACACCTGGGGACCCTGTTTTGAGTAATGTCGATGCATTTTTTCTGGCTCTGGGGTTATTGTACGATGAACCTAATGTCACTGATCAAGCTGAAAAAACCTTGTTGGCATTAAATCAGGGGCTTGAGGACGCTGAGTTATACTGTCAGAAATTTCGTAAGTGGGCAGTCCTGACCAAATGGAATGATGATGCTTTGGCAGCCCTTTTTCGGAAGGGTCTGTCAGAGAATGTAAAAGATGTTATGGTGGGTTTCCCTGCTCTCTCTGGTCTCAATGATTCTATGTCATTAGCGATTCAAATTGACAGACGTTTGCGTGAGCGTAGAGGTATGCGTGGAATAGTGTTGCCTTGTGAACCAGCTTCTGAACCCATGCAGTGTGATAGAGTGGATTCTGGGGCACAGCGTCATGAGTTTCGAAAATGCAATGGGTTATGTTTCTACTGTGGTGACGCCTCTCATGCTATTTCAGTCTGCCCTAAGCGGGGAAGAGGTTTTGCACGCTCAGTTGTCTTGGGTAGTGTTCAGACTAAATTTCTGTTGACTGTTACCCTGATTTGCTCCCTGTCCACATTTTCTGCTCAGGCTTTTGTTGATTCTGGAGCAGCTATTAACCTGATGGATTTTGATTTTGCTAAACGTTGTGGGTTTCCCTTGATACCCCTAAAGAAGTCTATTCCCCTACTGGGGATTGATTCTACCCCTTTGGCTGAGAATAAACCCCAGTTCTCTACTCAGGTGATAATGAGGGTTGAACCTGATCATCAGGAGAGTTGCAAATTTTTGGTGCTGTATAATCTGCATGACATAATTGTACTAGGTTTCCCTTGGTTACAGTCTCATAATCCTGTTTTGGATTGGAAATCTGTGTCTGTAACCAGTTGGGGCTGCCAATGTGTTAATGCCAACACTCCTGTTTTTTCTGCCTCTCCCCAGGCTCAGGATGTTCCTGACTTTTTGACTGATTTTTCTGATGTGTTTAGCGAAAGTAAATCTGCATCCTTGCCTCCCCATAGGAGCTATGACTGCACTATTGAATTAGTGCCTGGTAGTAAATTCCCTAAAGGTCGCCTTTTTAACTTGTCTGTACCTGAACATGACGCTATGCGGTCTTATATCAAGGAGTCATTGGAGAAGGGTCATATCAGACCATCCTCTTCACCCTTGGGTGCTGGTTTTTTCTTTGTGGCCAAAAAGGATGGTTCATTAAGGCCGTGTATTGATTATCGTCTCTTGAACAATATCACTGTGAAATATCAATATCCGTTACCCTTGATTTCTGACCTGTTTTCCAGGGTGAAAAGTGCTACTTGGTTTACCAAGCTTGACCTCAGGGGGGCGTATAACCTTATTCGCATTAAGCACGGGATGAATGGAAGACGGCATTCAATACCCCAGAAGGGCATTTTGAGTACCTAGTGATGCCCTTTGGGCTCACTAATGCTCCTTCTGTCTTCCAGTCCTTCATGAATGACATTTTCAGGGATTTTGTGGATAAATTTCTGATTGTTTATTTGGATGATATCTTGATTTTTTCCAATGACTGGGACTCTCATGTGAAACATGTTCGGACTGTGTTCCAGATTTTGAGAGAGAATGCTCTGTATGTGAAGGGATCAAAGTGTCTTTTTGGCGTACAGAGGATCTCATTTCTGGGATTCATTTTGTCCCCATCTGTTATTGAAATGGACCCGGTCAAGGTTCAGGCCATCTGTGATTGGGTCCAACCTACTTCATTAAAGGCTCTTCAGAGATTCTTGGGTTTTGCCAATTTTTATTGTAAATTTATTGGTAATTTCTCTGTTATTGTTAAACCATTGACTGATTTGACCAAAAAGGGTTCTGATGTGGTGAACTGGCCTCCTGAGGCAGTCTCTGCGTTTCAGGAACTTAAGCAGAGATTCACTTCTGCTCCTGTTCTACGGCAGCCTGATGTTTCTCTGCCATTTCAGGTGGAGGTTGATGCCTCTGAAATTGGGGCAGGTGCCGTTTTGTCCCAAAGAGATCCAGAGACCTCTAAAAGTAACCCTTGTGCCTTTTTCTCTTGAAAATTTTCTCCAACTGAACGTAATTATGACGTGGGTAATCGGGAGTTATTGGCCATGAAGTGGGCTTTTGAAGAGTGGAGACATTGGCTGGAGGGAGCCAAACATCAGTGGTGGTCCTCACGGACCATAAGAATCTGGTTTATCTGGATTCAGCCAAGCGACTTAATCCTAGACAGGCCAGGTGGGCCTTGTTTTTCACATGTTTTAATTTTGTGGTTTCCTTTCTTCCTGGCACTAAGAATGTTAAGGCGGATGCCCTATCGAGGAGTTTCCTTGCGGACTCTCCTGAGTTATCTGATCCTGCTGTTATTTTGAAAGAGGGTGTAGTTCTTTCCGCCATCTCGCCCAATTTGAGACTGGCTCTGGAAGGGTGTCAGGAGGATAAACCCGAGCGCTGCCCTATCGGGAAATTGTTTGTCCCAGACCGGTGGAAAAAGAGTGTGATGTCTGAGATTCATTGTTCCGCGTTGGCCGGTCATCCCGGAATTTTTGGTACCAGAGACTTGGTTAGTCGGTCCTTTTGGTGGCCTACTTTGTCTCGTGACGTCAGGGAATTTGTGCAGTCCTGCGGGACTTGCTCTCGCTCCAAGCCTTGGTCTCGCTCTAGTGGTTTGTTGATGCCATTGCCTGTGCCCAAGAGACCATGGACCCATATCTCTATGGATTTCATTTCCGACCTCCCTGTTTCTCAGAGAATGACCGTTATTTGGGTGATTTGTGATAGGTTTTCCAAGATGATACATCTTGTGCCATTACCTAAGTTGCCTTCCTCCTCTGAATTGGTGCCTTTGTTCCTTCAGCACGTGGTTCGGTTACACGGCATTCCTGAGAACATTGTGTCTGACAGAGGAGTCCAGTTTGTTTCCAGATTTTGGAGGACTTTTTGTTCTAAACTTGGTGTTCAATTGTCTTTCTCCTCGGCTTTTCATCCTGAGACCAATGGACAAACTGAGAGAACAAACCAGACATTGGAGACTTATCTGAGATGCTTTGTGTCTGCTGATCAGGATGACTGGGTCTCTTTTTTGCCTTTGGCTGAGTTTGCTCTTAATAATAGGGCTAGCTCTGCCACTTTGATGTCTCCATTTTTCTGCAATTTTGGGTTTCACCCTCGATTTTCTTCGGGACAGACGGAGGCTTCTGTCTGTCCAGGTGTTGACTCTGTTGTGGAGCGTATGCAGCAGATTTGGGACCAGGTAGTGGAGAGGTTGTCCCTCTCTCAGGAGTAGGCCCAGCGGTTTGCCAACCGGCATAGGACTGATGGTCCTCGGTTTAAAGTGGGGGACTTGGTCTGGTTGTCCTCAAGAAATATCCCTATGAGAGTTGCATCTCCTAAGTTTAAGCCTAGATTCATTGGACCTTATAAAATCATGGAGATTCTTAATCCTGTTTCCTTTCGTTTACTTCTTCCTGGGACATTTAAGATCCATAACGTGTTCCACAAGTCCTTGTTGAAGAGGTTTGTTGAGCCAGTGGTTCCTACTACTGTGCCTCCTGACCTTGTTTTGGTTGAGGGCAATCTGGAGTATGTGGTTGAGAAAATATTGTATTCTCGTTTTTCTAGACTGAAACTCCAGTATTTGGTTAAGTGGAGAGGTTATGGTCAGGAGGACAATTCTTGGGTGTTTGCTTCGGACATTCATGCTAGGAGACTGATCCGTGCGTATCACAGAGCTCATCCTGACCGACCTGGTTGCCCAAGTGAGGGTTCGGTGACCCCTCCTCAGGGGGGGGGTACTGTTGTGAATGTGTTAGAAATGAATTCTGAGCGGGAGCTCCCTCTGGTGGTTACAAACAGTACTGAACCATTCAATGAAGATTGTGAAGATTGGCGATCAGGAGTTACAGACTGGTCTTATATAAGGGAGGTTCCCTCCCATCAGGGTTGCCGGTGATCAATTGTTCTTGTCTCAACTTTGGTTCCTGGTTCACTTGGAAGCCTGCTGTGTTTTGCCTGCATCTTCTGCTAACAGATAAGATTTTTCCTGCTTGTATTTTTGTGCTTGCTTTTTGCATTGTTTCCTGCACTCTTGTGGAGGTCAGCCAGGTCCCCTCCGGGGGGCTTGTGCTCCTCTCAGTTTATCTGAGCCTCTGTTATTTGTTCATTTGCCTTTTCCAGTTTTTTCAGTGGCTGTGGCTTAGTTTTGTTACACCAGAGAACTAATTTAGGTGGTAGAGGTCGTGTGATCTCAGGTGTTTTTGTAATTAGTAGGGTTGGTACCTTTTAGGGTTTTTTGGGATTGCAGTAAGTGCCCTTCCTATCCTTTTCTTTCTAGGAAGATTGGGCCCCAACGTTTGCTCATACTATTTTCTGTCTGTGTCTGTATTTCCTCTTGTCTAACCGCCATTACATGTTTGGGGGCTTCCTATGTTCTTTGGGGATCTGCTCCGGGGCAGATAGTTTTCCTCTTTCTATCTTTAGGTGTAGTTAGCTTCTCAGGCTGTGACGAGGCGTCTAGGACCAACGTAGGTACGCTCCACGGCTGCCTTTAGTTGTGGTGGTTAGTCAGGGTACTGCAATCCAGTAGATTCCAACCTCTCTGGTGTATTGCCGTTTTTGCCTGCTCTCCTCAGCTACCAAAACATAACAGCACCAACTGTTGGCATTGACAGTCATCTTGTGTTTCTTACATTTTCTAATAATCTTCCTTGGTCTGCGGTTCTGTTATGGTTTGGTAGCCGAGGAGGACAGGAGCAAAAACAGCCCGGTCAGCCAAACACCCAGAGAGGTTGGGAACTAATGGGTTGCAGATCCCTAAACTAACCGCACAACTAGAAGCAGCCGTGGGACGTACCTACGGTGACCTACACGCCTTGGCACAGCCGGAGAGCTAGCTACACCTGAAGATGGAAACAGGAAAGCTACCTGCCCCGGAGTAGCGCCCCAAAGGAATAGGTAGCCCCCACACATATAATGGCGGTTAGACAAGATGAAAATACAAACGCAGGCTTAAATAGAGTGAGCAAACGCTGGGGCCAAATACTGTCTAGACAGGATCGGACAGGAGAGAACACTTATCTGCAACCCAGAAAAACCCTAGAAAAACTTCCAACACTTCTGATTTAAAAAAATACTGAGACCACACGATCTCGCCTCCTGCTAAATCAGATCTCTGGTGTGAACAAGCAGCTACCCCGCAGCCACTGAAACAACAGGGACTGAGCAAAGAACAAAATTAAATGAGAAGCAAAGGCCAGCACAGGCTCCCGCAGGGAGACCCGGCTGACAACACACAAAGGCAAAAAACAAAGAAAAACTAAACCACAAAATGAAGAAGAAAATCACTTATCTGAACTTTTTAAGGAAGAAAACCAGCTGACTTCCAAACCAGACCAGGAAGGAAACTAAATCACCGGCAAGGATCATGGGAGGTCAGCTCACTTATATCAGCCCAGTCCGCCCCCCTTGAATGCCAATTATCGCTTGCAGGTGAACTGCTATCCAACACAGGTTCAATACCCTCAGCAACCACAAGAGGGAGCCCCAACTCAGAAGTCATCTCCAAAGTATTCACAACACGGCTCCATGCAAGATCTTGCCTAATGGGGTAAGGATGATTCTGAGAAAGGTCAAGAATCAGCTCTGAACTACATGGGAGGACCTGGTCATTGACCTGAAGAGAGCTTGGACTATAATTTCAAACATTACCGTTAGTGACACACTACATCGTCATGGATTAAAATCTTGCCGGGCACGCAAGGTCACCCTGCTCACACCAGCACATGTCCAGGCCCGTTTGATTTTCACCAATGACCATTTGGATGATCCAGAGTTGGCATGAGAGAAGATCATGTGGTCAGATAAGACCAAAATAGAACTTTTTGATATCAACTCAACGCCACTCGCCGTGTTTGAAGGTAGAAGAAAGATAAGTACAACCCCAAGAACACTGTAGCTACCATTAAGCATGGTGGGGGAAACATCATATTTTGGGGTGCTTTCCTGCAAATGGCATGGGACGGCTGTACCGTATTGAAGGGAGGGAGGATGGATGCATTGAAGAAGGGTCATGGGTGGATCATCCAGCATGACAATGATCCGGCAACTAAGGAGTGGCTCCGTAAGAAGCATTTCAAGGCCCTGGAGTTGCCTAGACAGTCTCCAGACCTGAACCCAATAGAAAATCTTTGGAGGGAGCGGAAACTCAATGTTGCCCAGTGACAGCCTCGAAACTTGAAAGATGTGGAGAAGATCTGTACAGAGGAGTGGGCCAAAATCCCTGCTGCAGTGTGTGCAAACTTGGGGAAGAACTACAGGAAACGACTGACCTCTGTAATTGTAAACAAAGGTTTCTGTACCAAATATTAAGTTCTGTTTTTCTATTGCAGCAAATACTTATTTCATGCAATAAAATGCAAATTAATTATGTTAAAATCATAAAATGTGATTTTCTGGTTTTCATTTTACAATTTGGTCTCTCACAGTGTACCTATGATAAAAATTACAGACTTCTCCATTCTTGGTAGGTGAGAAAACTTGCAAAATAGGCAGTGTACCAAATACTTATACAGTTCAATTCTTCCATCTAAATCTCCAAAGGCGCCGCCTCAGGCCAAGGGCCTGCAGCCTCTAACCGCCGGTAAACCCCCTCCTCCCAGCATCGCCCCACTCCTGCCTCCGGCTTCCTGCAACAGCGGCCCTGCCTCCTGTGACCCCAACTCCACCACATCCGCCCTCTCCGGAAGATACTGTAAATTGGGACTATAAGACAAATCCTCATTTTATTTAAAAAAAAAAATCCTATTTTCCGCAGTAATTTGGAATTATAGTCAGTAAAATACGGTAAACGCTATGGTCTCAGATTATGGTGATGGAAAAAAAAAATTATAAATTACCTTAGCTGTGCACCAGTAGCAAAAAATCCCCATGAATTAGTTATTGCCATAATTGTGCAGAATAATGTAACAAATAAAAATAGACCATTTTAGAATAGTAGTTTTTTTGTTCATCCAGTCTTCTAAAACACGTAGCCTTATGTACCCCTAAATGGTACCAATAGAAACAGAAGCTTGTTTGGCAAAATCCATACAGTTGGTACAATTATGTCAACCCAAAGCATAAAATAGACACACTATATCTGTAGTATGGTGTTAAATTGATAGGGAATCTAGATTGTGAGCCCCATCGGGGACAGCGACGATAATGTGTGAATATGTTAGCGCTAATAAAAATAAAGATTATTATTATTATTATTCAATTTAAGTCATTATAAAGACTTATCTAAATCTAATCAATAAGTTATATATCCCCTAAAATTTTGACTTGTATCCCCTAAAAAACAAGCCCCCATATGGCAGCATGGAAGGAAAAAGAAAATGGTTCTGGCTTTGATGAGCAAAAAAAAAAAAAACAACTTTATCCTAATAGTCCAAAAATAGGTCTGTCCTGAAGGGGTTACTTAATCATGTAATCAAATTTTTAACTACAAAGTTTGCTTTTGTTGCCGCCCAGAATTGACCATTTATGTCCTTTTTTTTAAAGTTGTGGTTTCCTTCTTGGATATAAATTCAGATTTTTCAGGTCGTTTTTTTACTTGCTACATCTGACCGGCGATCGCATTTGAACATTAATCGTCCCTGATGTATCTCTCATTGCCATCTCTCGTTTCTCTGTGGGCTTTCGCTCACGTGGTCTTCGGGAACACTGAACTGGTGACCACCTATTTTCCAATACTGCTGTTTGCTTTTTCCTTTTTGTGCTAGAAACTGTTAATAATTTCATATCCAGAAAATTTGACATCTAAAACATTTCTAATGTCTCTTCTTCTTCTTTTTTATTTTTAACCAGGAACAGTTTGAGAACTTTACCAAGCAATTTAATAAGGTTTACGAGAGTCCAGAAGGTAAGCAGGTCACCCATTTTACATGTATTATGTTCACCAATTATTTGTTTTACTTGCTCATATATAGTGCCGGTTACTACATTTATTATAATATCATGCTTTTTGTCCTTATCCATGCTTTTAGAGATTAGATAGATACATATATATAGAAAGTAGAAGGAGCACCGACACCATAACAGTATAGGGTACAAATCCAATTCAGACCTCAACCTGGTCCATAATGGATATAATACAAAAATGGCAGCTCTCCTCCATATAAAACATAGGGTGCCTTAATCCAAACAACATTTCGGTTCATCCTGGAACTTTTCTAAAGCAAAATTTCCCTTCAGAATGGTTTTAGGAAGGACTGAAACATTACTATTCAGATATGTACTAATAAAGGCATCCGGCTTGAGTAAGGTTCTGTGACAGGACCGAAAGGCCACCACATAGGCTAATAAAGTCCATACTTTTTGCCTATGATTGGAGTGCTGCCTCTTATCTATAGATAGGTAGAAATTTAAACTAAGGCAGCGCTCTGGAGTCCAATTTCAATGGTGGTTTATTGACCCATGGTCATAATGGCGAAGTTTCGTTCCAAGTGTGGAACTTTTTCAAGCCCACGCTTGCAACCAAACGTCGCCATTACGACCATATTTCAATAAGCCACCATTGAAATTGGACACTGGAGCGATGACTTTGTCTTTTTAATATTTATCAAGGTTTGGTTTAGCTTGGGAGGTTTAGCACCTGCTGTTTTTCAGTTTATACCAGAGCTGTACCTATATTTTTGTAATAGATAGACCTAGAATTAAAGTAACACAAGTATATGATCCACATGGGCAAACATCTCCAATGATCGAACCACTGGCTTCAATACATAGAATCCAAAAATAAACAGCACACCAGAACATATTTCCAAAAATAGTGGACTTTATTAGCCTATATGTGGCAACGTTTCTGCTCAAAAAATAATGAGCCTTTCTCAAGCCTTAAAAAAGGCTCTTTATTTGTTGAGCCAAAATCTCACGACACATGGGCTTATAAACGCCACTATTTTGGGAAATTTTTACCGCAGTGCCGTCTATTTTTGGATTTTAGATAGATAAATGTGACACATAGATTGGTAGATAGCAAAGCCGTTGTTTTTATATTTGTTACAGGACAAGCGTAAAGAGTCGCTTCTCATTACAAAAAAACATTGACACCAATGAGCCAAGAATGCCGCATGACATTACAGAATCATTTACTGAGAAGCAAGAACAATGAGAATTAAGTGCTGGTGATTTGTGTCTAAAATTAATATTTCACAAATATTCTTTTGAGGTAGAAAAAGCGGAGATAACAATAAGCGCAATAGGGTTTTATCCGAGATACAGTGTGGAGACCAAAAGGCTTCGTACTTATTTTGTATGGTTGTGTGACCGCAACCACTAAAAAGGCTCAAGACTGCGGCAGACCTACTGTACGACTGAAAAAAACAACTGGAATGGAAGGGTTAATTCTGCACTAAAGGTAAATCAAAGATGGAAGTTAACGTAGTGCAGGAATGCGATTTATTTGTCAACGGGTTTCGAAAGTTACAACCTTTTTCATCAGGACAAACACTGTGGTCGGTCCTGATGAAGAAGTTTGTCACTTCGAAATGTGTCAAAAAAAATATAGTTTTTTGTCCAATAAGAACAGGTACAGCTCTTCGGTGCAAGGAGGCTACTCTAAAGGTCTTTATTTCTCATCAATTTAAATTGAGGGAAATAAAAGATGTTCCCAAAAAAACTGCTGAACGAACCTTATCATTCAGAGCTGGTTTTAAGGGCGTAAAAATGTATTAGCCCGAACTGAAGATGGAACTACTTTTGACCTGACTACCACCAATCTTAATACTAATTGTAAGACAGTATTAACCGGACATTGTAGAGCATTATTTTGGTCAATGTTATGTTTGGGGCTGGTATTGGGTCACTGTATGTTGGTATTATTTGAGCACTTAAACAAATAATACAATATCCTCAATTGCTTAAAGGGAAAATTAGGCATCAACAAAAGAAAATTTAAACTATCAAATATTTTATTAAATAATATGATTAAAAATGATTTGCCACACAATCTTTACATAGAAGGGTATCTCATTAAAAAGGTAGCAATGGGCAAATGAAACAATATGGACTTCAGCAGCATTTAAATTTATAGAGATACATTCTCCTATTTAAAGTCATATAACTTTCCAAAAAGGTTTTAGGTTCCAAGAAAAAAATGTGCAAAAGAAGTGCAAAGTGCTATGATAATATATGAACCTAAAAAGGTAATATTAAAGTCAAGTGACTGAAAGAAACATAATCATACCATTTTCAATATGCCCTACATAGCATGGATTGCAATGTGCAATGGTTCATGAATAGCCTGCCTAATGCAGCGTGCACATGAGAGTAAAGGATGACTTATATTGAAAATGATGTGCTGCAACTGTGCACTAGCTACCACCCTGACAGCGCCGTTTCGCCTGCTAGGCGTCTTCCATGGATGACGCTTGCGTTCCAAGCCCGGAGGACCGGAAGTAACTGCATAGATACGAGCGGCTCGGCAAGCGGCGCATGCACGATAATAAACTGAGCTACTGACATAGGAAACAGCTGTGGCAATTTAAGGCTTTCTTTAAAGGTCGAAATACAGCCATTACATACATGCCCCAATAAGGAAGAAGCCTGTCTGTTTTATCACAGGAACGAGTGTTTCTACCTTGTTATCAGTCATGTGAGCTCATCATAAATCAAGTCAGTGACATATAAACTCAGCTTCCGCTGGAGCTCCTGCATCACTGTCTTCAATTCTGATGAGTTCAGATATCTGGATACATGGCAGAAGCACTCCCTCCTGTGATAAAACAGGTGGGGAAATTAGTTTCTTAATAAAGCAGCAGCTGTGACTCCTTGTCGTTTCATCTGTTTAATCACTTATTATAAGTGACTTATTCGATTTTCTCTGGTCAGGAGATGTGCTATGTGCCGACCATGAACTGGAGCAGCTCTGCATGGATGGACACAGCCATTACACAGCACACAGCAGGGGCAAATTTATAATATTATCTCAGCATAAGAACATTTTTTTAACCACATTCAATTGTAGAACTTATTATTATTCCAAGATCTATTGAGCTTTTTGTTCATAGGTTTATACATATTTTATGTTTCAATAAATAAATAAGTATATATTATGCTCTATATACACAATGTTTTAGACACATAAGTGGCATATGCCAGAAGTATTCCCCAGTGTAATTCTTTGACCAGGCTACTGCACAGACACAGTGGCATCACTTGTTCATTGATTCTCATTGTAAAGAACATATACTTCTCATGTCTTTTTATGGTGTCCCTTTTCATAAAAAACAGGGTAGACCATGTTTTTCAATGCAGTAAAAATGGTATGCCCATGTGTGCCTGTTCAGTATATAATGGTTGCATGCAGGTGCATGGAGACCCCATGGACACGTCAGAGTATATGACGCTGAATACTTCCGAGATATGTATCAACATATTGTAAAATTGAGATGTGAACAAAGCCTTAACCAGTCTTCATGAACATTATGGACCTTTTCTGTCCAAAATCCCTGTAATTGAGTATCTCATCTGCTATATCATTGCAGAACGTCAATACAGATTGTCTGTTTTCACCGAAAATGTAAAAGCTGCCCGTCGCCTACAGGAAGAGGAACTGGGAACAGCAATATATGGGATCACCAAGTTCAGCGACCTGACCGGTAAATCATCAATTGTGAAATTAATCTTTAAAGGGGCATTATAACATTTCGTATTAAATAAAATAGACCGAATAGGCTGCAGGAGACTAACTCTGACTTCTTGACTTCAAGAGCACTTTCTAGGTATGCTCTGATCCAGACAAAGGTCAGTGTGCAGGATGGGGGTGGAGGTGAGCTGTGTCCATCAACCAATGCAAATGATGGATTATGTGTTATCTACTGAATATATGTTTTTTTTCACTGAATATATTTTGTTTCTGTCTTTATAACCCTGTTGATAATGAAAGTGGTAAAAAATCATCCGTACAGCTCAGGAAGTATGAGTCTAATATTAGGCGCAGTGGACAGTGTGAAAATTGCGAGACTTCTTTTTTTAACAAGGATAAAACTAAAAATCTAATTTATACTATAAGTAATTTTTGGGTTACACACACAAGCTATGTTTTACATACAAATGGCACACCTTATTAAATAGATCTCTTAGACTAGAGATGAAACTAATGCAGCCGCTTTGGAAAGCCACATCAGAGTAACTGTATAATCTGGATTTTAAAAAGAGCTTTTTATGAGTCCAGCTATAGAATAAAATAGCTCATTGGACCAAGTGTATTCAATCTCTGCCCACCCAGCCTGAATGACAGCTGCAGCTTGTACTGAGCAGTGTGAGATCTCAGCAGCAGGGAGGAGGGACACTGAGGAGCTGTCAGTAAAGCTAAGGGGCCCAGTTGGTAGCTAACTACTAGCTATCTGTTATTAATTACATTTTTCTCTGTGTGTTTAGATGAAGAGTTCGAAAGAAATTATTTGACTTTATTGGATGAGGTTCCTCCAGATGATATAAAACAACTGAAGGTAGAGGCGAGTCCGATTAAAAGATCTTGTGATTGGCGCAAGGCAGGAGTCATTTCACAGGCAAAAGATCAGGTAAGAAACAAAGACAGGTTATAAACAGAAATTAAATTACTAAGAACTAAGGATGAAAACAAAAGTTCTCCCTAAAATTAATCTGTGTTATGAAAACAATACTAAACAGGACAGGAAATAGAGTGTAATATTTTTTAAGGAAGTCAGTTTTTTATGCAATTTTTCAGCTGCATTTTACAATACCAGCAAAGCCTCTGAGATTTCAGAAACCTCATGCACACACATTGTTTTTTTTTTCATCATTAATTTTGTGCTTTGTATGGTTTTCTTTTGCGCAATGGAGCATGTCACTACTTGCAGTGTTTTTTAAGCTTTTTTAATCCATTGACATAAATGGGTGGTGAAATAAAAAACGCACTAAAAACGCCGCTATCAGGTTTTGCTGTGGTTTTTTTTTTTTTTTGCCAAAACCTGATTCTATAGAATAGGACTTTTTTTTTTATCAACGCTAAACTTTATCAGCATGCACAAGAGACAAGTCTAGACAACATAGTGTCCCAGCAGGACAACGACCCGAAGCATACATCGAGATTGGTGAAGAAATGGTTCAATGACAATGAAGTAGAGGAGCTGGATTGTCCCCCACAGTCCACAGAACTCAACCCCATCGGACACTGTGGGTAGAGTTGAAAAAAACCTGTATACATACCCAATAGTGTTTAAATCCTGTGTAGCTGATTATATGAGCAGCGGCTACAGGGAAAAAATGAAATGTTATTCTCCCTGCAGCCACTCGCTTCTAGTCATCAGGGTGGTGCAGAGATCGGTAACAGTCACTACTCACCATACAATGACCGCTGTTATCACTCCCCTGCAATTTGATTGACAGCCCACTCCCCAGCATGTGTGTGCAGTGTGTATGGGTGTGGAGCAGGTTTTCAATCAAAGTTCTGGGGAGTGATTACAGCTGCGCTTACTGCATAGTGACATCTGACTATAACCGCTCCATGTACCTTCCCGATCACTAGAAGAGAGTAGCTACAGGGAGAATAAAACTTCATTTTCTCCCTGTAGCCACTACTCCAGTATTCCGGCTGCTTAAGATTCAAGATTTATCATCTCTAGATCTGCAGGTAAATAGCGTTTCTGGATATGACAGGAACCCTTTAAAGTCTAAATGTTCGAATGGAGTGCATTGGCTGGTAGCATCTCCCTAGTGTACAAAATAAGCACATTCAGTATCTTGTTTGGTCCTCTGGAGCTTCTGTAGGAAAAGGTGATGTCATATGCGTATTTTGAACACTAGGGGACACTACAGGTTGCTGCGCTCCCTTGGAACATTTAGTCTTCAACCCCTTGATGCTTCATGACAAAGAATTGGTATTACATCATGGAGCGTGTCAAGTCGTTTGGAAAGGGTTGAGGACCTGAGCCCACTCCATACAGGTCAGATACCAGCTACTTCACAATGCTGGAATCTGCCTCTCACGGTAGTAATTGTTGCAAAATCCGATCACTACAGTTATTCTCTTAAATGCTGCTGTCAATCACTTACAGTGACATGTAAGAGCTGATATCTGGCTTAGGCGTTTGTTTGAGCACTCATTGGCTTCCCGCGATGCAATAGCGGGGATCCAATGGGTTACTATAACAAGCATCAGAGCTCTCCCTTTTGCCTGTCATGTGATTTCTCCTGAGATGACCAGCCTGGGGCTCAGCATCACAAGAGACACAGATTTTGCATACACAGATTTTGCATATTATATATATCTATATAGATAGATAGATATATATGTCACTATTGTACTGCTGTATAAAGCACAAGCGATCAAATGATCACAGGTTCAAGACGTCAAGTGTGGTTTGTAGATTTTCCCTGCAGCCATGTGTGGGTAGGAGCATTGGTTACATATTAATCTTATGTTATGTAAATGTGTAATATAACACTTATAATATGGTGCATATAACGCCTTTCAATAAATTTATTCTATTCAGGGCACTTGCGGTTCCTGTTGGGCTTTTGCCGCTGTTGGAAACATTGAGGCACAATGGGCAATCGCTGGACGTTCAGCAAACTTATCAGTTCAGCGTAAGTGTCTGCCCTTCCTTGTCACAATAATAATAATAATAATATAATAATCTTTATTTTTATATAGTGCTAACATATTACAATGCTCACGAGTGAGTGTGTGTGAATATAAGGGCATAGTCAGACAACAGACTTACTTGCCAAAGATCACATCACAATCCTCGGACCGTCCGGCGGCATTCCTGACCTGAGCCTGAGAGCACGTATTTCTATGCAGTTTTCACGATCAGGTGAGGAGAGCCGACGGCCAGTCCGAGGATTGCGATGCAATCCTCGCTCAAGGATTGTGTTCTGTAAATCGCAGCAATGTTGGGGTCTGATTATTCCTATATGTTCTTAGAATCAGTTCTTTTGGCTTTTTGTTACAAAAATTTTCAGCTCTCATTGAAGAGATCCAACTATTTGTGGAGACTTGCTTTCAAACTGTAAATAAGCTTAAAAATTAATATAATTATTTATATGGATTGCCAATAAATCTGTTTTCACTTTTACTATATCTGAGTGCCAAGTTTCTGCTATTATTGGACTACGGGTTGGAACCCTACTTGGGTATCTTACCCTCCCACCTGGAGTGCCGTATAAAGGGAGTCTGTCACCCCGAAAATGCCTTTTAGACTAACTATATAGTGATATATGGGACTTCACCCTTATAAAAATCACACTAACACTGGATCTGTTACTGGTACATCATCGGATAGCACATGTACCCATGTTATTCAATAGTTATGTTCAGATTGATTTTTCTCTTAGCCTGACTGTAAGAAAAAAAAAAATCGCAGCATATACAACTTTTTGGCGAATATCAGAGTAGACTCACCCACTCAAGTGCGTAATAAAAAATGGATCCCAGGTAGAAAATCAGATTTTTCAGGATACTTTTCTATTATAAACCTAGGAAACTGTATTTGATCACATACATTTTTTAATATAGATGTATGAAAACAGATGTTGTACAGATGTAAAAAAAAAACACGGATGGCCCAGGGATGAAAATCGGAGGAAAATTAGATGAAAATCATCCAAGTATTCTGGATGAAACTTGCAAGATTTTTCATATACTTGACTGCAGCCAAAGCAAAAGAGTAAAATTGCGCAGCCAAAGGCTGCTGTTCTGCGAGACTGAAGCCAGATACAAGAGAAAGTCTGTGAGCTTATCTTCAGGCTGGGAGGATAACATCACCTTGCAGACAGACAGAAGGCCCTATAACTCGTGTGAGGATCACATCGCAATCCTCGGACTGTCTGCGCTCCCGACCTGAGCGTGGCAGCATGTATTTCTCTCCAGCTGTCACAGTCAGGTGAGGATAGCCGACGGTCAGTCCGTTGATTGCAATGCAAGTAATAATGAAAATGAAATAAATGCATGCACTGAAGGCTCGACCAGGTTTTTAAGAGGTTAAACCCGTTTATTTCTGCTGTCATGCTGAATTTCTACGTTGAAAACTTCACTCCTCTTAAATTTCCCTATGTGTTCACATTCACTCACCTAAATATTTTCTTCCAGAGGTTCTGGATTGTAGTCCTTGTAGAGATGGCTGTAAAGGAGGATACATTTGGGATGCTTACAGAACTGTCATAAAGCAAAGTAAGAAGCATTACATTTACTGTACAGAAATTCAAAATGTATCACGAAGACAATAGATCTCTCGACTACTCCTGAAATTTTGAACAGATAGATTAAATTGCCGGTCGGCTAACCCTATGAAACCACATAAGAAAAAAGGATATTCCAAAATAATCCTTGCATTTTAGTCAGATATAAAACTGCTGCAACATTGTGATAATGACAGCTCATTCTCAACAAGAGTCACTGACTAAACACGGGAGTATAGTGCAGGTTTTATCAAGCGGGATTGCGAGGCCGTGAAACATCTGAGGGAGGACAAAACTGTTACTGTAAAACCAATGTCATTGTCAAAGGATTTACTATCAGAAATGTACAGATTGTTGGAAAATCAAACTGCCTTTTCAAAACTGAAAAGCAAAACTTAATAAGTATAAAAAAAGTTATGAAAACTATATGATAAAACCACGCCATATACTTTACATAATATTTACAGGAGCTTCTCACAAAATTAGAATATTATCAAAAGTTAATTTATTTCAGTTCTTCAATACAAGAAGTGAAACTGATATTATACAGAATCATTACACACAGAGTGATCTATTTCCAGTGTTTATTTCTGTTAATGTTGATGATTATGGCTTACAGCCAATGAAAACCCAAAAGTCATTATCTCAGTAAATTAGAATACTTTATAACACCAGCTTGAAAAATTATTTTAAAATCCGAAATGTTGTCCTACTGAAATGTATGTTCAGTAAATGCACTCAATACTTAGACGGGCTCCTTTGGCATCAATTACTGCATCAGTGCAGCATGGCATGGAGGCGATCAGCCTGTGGCACTGCTGAGGGGTTATGGAAGCCCAGGTTGCTTTGATAGCAGCCTTCAGCTCGTCTGCATTGTGGGGTCTGGTGTCTCTCATCTTCCTCTTGACAATACCCCATAGATTCTCTATGGGTTAAGGTCAGGCGAGTTTGCGGCCATTCAAGCACAGTGATACTGTTGTGTGTAAACCAGGTATTGGTACTTTTGGCAGTGTGGACAGGTTCCAAGTCCTGCTGGAGAATGACATTTCCATCTCCAAAAAGCTTGTCGGCAGAGGGAAGCATGAAGTGCTCTAAAATTTTCTGGTAGACGGCTGCGCTGACTTTGGTCTTGATAAACACAGTGGACCTACACCAGCAGATGACATGGCTCACCAAACCATCACTGATTGTGGAAACTTCACACTAGACCTCCAGCAGCTTGGATTGTGGCCTCTCCACTCTTCCTCCAGACTCTGGGACCTTGATTTCCAAATGAAATGCAAAATGTACTTTCATCTGAAAACAACACCTTGGAGCACTGACCACAGTCCAGTTCTTCTTCTCCTTGGCCCAGGTAAGAAGCTTCTGGCGTTGTCTATTGGTCATGAGTGGCTTGACACAAGGAATGTGACACTTGTAGCCCATGTCCTGGACACGTCTGTGTGTGGTGGCTCTTGAAGCAATGACTCCAGCAGCAGTCCACTCCTTGTGAATCTACCCCACATTTCTGAATGGCCTTTTCTTAACAATCCTTTCAAGGCTGCGGTTATCCCAATTGCTTGTGCTCCTTTTTCTACCACACGTTTTCCTTCCACTCAGCTTTCCATTAATATGCTTGTATACAGCACTCTGTGAACAGCTAGCTTCTTTAGCAATGACCTTTTGTGGCTTACCCTCCTTGTGGAGTGTGTCAGTGACTGCCTTCTGGACATCTGTCAAGTCAGCAGTCTTCCCCATGATTATGGATCCTACTGAAACAGACTAAGGGACCTTTATAAACGCTTAGGAGCCTTTACAGGTGTTTTCTATTAATTATTCTAATTTACTGAGATAATGACTTTTGGGTTTTCATTGGCTGTAAGCCACAATCATCAACATTAACAGAAATAAACATTTGAAATAGATCACTCTGTGTGTAATGACTATATAATATGAGTTTCACTTTTTGTATTGAAGAACTGAAATAAATTAACTTTTTGATGTTATTTTAATTTTGTGAGAAGCACCTGTACAATTCAAGAACACTTAGAGGGAATCTGCCAGCAGATTTTTTGTTATGTAATACGAAAGCAGCAGGATATAGGGACAGAGATTCCAGAGATGTGTCACTTACTGGATTGCTTGTTGTAGTTTCAATAAAATCAGCAGGAGATTCTGTACAGTGTGTACAGAAAGCTGCCGATCAGGGGTGTGGGCGAGGTTATACAGAGCTCAGCATTTAGATCACTGCTAGATCTGCAGCAGAGAAAGCTGATTTTATCAAACCTACAGCAAGCAGCCCAGTAAGTGATACATCACTGGAATTATAATATGCTGCTCTCAGATATGATAGCAAAAACATGGCAGCAGTTTCTCTTTAAGATAGATATATATCGAAACACCATGGAGAACTATTGTTAGCATGTCCAATAGATATAGTGTCTATTGTATTCTATAAAAATGAGTTATATAAAATGAAATGCATTAATTAATAAAAGAATATAATATTTTTCTCTAATTTCCTCTATAGAGGGATTGGTTTCTGAATGCGTTTACCCATACAAAGCGATAAAACAGGAATGTAAACATATGAATTCTGTAAGAACAAACATAAAAAACTTTAGAATGCTGCCTAGAAATGAACGCGGTAAGGAATATATGATTTATTTTTGTGCAGTGGACACTTTGAGTTCTAAGAAATTCTGATGACATTCTTTTACACTGTGCTGCTCTTAGAAGATCTAAAAAATATATTACCCTAATTTCCTGCGAATGGGGCATCCTGAGCTGTCAGTATGGTGATGGACAACTGAGCCATCAAATCGAATCCTGGGGTGTGCTGAGCAGTCAGCATCTGAAGTGACACTTTAGCCGTCCAATCAGGACCAGGGTGTGGTGGGGCTTCATCCATGTGTCTCTTGTCCATAGTAATTACCTGGCTATTTAACCAGTCAATTTTAGCTTTGCTCATGAGGTGTTTGCTGGCTCTGGGCTCCCAGTCTGGTAATCAGATCTTTGCTGCTACACCTTAGATTTGTCTTGACCATCCGTTTGCCTAGCCCTTTTTTTCGCGATCCACTTTCCCCCTGGTATTTTGACCTCTCACCGTTTCCTGACTACGCCTTTGTCTTACTCCTCTGTCTATGACGTACCCTCCTGGCTTTTGACCTCGGACCTCTTGATTACCCAGCCTCATGGCTTATCCGTGAGCATTGACTAGCATCACACACTGGTTCAAGTCCTCTAGGAGCACAAAAAGATAGAATTAAGTTTATTAAAGTGTTATAAAAACAAAAATATATTTATAATGATGTTTTTTGTTGCCTTTTTTCCACCCCCACAACTCCTCTCACCAAAATAATTAAGTATGTAATAGAACCTGAAGTCTCTTTTTAGACACACAAAAAACAAAGAAAAAAAAACAGGATGGGGCCAATTCATCCAACAGTTATTGCCAAAATTTAGGCATAAAATTGTCTGAAATCTAGCAACATTTTAGTGCAATTTTTATTTGCCAGTTTTTGAAAAGCAGATGAAGCTTAGACAGGAGAGTCGGGGCTGAGTGTAGCCATCATATTCATCATAAATTATGCCATAAAATATGGTCAATATTAAGACAGAAATATGCAGGACTGGAGCATTTCTTGAGGTGGTGCCCAGAAGTTGAAAGATGCACCAAGTTCACTAAGAACCATGCGCCTTCTATTAATTTGGTGCATTGAAACTATAAAACATCGGTCTTGATAAATCGGAGACGATATTTCTTTTCTCCTATTTCTTTTCTTATTTTTACTCTTTCAATGTCATAGACACATTTCAGGTGATCACAACTGTAATTTCTAGAACACTAAGGCCACAATTAATCAAGTCTAGTATTTTGCGCGCCAATCTTAATGAAAAATATACTGGGGTAAGATGTATCAAATGTATTAAAGGGAAACTGTCAGCAGGTTTATGCTATTTATTCTTAAAGCAGCATGTTGTAGGGGCAGAAACCCTGATTCCAACAATATATCACTCGCTCAGCAGCTTGCTGTAGTTTTAGTACAATCAGTGTTTTATCAGCAAGAGATTATCACTAGAGGACTAGGTGTCATGTGTCAAGCGGTCTGGCTAATCTCTATAACCCCGCCCCCTGCTGACAATGTACACACAAAGCTGCCAGTCAGTGGTGTGGGAGGAGTTATACACAGCTCAGCCTTCTAAGCACTGCTACATCTACAGCAGAAAAAAACAGGGATTCCATTAAAATTACAGCAAGCAGCCTAGTAAGTGATACATCGCTGGAATCAGGGTCTCTTCTCTTACATCATGCTGATCTCATATTACATGGCAAAAACCTGCTGACAGATTCCCTTTAAGTGACTGGACTAACATTTCTGGTAGAGACAAATGCTAGTTGTAAAATGTGGCAAATTCATTAAGAGGCATGCGCCTCCCTCAGAAATGTTACGCCAGCCAGGGGCCAGCGTATATTTATGCCACCTTTGTGTGACAAAATCTGATGAATTTAATGGATGGGCTTTGTCACGCCCTGTTTTGCCCACTTTGGCAGAACTGTACACAACTTGCATGAAAATATAACAAGTTGTGCAAAACTATTGTGATATTTCATAGTTATACACAAGAAGAAAACTCTTTGCAGGCTTTCCAATCTGAAAGCTGCATGATGTAGGGACAGAGACCCTGATTCCAGCAATATGTCACTTACTGGCTGTTGACAGATTCAGTTTAAACCAATAGGGGTGAAAAAAATTACTACATTTATGAAAACATTTTACAATTACACACTGATTTTTTTTTCTTTCTTTCTTTCAGTAATGGCCTGTTATGTCATGAACCAAGGAACAATTGCTGTGGGCATGAATGCTATTGTTCTGAAGGTAAAATATGCGGCGAAAAAAAACAGATACCACATGTGCTGGAATCATGGACATGGGAATGAGGCCTTACTAATGTTCAAGGACTATGGAGGATGCGCAGCTTACAATGGAAGTAGTGCTGCGCATTCTACAGTCTAAATTTTGTACAGACTGAAAGACCCCCTTCATGTAACTTAAGGAGCCCCATAAGAATAATTATGCCCCTGTTCATAGTTTTTTTTTCCCAAGCAGTGAAGCATATCATGTAATCTACAGTACTGATTAACTACTGACTTTTTTATATTAATACAGTGTTACAACGGAGGAGTAATTCGACGCCAATCCTGCAATCGGAAAAAATTAACCCATGCAGTTTTACTAATGGGATTCTCCAGAGGTAAAGATAAATCCCAATTCTTAGCTTATTCCTAAAATGAGGTGCACATAACATACTTTACATTAATTACTGGATCACTGATGTATATATATTTTTTTATTTTGCTAGGGTGGATTCACACTTTTTTTTTTTAAATACTAGTTTTTGTTGTTTTCTGTATACACTGTGTATAGGCAGAAAGCTGCCAATCAGTGGTGGGGGGCGGGTTATACAAAGCAGTTGATTAAGAGACACAAGACACCTAGTCCTGTAGTGATAATCTAAAGATGATAAAACACTGATTGTATTGAAACAACAGCTAGTAAAGTGACACATGGCTGGAATCAGGTTCTCTGTCCCTACATCTTGCTGCTCTCTGATTTTTTTTTTTTTAAAGATATATTTGTTTTTCTTTTGCTTTCTGCAGGCACTAAATTGCCTTATTGGATCATAAAAAACAGCTGGGGGGCTGATTGGGGAGAACGGGTAAGTATTAGTAACAATTGGATATATACTGTATGATGTGTAATCAAACAGGTAGGTGGGACACCCAGTTATATTTATATATATATATATATATATATATCTATATATATATATATATATATAAATCTATCTATCTATCCTGTTGTATGTATGTATGTAACCTTTTCACATGTGTAGCACTAAGGAGTTAATGGTGATTTCAAAGTAAATACACAATTATAATATAGCGCAGTATGACATTGTGTAGAATAGATGATTATTATTATTATTATTATCATCTCTTTTATGTTCCTGTGCTTTATCCTGTACATGTATTTTAAGGTTCTTCCTTTCTTTATATTTTACCGTTCTTATCAACAAGCTCGATTGGCGCCCGACAGACCGGCGAGCATTAAAGGGGCTTGGCCTAATCTAATTTATATTATAACGAGGTGATGACTGTCTGGCGGACATTGACAGTGACATGAGGCCTAAATGTCCCGCTAGTTGGGATTGAAGCTATGCTCATAGTTGCAGATATTCTCTATGCTGGGCCATTTTTCCTGTAACATGTGACCGCCTCTTGGATGGCGGCTCTGCGCGGAGCTCCGACACAGATGTAAATGAAGCTTAATTGTTGGCACGTTTTACCGCTAACTATAATAAACACTAACAGTTGTTCTCTCTTCTACAGGGATTTTTTAAGCTCTTTTTTGGTGCAAACATGTGTGGCATTACAAGTTACCCTGTAAGTGCTGTTGTACCCCGCTCAAGAACGAGAAGAATTCGATGTCCTCGCTAACAATGTGTTTATGAATATCAATATCTCTGATAGGTTTTAGGGATTGTCTGGAATCAGGAGACACAAAATTATAATGAAAGCTTTAATCACCGGGTAACTGTACTGCATCGATAACGTCAATCAACACATGACTGCTGCAGACAATCACTGTCACAGGCGTGTGACCACTGAGGCCAATGACTGGCTGCAGCATGGTGATCAAGCAATTACAGAAAGCACTGGGGCGGCTTCTTTTATTATTTCATGGCATCTCCCAGACAGTTCTATAACGCCAATCAGGGAAAATGCAGTTGCATCCAACTTAGTGATACCTGCTCAACGCTCTCGCTAACATGAATTACATTTTTTTTAATCTGTTGAATATATAATGAACCATGCATTGTATTACTTTTACGCTTGCTTACTTTGATTTTGCAATGTGAAATATATTAAAGAGCATTTTTTTGAAAAGACAAAAAAAAACCAAAACAATGAAAAGTGATAGTCTTAGTGATTACTAATATTGTCTCCCTTAAATCTCTCGAGTTCTTTTTCAACATGTGGATGACAAATGAGCAAAACCGACTGATCTACAATTCATCTATATATATAAAATTGAATGTGTGTGTGTGTCACCAACCAATCACAAAGCATCTTTCATTTCACCAGAGCTGTTTAAAAGAAGCTGAGCTGTGATTGGTTGCGATGAGAATAGTTTTCTCACTCCACGACAACACCTCAGCAGACACTGACCGGATGGGAGAAATTCTTCAGTATGTGAGCCGTGCCAACAGCCTCCCCTTCTATCAGTGAGGTTATTAATGGTTGTCTGAGGAATGCTCTGCCACACTGAATGCGCTTGGACAAATCATCAAGATCCGCTGCTGGCAGCTCTCTGTGTAATTGACAACCAATGACGTGACAGATGTGCTCGCTGGGAGACAAGTCCGTAGATGCTGCAGACTGTGCTGGCATATTTAAGCCACACAGGTGCTCGCCGTAACATGAGCAACATGTGGTCTGACATTGTCATGTTTTTAAACAGCTCCTGGGACACTTTGTGAATTCCTGCTATCAAATGCCGACTGGTCTTATCTGGTTTTGCTAAATAAAAGACAATTGAGAAAAGTCAGATGAGTCTAGTTGGCACATGTCTGCAAATTCAATACATGTGGTCACTTTACCACCCCACCCGCATGGAGAATACAGGGTGTCCCTGGGTCCTACTCTGGTATCACACAATCAACAGAGTGAAAGATGAGTGAAAAGTCCCAAGAACCTTTATAACATACCAACCGAGAGGTCCATAAAAACAATCCACCATACAGAGGATAAAATAGTCCAGGAACAAAGATAAAGTCCAGTAACGGGATAAATGCCCTGGGGAATGAGAATCACAATCCTCCTCTTAGAGACTGATATGGAAGTGAATCCCCAGATACTTTTCCATATAGGCTCCTCCAGCAATATTTTCCACAGTAATAAGTGTTTCTCCAAGTCTTTTTGGGGTGCTACAATTAGCATCAGCATCCCTCAAAGGATCTATCTTACTGGCCTCTCTTTTTTCAGAAGGGAAGAAAATCCCTCTTTATACCCACATTTGTGTTTCAGGTGATCATCCACAGGTGAGGGGGAGGTGGGATGAGTTTAACTCTCATTGTTTGAGCATTTCATCAATAGGCCTAGTTTGTCCTCCTCTGTTTTGCAAGTCAACAAACTAGCTGGCCTGGTACAATCTGTAATCAACATATTGAAGATTTGATCCAGCTCACAGGACACCAACTTGCTGGTAAAAGATCAATTTTCTGTATTCCAATCAATTTAAAACAATGATATATCACGAAGGATAGTAGTGGAACTATGTCCATTGTAGAGGATAGTTGGGGGAACACAGGGGTAGAATTAATAGAACCAGACGCATTTCGAGTGTGACACACGCTCATAAACATGGTATGAAATACGCATCTAGTTCTATTAATTCCCGTGTTCCTCCGACTGTCCTCTACCATTGACATAGTTCCACTACTATCCTTTGTGATATATCATTGTTTTTAATCTATTGGAATAAAGAAAATTGATGTTTTACCAGCAAGTTGGCATCCTGCGAGTTAGATCAAATTTTCATTCTTGCACGGCTGAGCACTCGCAGCAGCGCTGATCACGGACTCCGGGAGAGACTGAGTCCACAGAGGGTGAGCTGATTCATTTCTTTCTTAACATAATCAACATATTAACAAACATCTATTGTTCAATTACCCCATGTTCCTGTCTTGCAAACATAGCAGTACAAAGAGTTGCTGTTTTTGTCTCCTGGCCTAATAAAAATAGACATCTGGATAATTAAAATTAAATGCTGTGTCGTGACATTAGAGAGGATACACATAATGATAGAGCAACAAGAAAACACTCCTAAAATCAATAAAAATATGAACATAGACAAAATGATACCCCAAACCATATCACATAATCTCAACCCCTCCCCCTTTTTAATAAGTGAGCACACCATGAGGTCTACACAGACCTCTAGCCACCTCACTTTAGTCCACATTGCTCAACTGTTGATAGTTCCTTGTACAGTGGTAGGGGTAGGTCGGCTTGAGGGAGTCTATGGCTCTTCTTGTCGAGACAGTCCATCAGTATTCTGGTCTTGGCTTCCCAGTTTGTATTGAATGGCGAAGCTGTAGGGTTCTAAGGTCAAGCTCCACCGTAGCAATCGTCCATTATCCCCTGACACGCGGTTCAAGCATGTCAGGGGGTTGTTGTCTGTCACAATTGTAAAGTCTCTGCCATACAAGTATGGCTGAAATTTTTTTAGTGCCCATACAATGTCAAAGCAATCCTTTTTAATGGTAGCATAGGCAACTTCCCGATCCAGTAGTCTACGACTGGCAAAAGCAACAGGATGTTCCTCCCCAGCGGCGTTCACCTGGCCAAGAACTGCCCCTATCCCGAAGGTGGATGCATCTGTCTGCACGAGGAACCTGTAGTGTTGTGTTGTATTTTTTTATATCAGTGAGGATGTGGTGGCCATAAAACTGTTGGACTGCATTATACTCTATGGAGGAGTGTGCATTATACTCTATGGGGGATTCATTATATTCTATTGGGGGCTGCGTTATATTCTATGGAGGGCTGCATTATACTCTAGGGAGGCTGCCTTATAGTCTATAGGGGGCTGCATTATACTCTGGGGTGGATGTATATATTCATGTGGTTGCATTATTGGGGTGGTGCATTATACTCAATGGAGTGACTGCAATATACTCTGAGGTAGGGCTGCATTATAGTCTATGGTGTGGCTGCATTATATTCTGAGGGGACTGCATTATACTCTATTGAGGACTATGGGAAATGCATTATACTATATGAAGAATTATGAGGTGCATTATACTATGGGGAGTGTATTGTACTACATGAAGGACTGTGGGGGTGCATTATACAATATGGAGGACTATGAGGAGTGCATTACACTATATGGTGACGAGGAGTGTATTATACTATATGGAAGGTTATGGGAAGCATATTATACTATATGGAGGACTATGGGGAGCATATTATACTGTATGGAGGACTATGGGGAATGTGTGGAGGATTATTGGGAGTGTATTATACTGTATGTAGAATTATGGGGAATGTATTGAATATGGATGACTATGCAGAGTGTATTATACTATATTGAGGACTATAGGGAGTGTATTATAGTATATGGAGTAGTATGGGGAGCTCATTATTCTATGTGGAGGACTATGGTGCTCATTATACTATTTGTAGGACTATGGGGAGTGAATTATTCTATATGGAGGATTATGGGGCACCTTACACTATATGGAGGACTATGGGATGTGCATTAAACAATCAGGAAGACTATGGTGCACATTTTACTATATGGAGGACTATGGGTGGATTTTACTATGTGGATGACCATGGGTATTATATTAAACAAGCAAAATGCTGCCTATTCATAGAGTGATTGGATTGTTTATGCAGGAACAAAAATCATTTTTCTCAGCAGCACATCGCCTGGTGAAAACTGCAGATATGCTGCTGACAACATGATACTGCATGTGGACAGATTGATGTACTAGTGATTGTTCTTTCCCTATCATTGTTCATCAGCTGGTGTTCCAGGGTCTCTTTACAATCGAGTGACTTCAATTTTGTCGATCACGCTCGTTTAGCGACCTTGGGGCATGTAAATGCAACCGAAATGTTTCTGTACGATGGTGCAATATGTTAGCATTTGGGCCCCTGGGCCCCAATTTGTCTAAAATTGGCCCTGAAATTTTTTTAGCAAAAACACAACTTGAAAAATAGCCTCACCAGATCTTGTAAAATGACAGGATGCAGCCGGCTCCCGTAGATGAAGGCTGGAGCAACACAGGTGCCCACCACTGATGAGAACAGCCACCCTATCACAAAAATAGTGATGCTGAAGGTGTTAGCTGCCTAGTGGAAATAAGCACACAAATAAGGCTTGCTTAGGACATAAGTCACACAGGAAAGGGCAATGCATAGTGTCTGGATAGCAGCCTATTTGTAACGCCTATAATGGAAGGCGGGCTGTTCAGCACTATATAGCATCACACAGAAAACCAAGCCATCAAAAAGGAGCCTAGCTGCATCCTGCAAAAAATGATAAAAAGTGCAAAGAAATGCATATGATAAATGCATCAAATGAGGTATTAGTTACTATTTTGGCCAAAGCAGAAAAGCTCGCAAACCAACGGCCCTGCCCAGATGTGCTCATTTGCATTCAGGTCTGGAGAAGGGGCAAGCCAGTCAATAGCATCAATGCCTTCAACATGCAGAAACTGCTGACACACTTCAGCCGCATGAGGCCTTGCATTGTCTTGCACCAGAAGGAACCCAGGACCCAGTGCACCAGCATATGGTCTCACAATGGGTCTGAAGATCTCCAAAAAATTGCCTCCCCACACCATTACCGACCCACTGCGAAACTGGTCATGCTGGAAGATGTTTCAGTCAGAAAAACGTTCTCTGTTACGCCTCCAGACTCTGACACATGTGCTCAGTGTGAACGTGCTCTCATCCGTGAAGAGCACAAGGCGCCAATGTGGAATCTGCCAATCTTGGTGTTCTCGGGCAAGTGCCAATTGCCCTGAACGGTGTTGTACTGTCTGGCCCTCATACCACCCTCATGGAGTCTGTTTCTGACAGTTTGAGCAGACACATGGATGTCTGTGTCCTGCTGGTGGTCATTTTGCTGGGCTCTTACACAAAGGAAGAGGTAGCGGTCCTGCTGCTGAGTTGTTGCCCTCCTATGGCCCACTCCACGTCTCCTGGTGTAGTGGCTTGTCTCCTGGTATCTGCTCCATGCTCTGGACACTGTGTTGACAGACACAGCTAACTTTCTTGCCACAGCTCACATTGATGTGCCATCCTGGATAAGCTGCACTACCTGAGAAACTTCTTTGGGTTGTAGATACCGCCTCATGCCACTTCACCTCTATGGGTGGGAGCAATGACAAAATGTAAAATTGACCAAAACAACAGGCAAAAAGGATGAGAACAGAGAAATGGTCTGTGGTCATGACCTAAAGAACCATTCCTTTATAGGGGTTGTCTTGCTAATTGTCTATTATTTCTACCCATTGTCTGTTATATGAACAACAACAGAGAAATGCATTCACAATAAGTGTTGCTTCATAACTGGACAGGTTGATTACACAAAAGTGTGATTGACTAGGAGTTATATTGTGTTGTTTAAGTGTTCCCTTTATATTTTGATCAGTGTATATAGTATATACACAGGTGCTTCTTACAAAATTAGAATATCATCAAAATGTTAATTTATTTCAGTTCAATACAAAAAGTGAAACTCATTATATAAAGTCATTACAAACAGAGTAATCTATTTCAAGTGCTTATTTCTGCTAATGATGATTATTGCTTACAGCCAATGAGTACCCAAAAGTCAGTATCTCAGTAAATTAGAATACTTTATAACACCAGCTTAAAAAATGATTTTAAAATCCAAAATGTTGGCCTATTGAAATGTATGTTCACTAAATGCACTCAATACTTGGTCTGGGCTCCTTTTGCATCAATTAATGCATCAATGTGGCGTCGAAAGAAGGCGATCAGCCCTTGGCACTGCTGAGGTGTTATGGAAGCCCAGGTTGCCTTGATAGCAGCCTTCAGCTCGCCTGCATTGTTGGGTCTGGTGTCTTTCATCTTCCTTTTGACAATACCCTATAGATTCTCTATGGGGTTAAGGTCAAGTTAGTTTGCTTGCCAATCAACCACAGTGATACAGTTTTTTTAAACCAGATATTGGTACTTTTGGCAGTGTGGACAGGTGCCAAGTCCTGCTGGACAATGAAATTTCCATCTCCAAAAAGCTTGTCGGCAGAGAGAAGCATGAAGTGCTCTAAAATTTCCTGATAGATGGCTGCGCTGACTTTGGTCTTGAAAAAACATAATGGACCTACACCAGCAGATGACATGGCTCCCCAAAGCATCACTGATTGTGGAAACTTCACACTAGACCTCAAGCAGCTTGGATTGTGGCCTCTCCACTCTTCCTCTAGACTCTGGGACCTTGATTTCCAAATGAAATGCAGCATTTATTTTCATCTGAAAACAACACCTTGGACCACTGAGAACAGTCCAGTTCTTTTTCTCCTTGGCCCAGGTAAGACCCATCTGGCGTTGTCTACTGGTCAAGAGTGGCGTGACACAAGGAAAGCTACACTTGTAGCCCATGTCCTGGATACATCTGCGTGTGGTGGCTCTTGAAGCAATGACTCCAGAAGCAGTCCACTCCTTGTCAATCTCCCACAAATTTTTGAATGGCCTTTTCTTAATCCTTTTAAGGCTGCGGTTATCCCAGTTGCTTGTGCTCCTTTTTCTACCACACTTTTTCCTTCCACTGAACTTTCCATGAATATGCTTGGATACAGCACTCTGTGAACAGCCAGCTTCTTTAGCAATGACCTTTTGTGGCTTACCCTCATTGTGGAGTGTGTCAATGACTGCCTTCTGGACATCTGTTGTGAACACTCTGGATCTGAATTCAGAGTTTGGGCTCCCTCTGGTGGCTGCTGATAGTAATGAAGCTGCCTTGGCTAACAGGAGTCCATCACCTGGGGGCGATGAGTGGCAATCAGGTGGGACTGACTGGGGAGATATAAGTGAGCTACCTTCCCATGATCCTCGCCAGTGATTTGTTTTTCTTCCTGGTTCCATTTGGAAGTCAGCTTGCTTCCTGCTGTTTCCTACTACGTTCAGATCAGTTATATGCTGCTTGTTTCTTTGGCATTTGTTTTCTGCCATTTTGGTGTGGGGACAGCCAGGTTCCCCGGCTGGGGCCTGCGCTGGTCTTTGTTTCTCATTACCACTGTTTATGTGTTCAGTCCCTGTTATATCAGTATCTGTTGGTTAGCTACCAGTTCACACCAGAGTTCTGATCTAGCGAGGGAGAGATCATGTGGTCTCAGTATTTTTGGAAATCAGACGTGTTGGAAATTTTCTTAGAGTTTTTGCTGGATTGCAGACAGTATTCTTTCCTGTCCTTTTCTATCTAGACAGTTTTGGGCCCAGCGTTTGCTTTCTTTATTTTCTGCCTGTGTTTGTATTTAATCTTGTCTCACCGCCAATATATGTGTGGGGGCTACCTATTCCTTTGGGGCGCTACTCCGGGGCAGTTAGCTTTACCCTTTCTTTCTTTGGGCTTAGTTAACTCTCCGGCTGTGTCGAGGCATCTAGGTCATCGTAGGTATGTCCCACGGCTACTTCTAGTTGTGCGGTCAGTTTAGGGGTCTGCAATCTGCTAGTTACCAATCTCTCTGGGTGTCTGGTTGCCTTGGCTATTTTTGCTACTGTCCTCCTCGGCTAACAAAATCATAACAGACATCTGTCAAGTCAGCAGTCTTCCCCATGATTGTGGAGCCTACTGAAACAGACTAAGAGACCTTTTTAAATGCTTAGAAATCCTTTGCAGGTGTTTTTAGTTAATTATTCTAATTTACTGAGATAATGACTTTTGGGTTTACATTGGCTGTAAGCCATAATCATCAACATTAACAGAAATAAACACTTGAAATAGATCAGTCGGTTTGTAATGACTCTAATATATGAGTTTCACTTTCTGTATTGAAGAACTGATGTAAATTAACATTTTGATGATATTCCAATTTTGTGAGAAGCACCTGTATATATATATATATATATATATACATACACACACATATACATATACACACACACATATACATCATGATATAGACTTCATATTAATAATTATATTTGCAATCTTAACTTTAGTATCTGCATGTAGCTTATATTTTTCAGTTTAAACATTTGTCTTGCATATATTTCCTGTGTGATTACTTATATCATTTTCTCATACTTCTGATAACTGTATCTTATGAGGACACATCACTATTTGTGTCCATTGTGAAATTAAATGAGGTACATCTGTAACTTTGGTGTCAATACTTGTGAGGCAGTGATGTATTATATGCGAGGGTCGCTATGTGTCCCCAGGAAGCGTACAGAAAAGTATTGAGGCTGCAGGAGTGCATTGCATTGCAAATGTAACTACTTCACATACTCAGCCAGGCTCTGGTGAGCGAGCTGTACACAAGTACTGGAAGCAAGCTGTACACTATGTAAGATAAAAACTCTAATTGCAGGAGAATGACTAAAGATAGAAAAAGCAAGTCAATTGAAAACTTGCTTATTTTCATTCTAACTAACTAAAGCAAATTAATAACATGAGACTACCACTTTAAGAGTATGGTATGGTCAAAATTGTAATGTTGGTCCATTTTAGCATCTTCGCTAAAGATTCAAATTCCATGGCAGGTGTAATGACATAAAGTAATAATAGTACAGATCTTTATGATGACACTTGACAACGTTAGGTGATACTTGTCCTATACGTTTTTGAGTGTGGTTCATCACAGTGTTATATAAAATAAACTTCAGGAAGACCAACCTTTTTCAAGAATTTTTGTAAGACTTCATTGAGCAGTCAGGAGATTTTACAAATCCTCTGGGAGTCTGGGAAATCTTCTCTGTATTTCCATTGTATTTGTGTGTAAACCAGTGTTGACATGGGAGCTTGAGGTGCAATTGAATATTTTAAATAGTCACTATAATTTTAGCCTAATTCATGCGTAAGAGTGAATATAAGGAACTTTACAACATATCTTATCAGTAAAAACATGCTTCTTTCTAACCTTATCAGTCAACTTATCGTCCACCTCCTCTTCCTCTTTCTCTTGAGTTTATCATTCCCTCTGAAAACCATTTTCAAATTTTCTTACTTAACCCCTTCCCGAACAGGCTACTTTATGTTTTTCCGTTTTTTTGCCCCCTTCTTTCGAGAGCCAAAACCATTTTATTTATTTGTCGACATTGCCATACTTTTTTTTTGCGCAGCAAGGTATAATTTTGAATCACACTATTCATTTTACCATACAATGTGCTGGAAAATAGGTGGAAAAAGATCCAATCGTGGTGTAATTGTTAAAAAATGCAATTTTTCAATGGCTTTTTTTTTTATTTTTTATGGTGTTCATTATGTGGTATAACTGACTGGGCAATATGATTCTCTAGGTCAGTATAATTACAATGATACTGAATATATGCAGGGCTTTTATTATTTCCAAGGCGAAAACAAAAATTGCAAATATGTAAAAAAAAAAAAAAAGAATTTGGATTTTGTTGCCATTTTCTAAGAATTTTTTTTCTATAAAAGTGAGGTTTTTAATGATACTGTCACGGAGTGACACGACCCAATGGATGGTCGGTCAGCCAATGGCACAACACACAATGGGGATGGAATAAGGGGGAGGAAGGCCCTACCAATAGGGAATGAGGGATGGTCACCACCTGAGCTAAAACCTGAGCCTGTCTCTGCATTCCCCTAATGCCCTATGCAGGCCCTTCCCCCTTCCACCGTCAGGATGCCTCGTCCCTAGTTGTCACCTATAACTGCCCTGGCTAGTGCACTGGCCGGCAAGGACCACTAGCCTCATTTCTGCAACAAAAACACCACACTTAGCTTTCTATGCTGCAAAGCACCGCACAGCAGATTAAAGGCACCAGAAAAGCGAAGTCAGCATATGCAACACTGCACCCAGAGAGCTCCTTAATCCAGCTTGGTCACTGCAGATTGTTCTAACACCGACAGTCAGCTGATGCATCAGGTGACCTTTTAAAGGATGGTGGGAGTAGTCGCCACCCACATCAGCTGACCCAGCAGCAATGCAATTACACCAGCTTGCCAGCGGGGAAAAGACGGATTTTGGTAAGAACTTACCTATAAAATCCTTTTCAGCAAAGGAAGGAAAGGAGACACACTAGTTCATAACTAGTGGGTAGGCGGAGCCCCAGATAGGATTGACACCTCAGATTAAAAAGAGTGTTGACCGGCCCCTCCAGCTCGGGCTCCTCCTACTCAGCTCTCCAGTTGTACACAAGCTTAAGGAAGAGCAATATCACCAGCGGAGCAACATAACCCCTTCTGAAGGACTTCAGAGAAAAAACATAAGAGTACAGGTTATGCATGCATGTAGGCAAAAATCACACAGTTCCAGGTACTACTCACTGAACCTGACTACTGTGATAAGCTGGCAATGCTGGAACAGAGCCGTAGCGAGTCGACCTCAGCCCAGAAAATCGCTATCAGAGAAGGGTCACACTGCATCTGTAATACAACAACACACTTCTGCCATGGGAGGGAGCTGTGTCTCCTTTCCTTACTTCGCTGAAAAGGATTTTATAGGTAAGTTCTTACCAAAATCCGTCTTTCAGCTGCAGATGGAAGGAAAGGAGACACACTAGTTCATAACTAGTGGGACGTCCCAAAGCAGTCCAGAAATTAGGGTGGGAAAAAAACAAAAGAGGCAGAAACCCATCAACCTAGATAAATGCGCAACAGGCGCCAAATACAAGTTAACTAAAACTTAAAATACCGCTGCCTGCAGGACCCTACGTCCTAAGGCCGCATCAGCGGAAGCACTGACGTCCACCTTATAAAACTTTGTAAATGTGTGGACGGAGCGCCAGGTCGCCGCTCGGCAGAGCTGAGCTGCCGAAGCCCCTTGATGAAAGGCCCACGATGAAGCCACAGCCCTCGTGGAGTGAGCTCGAATCTTAATCGGGCAAGGTTCGCCTTTAAGACGGTAAGCCTCCAAAATGGCTGACCGAATCCAACGAGCTATAGAAACCTTGGAAGCTCGTTGACCACGCCTGCGACCTGTTGGAATCACAAACAGAGAATCTGACTTCCTAAAACCTTGAGTAACAGACAAATAGAACTTCAAGGTCCGCACTAAATCCAATTTGTGCAAGTCCCGTTCCTTTGCATTCCTTGGGCCCGGGCAAAGCGAGGGCAATACAATATCCTGGTTAACATGAAATTGCGACACCACCTTAGGTAGAAAGTCGCCCCGTGTGCAAAGCACTACTCGATCCGGGTAAAAATCCAGGAAAGGAAGCGAGCAGGAAAGAGCTGCCAACTCAGAAACCCTTCTTAAAGAGGTTACCGCCACTAAGAAGGCAATCTTCCAAGAAATTAAAGAAAGGCTAGCAGAACCCATAGGCTCAAAAGGTACATGCTGAAGAGCCTCCAAGACAAGGTTGAGCCGCCAAGGAGACACAGACGCCTTCCGCGGTGGAAACTGACGGTTACTCCGCGAAAAAAGGAACGTACGTCCCTAAGCGAGGCGATAGCCTTCCGAAACAGCAAGGACAGGGCAGAAACCTGGCCTTTCAGAGTGCTAACTGCCAAACCTTTTGACCAGCCCGTACTGCAGCAAAGCCAACAAATTGGGAATGGAAAAAATCCTCGATTCATTGAAGAACCCGAACACCACGAAAAGAAGGCTTCCCAAGTCTTGTGATAAATCTTAGTAGTAGCCGGACCTCTGGCAGCTCGCAGAGTGCAATGACTTCGACTGAAAAACCTCTACGAGTCAATATTACGGTCTCAAGAGCCACGCCGTCAAACGCAGAGACTTCAAGTCCGGATGACGAACGGGCCCCTGGGTTAACAGGTCCGGGCGAGGAGGAAGTGGGAATGGCGGTGCCGCCAAAAGCGACACCAGTGTCGAGAACCACGTCCTCCTTGGCCAATCCGGGGCTATCAACATAGCCGGAATTCTCTCCAGGCTGATCCGACGCAGCACCAGAGGAAGTAAAGATATCGGCGGAAACACATAGGCTAGCTCGAAATGGTCCCACGGAGCCACCAGAGCAACCACCGCCACAGCCTTTCGGGTCCTTGTACCTGGACATGAAAGTCAGTAGTTTGGCATTGAACCTGGATGCCATCAAATCCACTTGGAGAGTTCCCCAACGGGAGCACAGCAGTGCAAAAATTTCCGGATGAAGACTCCATTCTCCAGGATTCCATCTTCTCGCGACTGAGGAAGTCCGCCATGGTATTCTGGACTCCTAGAATGTGAATCGCAGAGATGGCTGGAACCCTGGTCTCGGCCCATAACAGAATCCGAGACACCTCCATCATGAGCCTGGAGCTCCTTGTCCCGCCTTGGTAGTTGCTATACGCGACCGCCGTCGCGTTGTCTGTCTGCACTCGGACTGGCAGACCGCTCAAAGGGAGCGTCCAGTGTTGGAGGCAAAAGAAAAAATTGCCCTCAATTCCAGGATGTTGATCGGTAGAACAGACTCTTCCGATGACCATACTCCCTGGATCCAAAGATCGTTCCAGACACTCCCCCCCAGCCCGTCAGGCTGGCATCGGTGGTTATGACCGACCACCTCGGAGGGAGGAAAGATTTCCCCAGGGATAACGCTCCTGGACATAACCACCATCCTAGGATTCTCGCACCCTGTGAGAGATGATGATGCTGCAATCCAGAGAAGCTTGCGATCGATCCCAACAACTCAGAATGAGCCTTTGGAGGGCCCTGGGATGAAATTGGTCAAACGAAGTGCCTCCATGGACGACAAACCCAGAAGGCGCATACACTTCCGAAAGGACATTGCTGTCGCAGACCTCATAATCTGTACATGTCGAAAGAGACATGCCCGCTTGTCTGGAGGAAGGGACACCACCGTCCGTACCGTGTCGAAATGCATTCCCAAAAACAGGATTGACTTCCAGAGACGACTTCTCCCAATTGACCAGCCACCCGAAATCCTCCAGGAGCTGAAGGGATAGATTGCGAGTCGTCCCCGCCTCCTCCTTTGAGGACGCCACAATCAGAAGGTCGTCCAGGTAGGGAAATCGTAACCCCGACTTCGAAGAATTGCCATGAGGGCGCTAGAATGTTTGTAAAAACTCTGGGCGCCGAGGCCAAGCCGAATGGCAGAGCCACAAACTGGTAATGGTCCTGACCTGAGCCGTGAGCCCTTCCGACGGGAACATGCAAATAAATGTTGCGAATGTCGATTGACCAAAAAGACGTTCTGCGACAGGGCTGCCACAACGGAGCGAAGTGACTCCATGCGGAATTTTCGGGATGTAAACATGCCGATTCAATCTTTGCAATCCAAAATAGGGCGAAATTTGTCCTCCTTTTTGGGGACCAGAAAGAGGTTGGAATAAGAATCCTCTTCCCCGGTCCTCTGCGGAACCGGTATCACCACACCCTTCTGCAGAAGGGAATCGACCTCTCGTAGTAGAGCGGCAAATAGCTCGGCTCTGACGGAATGCGAGATTGGCAAAACCTGTCCGGGGGTCGAGAAAGAAACTCTATGAAGTAGCCTGCCAACACAACCTGTGTCACCCAGGCGTCCGACACACGGGAAACCCAAGTCGGTTTGAATTGGAGTAAACGACCCTCCACTCGAGAGCGCTCGAGTGAGACCCAGACGTCAGACCGCTTTAGCGGGTTTTTTGCCAGCTTCTGTCTTAATGGAAGTTCTGTTTCCAGGGTATGTGAAATTTCTGAGAATTCCCCCCCTTTTTTTTTTTTTTTTAAAAAGAGAGAAACGACCCAAACCCCCAGAGGGTTGACCGGATCATCCCCTGGACCGAAAGGACCGCCGACAACTACCGGCACTAGTCCTGCCAGACGCAGAAGTCACAGCTCTGCGCTGCGGTAAAGCTGTTTCTTTTGCCTCAGAAATCAGCTCTGTGAGGTCAGATTCAAATAGCTGACCACTTTGTAAGCTAAAGATAGCAAACCCTGCTTGGAAACCGCGTTCCACTGTCTAAGCCACAGTGCTCTTCTAACTGTGACTGCCGAGGATTGCGCCCTGGATAGCAGTGACGCAGAATCCTTCAACTTGAAAAGCCCTCTCGATAGAGGGGATCCATCTTGTCACGCCGTCCGTAGACGGTCCAAACGCTCAGGGAAACTTTACAAGTACACATAGATCCTTAATACTGAATCCATGACCCGCGGCCTCGCAGATGGATATTGTTGCCATCTCCAGCAGGTCCTGCAGACTCGCCTTCCTTTACCAGGATAAAGTGACATTCACTTCAGGAGATCCAATTAACAATCAATTCCGTAGAAAACGGATACAGATTGTAAAGCCGTCGCGACCTATGCGACTCCTGAAACATCCGGGCTGACTTACCAGGACGCCTAGTTACCTCTCACTGGAAACTGTAACGCCCTCATGGCTCCAATAGTACGGTCCATGAGAGAGGCAGAGTGTCCCTGCCGATCCTCCTTGTCCGAAACGGACATCTTCGCTACGCGAGAAGGAAGGCACCGATTTGTGTCGTTTCCTTGAGAGGATCTAGCTGACACTCCATAACCTAGAAGGTCAGACAGGCCATCATAGAAACTAGCGAGGGCCTCCATTTTGACACCACTGGAACCTCCGACTGCTGCGCATAACGCTGTCGGGGTCTGCGTGTCAGATAGCCCTCTGACATGTCCTTGCACAGTATATGGCAGGTTAAACCTGTCAGTAACTAGAACAGTGTGTTTCTTAAAGAAAAACAATCGCTGAAGGGTTAAAGCTCTTAAAGAGAGAGCTACCCCAGCATTAATAGTTAACCGCCTAAGAAGGGGTTAAAGTAGCAGACTCCCCACAACCTTGATAATGAAAAAGTTGTGCGAGCCCCAAGTGCCTCATAAGGCAGCAGCTGCAGGACAGCTTTTTATGCCACACTAACAGAAAAACGTTCCACAAGATCGCTAAAAATTGCGCTGTTTTGTATATCGCAATGACCGCCAAAGTTGTTAAGGAGATCGCTAACCGCTTATGCGATGTTAATGAATCGTCAGATTGGCAGCTACTACGACATTAAAAAATAATCACAAAACGATCGCATTAGTATGCGTCGTTATCAGGATCGTTAGTGGGAACGTATAGTGGCAGTATTAAAATCGCAGACTCCCACAAACTCTTTATTATTATTGAAAAGAGTGTACGAGCCCCTTATGCGATAACAGCCGCAGGACAGCGCAGTCTGTCACTCATTAGTGCCCCAGAAGGCGCCCGCGCTGTGGGGGTGAAGGGGTTAAGCTTCTGCCTGCGGGCTAGAAGCGACTCACCCAGCTGGTAACAGTGTAACATCTTGCCGGGAGGGGAGGAGGGAGAAAGCCAGAAGAAGCTTTCAGCCTGCTTCTTTAATGGCCGCCGCGCTGTGCCTCCGTGTGCTCCATGAGGGAAGCCGGAAATGGAGACAGCAGTAAAGCGCGCGCTCAGAGCGGCGCGAAAATTCAAATAAAAAGGCGCGCACATCCTCTCCTATGTCCTGCAGGCATCCACCTGCGGACAAAAAACACAGTCACCGACATGTAATGTACAGCGGCTGCCGCAGCAGTCGCTTAAACACACACACACATTAATAAAAATGTGGGTACTCACCAGCGAAGCGCCACAGGGACCCCCAGGGGTTTCTGGCGCTATGCCCATGCAGTGACCCCTGTGCGCGGTTTGCGTCCCTGCCAGGGAAGCCATCCTCATCCCCCCGGGCCGGCAGGGTTCTGCAGGGACCACCATTAGGGTAATACAGATCCGCCAAGGGAGAGGTGGGAGTCCAGCAGCGCTGAGACCCTGAGACCTCTAGACCACATTTGGTGATCCAAGTCTCTTGTCCGATAAAAAATAATAAAATCTTCTGAGGAGCTGCTTCCAGCAGCGACATCCTCTGAGACCTCAAATTGTAAACTGAAGAGCTGAGTAGGAGGAGCCCGAGCTGGAGGGGCCGGTCAACACTCTTTTTAATCTGAGGTGTCAATCCTATCTGGGGCTCCGCCTACCCACTAGTTATGAACTAGTGTGCCTCCTTTCCTTCCATCTGCAGCTGAAAACTGACATTTAACCCCCTGCTGGCCTGAAAGGAAAAAAAGGTTTAACACAATGGAACCAGATCTGCCACAAATTCAAAAATGATCGTGAGTCGTGACCGATACCATTTTGGTGTAAAAACGATTTTTAGATCACTTTTTATTGAATATTTTAGGGACATGTCAGTAGAAAAAAATGCAATTCTGGCATTTCTAATTTTTTCTTTACGGTGTTTATCATATGGGCTAATTAATTTTATATTTTGATAGATCAATTTTTTTCAGGGGCGTGGTGAAAAAATTTCCAATTGGATTAATTTTGTAATTTCTTTCATTTTTAAAAGGGTTTAAAATTTTGGGGAATTTTAAAATTTATTTTTTGAAAAACCCCTTTTTTTTTTATAAGAGCCCCCGTTTGTATGGGTTTTGTAATGTTCCCGAAAAGACACCAGTAATTCGCGTAAAAAGTTTCCCCGATACCTTTGGTGGGAAATCGGGGTTTGTGGGTTTTTTTTCTTTTACCTTATTAAACTTTCGGCTAAGGGGATTTTCGGGGGCACAGGGGCCGGGCTGTGCATTGGGGTTTTTCCCTTTCCCCGCCCGTGACTCCCCAACCCCCCAACCCAACCCTCCCTGAAAAAACACTTTGTCTTTAAAAAATGCCATACAGTTG
>JARQOD010000010.1:68114304-68149194 GCA_033576555.1 Oophaga sylvatica
TTTCGGCTCCGTACTTTTTTTTCCATCGGGAAAAGGGGGGTCCAACCTACTCCACCTTTTTTTCCCAAATCGTTCCTCTTTTCAATTAATAGACATTGTTTTGCCCTCATTTTGCCCCCTCCCGACCACCGAGTAAAAGGCTCTCCAAAACCGGGATCGGTAAAGCACTCAGGAATATGTACTCGGACGGCTCCTTTCGACGCGGCACCTTTTTTTTCCTCCCTGAAGCGCAGGAAGGACCGCGCCTCAAAATAAACCCTTTGGCTTGGATTGGGTTACCATTCGGGGCTTTCCCGAAACGAGGCGCGGGGTTCCTGCAGGGATAAAGGGCCACCCCAAAAGAGCGGGGTTGCCCCGGGGCCCTTTTCGGCTCGGGCTTCAGTGGAACGGGTTTTGTAAACGCAACCGGGCCCATCTGAAACCTTTTCCAAGCATTAAATGTCCATACCCGGGCTTCTCGAGCCATCTGGAAAAGGGGATTCTTCAGGCGCGGTTGCGCACATTAAGCAATGCTTGATTATAAATTACACTGGGGGATCGGTTTCCCCCCGGGGACTGTTTTTGGACGTCCCACATCCTGTGCCCCCAAAAGAACGAAGGAGAATCGGATTTTTTGTGTTACTCACCAAAATCCTTTTTCCCTCCGAGACGCTCTTGGGGGACAAAAAGCTCCCCCCTTTTACCGGAGGGCTTCGTTTTTAATTTAAATTTTTATTTGCTTGGTCATACATAGTTTTTAATTCGGGATATATTTTACTGTATTAACATTAATTTTTTCTTTACCTCCACTCTTTTGCACAAAAACTGGGTTGCCTGCGGCCATGCTGGGTGTACACGGCGGAGGGGGAGCAACCTTTTTTTAAGTTTATTATGTCAGCCTCCTACCAGACATACACCCACAGTCCTGTGTCCCCAATGGGGTCTGGGGAAAAAAAGATTTTACGGTAGTAACACAAAAAAACCCTATTTCTGGCCAAATTGATAAATTTTTCCGAAATGAAAGTCATCAAAAATTTTCTTTACTATTTTTAATCATTGATCCTGTGCCGGGGGAGCGTCATAGAACCCCAAGTGTTTTGAAAATTTACGAAGGGTTAAAAGAACATAATTTTTTTGTGAACGTCATCTTACCGTTTTAACGTGGTGCTGCAGGTGAACTTTCCCAACCGAACATCTACAATGGATGTAAGGCCTCAAGGTTTGCATCTACAGCCTGGGAGAAATCCCATATTACTTTCTTAAAACCTAAGGAAAACCTCAGGCAAAATATTAAGGAATATGCAAAAAATATGAAACCCATTATCTGTAAGAAAAACAAAAAAAGGCAAACAAAAAGGAAACAAAAAAACCTTTAGCTACAGAAATCTCACACGATGATGAAAACACTCATTGAAAACAGTCTCACAAGCACCAGGTGGAGCTGGAGAATCGATAATAATTCTAGTGTAATACTATTCCTTGGGTAACACCATAAATAGTATTTTAAGGGAATCTGTCAGAAGGTTTTTACTATGTAACCTGTGATAGCATAAATTAGGGACAGAAATACTGATTCCAGTGATGTGTCAATTACTAGGCTTATGCTGTTAATTTCAATAAAATCAGTGTTTTATCAGCAGAGATTATCACTACAAGACTAGCTGTCTTGTGTCATCTAGTCAACGCCCCCAATGTAATCCCGCCCTCACAACTGATTGGCACGCACATTTGTAGAAAGAAAGCAGCCAATCAGTGGTGTGGGCGGGGTTTATAGACAGCTCAGGATTCAGGAATTGGTAGATCTGCAGATAAAACCTAGTAAGTGACACATCGCTGAATCAGGGTCTCTCCCCCTACATCATACTGCTCTCAGTTTACATAACAAAAACCTGATGACAGATTCTCTTAAAGACCTTTGTCCAGTGGAAAAAAAGTTATCCGTTATCCACAGTATTCCATGATTTTTGGGAAACAGACCTCCATTCTAATCTTAAACAAACCCGGTAATATGAACTGAAGTGTCTGTTTTATTTTATTTCCTATCGTGGATATTTTTATCATTTTATTACTGTGTTAGAATAAAATGCCCTCTCAATTAAATTCTAACAGCTGAAGAATTCAGGACTAATACTTGAATTTTGCTATGAAATTACCCCACATCAAGCAAAAAACAGCAGTAACTACATTTCCACGAGATAAAGACGGAGAAAAAATGGTGCATTTCTGAAGTTAAAAATCAGTAAGAATTCCCGACTTATATTGTGGAAATGTCGAATACTGTAATAGTCTAGATAAGTAGAAATGCATGCTTTTTCCGTGCTCTAGAATAATGACTGTACGGCATCCACTCCCAACAGTGAGGCAGGAAAACCTCAACGAGAGAAGGCAGAAATGGGATTTTGCGGCTTCTGCCACCTCGATCTCTCTATACAGTGTTTATATAGCTCTGTGCCTATAATAATGCTGCAGCCCGTTTTACCTAGTAATTGGGGCTGCTATGTCGTACTTTTTCTTAAACCCAATTTTCCCTGGCAATATTTCATTTTTTAGATTTCGTTTTTGATATCCTTCTTCTAAAGCAATAACTTTTTTATATTACTGCTTACAAAATCCATTCAAGGCTTGTTTTTGTGGGAAGAGTTGTGTAATGTATGTGATACGTTCATATAGCGTCTTGTGCTTTGGGGGCGATGAAAATACTTGAGACACAGGTTGAAAAAGAAAGTCTTGTATTGCTTCATACAAATTGGCAAAAATAAACATACAGGTTGCAAACACAGAAGCAGGAGACACAGCAGCCAAAGTAATCTAAGTTCATCAATAACTCTCCACAACAGATTCAGACTTCTTCTATGTTACCCGCAAGTCCATGCAACCGTGAGGCTTTCAAGAGCAGAGTTCAGAGTCCACAAGACTCCAGAGTTTCTCAGTAGAAATGGCTGGAGTACAAAGTCCCAAAGGGTTCAGGAGTCAGAACACAGGTTCACTGCAGGCCAGATTCTGAAGCACGATTGCTCAGGTTTGGCTGTTTAAGAAGCAAACGGAGAGAATCAGGGCGGGAACAAGCAAGCTGGAAAACTCCATTTAACTGAGGGCAAGATAGCTGCAGCAAAACAAAAGCAAAATGGCCGACGAACAAACTGAGTTTCAGAACAGATATACAGAACCTTACATTACTCCCCCCTTAGGGGCAACCTCCGGATGACCTCAGACCAGGCTTGTGTGGGTACCTCTGATGAAACTGACGGAGCAAGCGAGGAGCATTTAACGTTATTGACTGGTTCCCATGAGTTGTCCTCCACTGGGTAGCCCTGCCATTTGATCAAATATTGTAACTGATTTCTATACAACCTGGAATCTAAATCCTTTCCACCACAAATTCTTCCTGACCATCGACTAGCACTGGTCAGGGCAAGGAGAAGAACGTCCAGGAAACAATTGGGTGTTGCAGCCTTCAGTAGGGATACATGAAAGACAGGGTGGATTCTCATAGTTCGGGGCAATTGAAGACGACAAGCAACGGCACTTATAATCTTACTGATTTTATAGGGTCCAATGTACTTATGTCCCAACTTAGATGATGGAATCCTTAACTTAAGATTCTGGTTGACAGCCAGACCAGGTCTCCTACCTTAAAAACTGGTGCAGGTTTACAAAAATTTATCTGCTGCCTTCTTGTACCTTTCCTGAGCCGATTCCAGATCTCCTTTAGAAGATCCATATTCTTCTGTAAAGTCTGACTCTTCAGCCACTGCGGGCAAAGGCGTCTCTATGGGAAATCGTGGTAGAATATTAGGATGATAACCTAAATAGAGAAAAAAGGAGACTGTTTATGGAGGCACTCTGAGAGTTGTTGTAAGAGAACTCAGCCAATGGAAGTAATCCACCCAATCATCCTGTAGGTGCAATAAAGCAGCGGAGATACTGCTCCAGGGTTTGATTGGTTCGTTCGGTTGTCCATTAGTCTGGGGATGAAAAGCAGAAAAAGGTTTACTTTAATATCCAATGCTGCACAGAAATTTTGCCAAAACCTAGAAGTGAATTGCACCCCTCGATCCGAAATAACCTCATCCGGTACTCCATGTAAACGAAACACATCTTTAATCATCAATCTGATGTCTGTTTGCAGGGGGTAAGCCGACACAAGGGATAAAATGACTGCCTTTGTTAAACGATCAACCACCACTAAATAGTGTTCTTCCCTTGAGAATTGGTAATTCGACAATGAATCCATAGAAATGGATCCCCACGGGCGGACGGGGTGGGAAGAGGCTGTAACAGACCAGTTGGTGAAGAGCGAGGTGTTTGCATCTTGCACAAACCTCACATGAAGTGACATAATCCAAAACATCCTTCCTACAAGTGGGCCACCAAAAGAAACGAGAAAGAAATTCCTGTGTCTTTAGAATTCCTCATGCCCGCTATTTTGGAATCATGAATGAGTTGCAATACTCTCAATCTGACTGTTTCAGGTATATACAGACGTTTGTCCCAGAATCCACACACCATTCTTAAAGACAAGACTTACGTCCCTTGGGGGTTGAGCCAAAAAAGAATCCGCATGGTATGCTTCCTTGATGTCTTTAATTAGGTCTTGATGATGAATCACTCCTAGGAATCTAGAGTCAGGAAGAATAGTCTTAGGAGGAGTAATTGGACGTGTCTCTGCTGAGTAAATCCTAGAGAGTGCATCAGCCTTCCATTACGCGATCCTGGTCTATAAGAAATAAATAAAATTTAAATTGATTTAAGAAAAGATTCCAGCGAGCCTGGCGAGGAGTCAGGCACTTAGCCGACCTGATAAACTCAAGATTACGATGATCTGTCAGAACGACTATTTGCTGTGCAGCTCCTTGCAGAAGGTGTCTCCATTCTTTGAAGGCGGCAATAATGGCCAACAACTCTCTATTGCCCACATCGTAGTTCTTCTCAGCCGAAGACAACTGCTGGGAAAAGAAGGCACAGGATGCAAGACATTCTTCTCACCTGTTCTCTGAGAGAGTATGGCTCCCACGGCACAGTCTGAAGCATCCACCTCTATTATGAAGGCAAGCTCTGGTTGGGATGTACTAGAATAGGTGCAGTGGTAAATTTATCTTTTAGACGGGAAAATGCTTCCTGGGCTTGGGGAGTCCAGGAGAACTTAGACTCTTTCCGGGTAAGTTGGGTGATAGGTGACACTACCTCAGAGAAATTTCTAATGAAACGTCTATAGAAGTTTGCAAACCCGATGAAGCGCTGTACCTCCTTCACATTTCTAGGACTTGGCCAATCATTGATGGCTTGGGTTTTACTTCCATCCATACTAATTCCTTGTGTAGACAGTACATACCCCAGAAATTGAATTTCGGTCTTATGGAATTCACACTTTTCAAGCTTGATGTAAAGATGATTTTGTCTTAGACGTTCCAAGACCATTCTCACATGTCCATGATGTTCCTCTGTGGAGTTAGAAAAAATTAAAATATCATCCAAATAAATTACCACGAATGTATCTAGGAGATCCCTGAAGATGTCATTCACCAAGTGTTGGAAAGTGGCTGGGCGGTACTCAGACCAAAAGGCATAACCAGATATTCAAAGTGTCCATAGCGTGACCTGAATGCAGTCTTCCATTCATCCCCAGGTCTAATACGGACTAAGTTATAGGCCCCACGAAGATCTAGTTTAGAAAAAATTTTAGCATGTCGCACTCTCTCCAATAACTCAGGGATTAAAGGCAATGGATAACGGTTTCTAATAGTAACCTTATTAAGTTCCCTATAGTCTACGCATGGTCTCAGGGATCCATCTTTCTTCTTTACAAAGAATATGGGTGCCCCTGCAGGAGATGAAGAGGGGCGTATGAAGCCCTTGGCTAGATTTTCGTCTATGTACTCTTTTAAAGCCTTCAGCTCGGGCCCCGCCAGGGGGTAGATCTTACCAAAAGGTATCTCTGCTCCAGGCAATAATTCAATTGGACAATCATATGGACGGTGAGGAGGAAGCTGGTCAGCGTTCTTCTTGTCACATAAATCCACATAGTCCTGGTATACAGCTGGTAATTCAGGGACTGACATGGTTCCTTTAGGAACAGAGCAAGCTGAAATTTTTTGACTCATCTGTTTCTCTGGGAAGTGTAATTCCTTAGTCTCCCAGTTAATGGTAGGATTCTGAGCCTGTAGCCATGGTAGCCCTAGAATAATGGGAAAGTGAGGAGAAGAGATAAGCATAAAGGACAGTTTCTCTTGATGATCTTTACCCATAAGAACCTTTAAAGGCTCTGTTTTCCTGATCCACTGGTCCAGAGGTCAGCAGGGAGCCATCCACAGTTTCCATCTGTACGGGAGCAGCCTTCTTCACTGAACGTATTCCCTGTTTTAGAGCAAAGGAGACATCCATAAAATTTCCACTTGCACCTGAGTCGATCATGGCAGAGCTAGACACCCAGGCTGAGTCAACCCAGAGTTTGATGGAAAGAAAACAGTGAGAATTGTTTTTCTTACAACTCAGCTGGGACACCGCTGAGGAAACTTGAAAGATGGCAGCATTTACACAGTCAACGTCCTCAGAGGTAACGGAGTTTAAGTCCGAGAAATCAAGATCTGTTGCGGCAGCTATCTCTGGAGCCTGAGGCTCGGACCTGACAGATCCCCTCTCGCAACACTCACAATGAATGAGTGCTGCAGTAGTCTTGCGAGAACGGCTGGGACAGTTAATAATAAAGTGCCCTGACTTACCACAGTAAAAACATAGATTCTCCTTAAAACGATGTTCCTTGCGTGCATCACTAACCCGTCGTAGTAAAGAGTCTACCTGCATGGGTTCAGGTTCAGGTTCCCGTGTAATCCTATTCAAAGGTTCCTTAGCTGGAGAGGAAGGCAGGAAAAGGTTAGTACGATTGCTCTCGAACCATCTCTCTTGCCTGCGTTCAGTTAAACGAGTATCAATACGGATGCAGTAGTTAATAAAGTCACCTAACGCAGTGGGAGGGTCGGCACGAGCAAGTTCATCCTTAATTAGTGGGGATAACCCCTTTCGAAAAATAGATTTTTTGGCGGAATTGTCCCAGGTGGTATCAAGGGCCCATCTCCTGAAATCCAAGGCATATTCAGCTACTGAGTGCTTACCTTGGCGCAAAGCTAACATGGCTGCTTCAGCTGTTGCACCTCGATTGGGGTCATCAAACACCTGCCCCATGGCTGAAATAAAGTCATCAAGGTGATTCAAACAATCATCCTCAGTCTCAATCAGAGGGTTTGCCCATATCAAAGCCTTGTTGGTAAGCAACATAATTATAGTAAGCACCTTAGATCGTTCAGTAGGAAATTGTGAAGCATGTGCAGAAAAAAAAAGATTACATTGATTAACAAATCCCCTGAATTTTTCACGTTCACCACCAAAACGAAAAGGGGGCAACTTGGGAATCCCAGAACTCGGGGCCATGGCAGGAGCCTGGACTTGCCCCTCCAGAACCTCAATCCTGGCTCGCAAATCCTGAGTAGTCTGTCCAACCACTTGCAAATTGTGATTATTTAGGTCCTGAAGATTTGCAAGACGGGTCTTTATATTCTGCAAATCTGCAAGGATATTATCAGTCACTCCACAAAGTTCCTTTATGCGGGCCTCCATTTTCCAGATCTTTTAAGACAGGATACTGGAAGAAGAGGAGAGAGAAAAAAAAACAATAGTGTTCACCTGTGGCAACACTGAAGAAAGAAAAAACTTTAAGGGAACTGCTCACCTGGAATGGTTGTGAGAAGTCACAACCACTATCATCACAGAAAGCTTTCAACCAGACATCTGATATCCAGAGTTTCAGCAGACAAAAGAGAAGAGGGAAAAAAAAACAATAGTGTTTACCTGTGATAACTCTGCAGAAAAAAAACTTAAGGGAATTGCTCACCTGGAATGGTTGTGAGAAGTCACAACCACTGTTATCACAGAAAGTACAACCGGACATCCGATATCCACAGTACAGCAGACAAGCCTTTCCAGACCCAGCAGACACTAACGTTTGGCTTCAGAATCTTGTAATGTATGTGATACAGTTCATATAGCGTCTTGTGCTTGGGTGCGATGAAAATACTTGAGACACAGGTTGAAAAAGAAAGTCTTGTATTGCTTCATACAAATTGGCAAAAATAAACATACAGGTTGCAAACACAGAAGCAGGAGACACAGCAGGCCAAAGTAATCTAAGTTCATCAATAACTCTCCACAACAGATTCAGATCTTCTTCTATGTTACCGCAAGTCCATGCAACCGTGAGGCTTTCAAGAGCAGAGTTCAGAGTCCACAAGAGCTCCAGAGTTTCTCAGTAGAAATGGCTGGAGTACAAAGTCCAAGGCTTCAGGAGTCAGAACACAGGTTCACTGCAGGCCAGATTCTGAAGCACTGATTGCTCAGGTGTGGCTGTTTAAGAAGCAAACGGAGAGAATCAGGGCGGGAACATGCAAGCTGGAAAACTCCATTTTAACTGAGGGCAAGATAGCTGCAGCAAAACAGAAAGCAAAATGGCCGACGAACAAACTGAGTTTCAGAAACAGATATACAGAACCTTACATTTTGTAGTCCAATATTCAGATCACGTATCCCAGCAGGTTGACGGCATGTCCTGAATACAGTTGTATCTGCGTCCTCGGTATGTGAAGCGACGTTAGTGGTGTAACAGCATAAAAAAAAATGCAGTAAGTGAGCAAGGTGCGCAGGGCCGTAGTCATGTGTGAGGGGCTGCTGTTCTCCCACGGCCCTGGCATCCCACAAATAAACGGTGTCCCGATTCTCCTGTAGTATGCGGGTGTAATATGCTGTCTCCGATTCTTCAACTTCAGGAACCGCCGCACACACATCAGAGGACCCGGATTCGTTTTATAAAAGACAAGATAACATCTGTCCATCTTCATCATATTGAAACACGCAGTATTGGGCACAAACTTTTGTGTTCTTAAAGTCCATAACACAGCACGTTTTTATATCCGCTGTTCGCTCGCCCTGAGCTATCCCTTTTCTAACTGGCATTTCCGGCCCTTGAGATACTCCGTCCGGCTCCGCAGCTTCTGTAAGTCCAGTCCCAACTCGCGTATGTGATTCCCTGTCCAGCTTCTTCTCATAGGAAGATAATGAGGCACACTTTTCAGTGCCTTGGTTGGACCGTAGGCCCCGGACATTCCAGGAATATCCACTGAAGTTTGTGCTGTAGTTCCCATGCTGTTAAACAGCCCGTGCTCTTCATGCCCTCCAGCCCTCTGGCCTCAAATTGCTGATATCTCTCATCTCAATCTAGTCTCTCATTTTATCTAAAGCAGGAAGTGCTCCCATTATTAACTAGCCCCTCCCATGTTGGGCTGTTCCCGAATATTTAACTGTTTCTATCCTGCACATCTTACTTCCTGTGTCTAATGTGCCCACAACTGCACCTTTCCCATTCCTAACCTATACCTGATGTCATAGTTATACCTACGTCATACCTCATAGATTGTAAGCTTTTGAGCAGGATCCTCATTCCTCTTGGTATCTATTTTGATGTGTTTATTGTTATGCTGTAATGTCTATTATCTGTAGAAGTCCCCTCTATAATGTAAAGTGCTACGGAATATGTTGGCGCTATAGAAATAAAATTATTATTATTATGTCCTATACTTAACCCTAGATACTCCCTATATGTTACATATAAGGAACATTATACATTTATCACATTACAATACATTAACTGCGCACCTTAGTGCCTATAAGGTTCTATGCGGAAAAAAAACACATTACTCTTATACAATTCATGAGCATTATCTTCAGGAGGAGAGGTGTATGACTGTTCATGTCATACCATTACAAGTGTCCATTTTTTATCTTTTAAAGTTGGAAAGTAAGGTCCGAATTTACATCTTCCCACAGTTTTTGTACTTTCTCAAAGTGACTAATGTAGGGTTCTACGTTGTTCTTGGTCGGGACTCGGGAAGGAGAGGAAATGAGATTTCAACCCCCATAGATTCTCATACAAATCATCATTCGAAGGGTCCACTACTGGGGTCTCAGGGCACAAGTTGGGGTGTAACGAATGGAAGCAGAGGCAGAGGTGGTGAAGTTCACATTCGTTTTTATTTTTTAATGTGGAACCTCGAGACCGCGGTCGGGGGGCTCCGAAGGGGGCGTAACTAGTGAGCCCCGGGTAACCGTATAGTCAAGGACCGCCCGAGCAAGGTGCTACCTCCAGTTAGACCCCGGACACGTGGCAGCTGTCCCAGAGGGACCAAAAAGGTAACAGGTATTTACAGAGTCCGTGGAGGGTTCTTGACGGAGAAGGGTAAGGTCCTGGTCCAGAACGGATGGTAGTAGGCTGGCTCCAGTGACCTTGTCACGGTCCACGGGTACGGATGGCTGATGGCGGAATGGGATGACACTTGCGCCAGTAATAGCCGAGATTGTCCAGGTTAGCCAGATACGGGTTAGCAATGATCTGAGGAGACAAACAGTATCAGCGAAGCACAGAGACTGCAGACGCAGCGCAGACAGATCAGGAACAGAACCGGATGTAGCAATGATAGAACACGTTGCTCCGGCACTCCCCTAATGGTGGAGTGACCAGATATAGTACTGAGTGGCAGCCATTGGTTAATTAGCTATTTCAAAAAATGCATGCTGCCCCTTTAAGAGAGACGGTGGGCGTGGCCTCGCTCCTAAGCAGACTATCTGGAGGCCTGCCAGCAGCGTGCCAGGAAGTGGAGGAGGACACAGGACGCCGAGGAGCAGATGGGACAGGTGAGTGAGCAGAACGGAGTGCAGAGCCAGCGCTGGGACCGAGTGTAACATGGGGGAGATTTGGATAAATCTGAGCCAGATGTTATCTTACTTCTTTTCTTTACCAGTCTTCCAATGGAAAGTAACAACAAAATGCAGTACTCCTACAAAACTGTAACTATGATGTGTACATCTCCCCTTTATGCTTTTCAGGGAAATTGTAATTCATGCTGGGCTTTTGCCGCAGTTGGCAATATTGAAGCACAATGGGGGATTCAAGGATGTCCGAGAAACTTATCAGTCCAACGTAAGTGTCTCTTTGAGATGAGTTGACTATAATCCTATGCTGAGGTTCCCCTATAACTTTATGGACTCATTCGTGCCTATGTTTGCTTGGGATACATGTGGGTCCGGCAGCTCCAAGCAGTGCCGGTCTGAGGTACCTATTGTCCACCAGCACAAGTGACTCTCGGCAACCCGAATATTACCCATTCATTTTTATGCATCTAGCCATGGCAGGACTAGAAATCATATTTGAGGCTCTCAACTGCAATGGCAAAATAAACATACAGGTTGGTTAAAGGTTAGAGAAGATGAAGAGACAAGACTGAGCCTACTCCACTAAAACATGGCTTTGCGTCAAGAATAATCAATTTCTGGAAAGCCAAGTTTGTTCATACGTTTAGGTTTAGGCTGAGATTATTCTGTAGTAAGAGATTCACTTTTGTATATTTTAGCGCCTGGTAAGGACAATGATCCTTTGGTCCAGATAATGTTTCCATGGACCATGAGCCCATGTGCCCCAGACGGGGCTATTTTTAAGTTATTCATATGCCGTTAAAATAAAACATGATTTTATCAGTTTTATCACTTAGTTTGACTTTGTTTTATTCTCTTTTATTTTAGAGGTTATAGACTGTGGTCCTTGTATGATGGTTGCAGAGGAGGATTCACATGGGATGCGTATATAGCTGTGCAAATGCAAGGTACAGTAAAAAAAACTATTCCCAATTATTACCATCTATACATTTGGACACTCTAAAGTGGATCTGTCAGCTTAAAGGGAATCTATCAGTAGGATCAACCCTCCTAAGCCGTCTATATGGGCATGTAGGTTATAGGAAGATGAATAAAATGACACCTTGATATCTGTGATCCAACTTCTTATTCCAAGAAATCCATGTTTTTCTTAATGAGCTGTTAAGATCTATGGGCTGGACATAGCTCTCTCCAGAAATCTACCTCCTGAGCTTATTTTAAATGAAAGGGGGCGTCACCAGTGTAAGACACGTAGATCAGGAGAGCAAACTATCAGCCATTACATGTCTCACACTGGTAACTCTCCCTTTTATTTAAAATAAGCTCTGGAGGCAGATTCTCGGGGAGATCTATGTTCGGCCCATAGATCTTAACAGCTCATTTACATATTAAGAAAAACATGGATTTCTCTGGGATAAGACATCGGATTGCAGATTTCAAGGTATCATTTTATTCACTTTTCTATGACCTAGACGGTTTTGGAGGGTTGATCCTATTGATGCAAAGATCTGTAGTTAGTTCTCCAAGATGTTTGGAATAACCTCCCTGTCAAGTTTCTTCAAAAACTGAGTGCAAATTTACAGAGAATAAATGATGAATTCAAAGGGTCGTCACACCAAATATTGATGTGATTGTTAGATTTCCCTTTTGTTCATTCACTCTTCATTTTGGTTATTGATAAAAATAAACTATTAACATTTCTGTTAGTAAAAGCATTCTTACTTTGCAGCATTTTTTCCACACCTGCCTAAGATTTTTGCACAGAACTATATTTTTTTTTAAGGTGGTCTAGTCTCTGAAGAGAAATATAAATATGAAGCCGTGAGGAAAGACTGCAGAAAAGGCCTGTCACCTGCCGGGTGGATTCATGATTTTCAGATGCTTCCAAAAAATGAGACCGGTAAGAATGTGTACACCAGGATTCTATCATCGAAAAGCCAAGTCAAGAAATTTTTTTTTCATAAATCAACGGGGTCCATCGGAATCCATAAGGATTCATAGTGTGCCATATAAGCACAGCGTTGTAGCTTTGGTTATTTTAGGAAGAAATTTCTAAAGTCTGAAAATATAGATAATAAAGGGCATTTGGCACTTAAAGGGAACCCATCAAGAATGGTATTTTATATACCACTCTCGTTCATCTGTAATATGGCATCTGTAATATAAGGTGCATCTGTAATGTGGTGCGGGACATTAGCCGTGGGTGAGGCACTCGTCTGTGGTGCCCCTGCACGTTACATGAAAGTGGAGGTCTTGGCTGGCTGGGTGTGTAGACTTGTGCTGTGGGGACGCCAGGCGCCGTGATGGACGCATGCAACTGGTGTTGGTTCACCAAGACCAGGTGTCTCACAGTTGAATAAGAGAGACCATCATCCCCACAAAAACTCTTTACTGAACGGTAACTTGACGAGGATTATATACAAGGGATAGCAGGTACACAGTCTCATGGACTTTCCTTTACAGTTAGAAGCATTTATCCACACAGATTCCTTCCTCAGTAGTTTACTCCAGGGATCTCTATGTCCACTGTTTCTCCCTACTTCACTACAGTCCAGCTTTAAACGCTACATTCCTGATCAACAAGTCTCATTTACTTGTTCAACGGTTCCGCATTCTATTTCTTCCACTACTGGCGCCCTGAATCTACCACCTGGGACTCTTCTCTAGTCCTAGTCCCATTTAGGCCCGGTACCTTCCAGCATTACAAGCCTGGGTTCTTGTGGCTAGGCGTCCTCTCCCTAGGACCTGTCTCCGGAAGGCCACTCTGTCTCTCTGTCACTTATTCCCAGGATGTCGCTATACCTCTTCCTTGGTCTCCTTTCATTTAGGGTCACCCTAAATGCAGCACTGTTAACTTAGGACTTTTTTAGTCCTCTCCCTGAGCACTCCAAACCCTATCTGACTTCCTAGCAGCAAGCAGTCACTTTTGCTTACACTAGTCCCTCCTGCTTATGGGCTAGTCCCAACTATTAACTCTCAACTTACCCTATAGTCAACTATATGCATTACCAACATCATTAACATATTAACTGCATTACACCTATTCATATTACATCACAATACTATTAACACTTATCACATTACACAATATTTATAAAAGACACAGGTCACAATTCACATGACATAGTACACTATAAAACTTGTTTCTTCAAGGGAAGAAACGAGGTCAGTCTGTCCATACCCTTACAAATCTCTCATCTGAACATGCTCCAGACCTGGCATAAAAATGCCCAGATTACTTATTGATCAAGATTTTGTGTTTTCAACTAGCTTGGTAGATATTAATTATGTCTTTATTTTGCAGTAATGACTTCTTATGTAGGTAACGATGGCACATTAACAGTTATAATAAACAATGCTTTACTACAGGTAAGTGTTTATTTATATACATAATATATATTCACTGTGAGTATATATAGATATATAAACACACACACACATATATATATATATACATATATATGCTAAACAGTGACTAATTTACCCATTTTTCTTCTATCTTTAGCATTACATAAAAGGAATTATACATAATATCCACAAATCATGTGACCCCATTAACGTGAATCATGTGGTTTTGATAGTAGGGTATGTTCGAGGTAAGAAAATAATCCTTCTATTTGTGAAATTATCATTGTATCATGAAGCTGATATCACACCACCAATACGTTATTGCATTTTTAATCTCTCTCAACCGGAGATATTGGTATTTGGCATCTACTGAGTTAACTTGTTTTTAAGTCTAAGTGGGCGTTACCAGACAGCTTTCACTGGGGGCATGTGCTTCTTCTTCTGGTATTTGCCTTTTTCTGCCTAAGATGCACAGTTTTATTTTATTTTTTATGCTGTTCTATTTTGTCCTTCTCTTCTGATTGTAACGTTTGATGATGTCTACTTTATTCATCTTTGTCATTTTGTTTTAGAGGCCAAAATACCTTATTGGATTGTGAAAAACAGTTATGGCACGGGATGGGGAGAAAAAGTATGTTGCTTATAATTCTTTACAATTTTATTAAATAGATTAGTAATTTCCAACCGTTGGCTCGGCAGCGGCTGCAAAACTACAATTTGTTGGGAAGCTAATAGTTATAACAGTAGCGATGAGGCATCATTCAGACGACCGTGATTTTCCCGATATGCAAAGAACGTTCCGATATGCCATCTGGGATTCTCATGGACCCATAGACTTGCATGGGTAATTTTGATCTGTGACTACGATCAAAAACAGACACAACTCCTTGTTTTTTTTTGTTTTATGGGACATGTGTACAGATTTATAGATTTTAATGTGTCCTTGTTCCCAGATGGATCACCTGTATGTGATTCACGGGCGTCTGACTGAGACCTTAGCGAGATACTGGACTTCCGGTTGCGACTAGTCCCGCGACGTTCCTATGCAAGTGCAGAGATGTCCCCAGCCTAGTCACGTCATTGGGTTGCGATGCATGTCACGATGTTGTTGCGACCTTACAACGTGCATGCGCAGAAATGTCCTGGGGCCTAGTCACGGCCGCAATTCCAACCTCAATCTAAGCCAAGATTTCAGTCCGCGACTAGGCTCAAGAATGCACAGTGACGTCCTGAGACTAATCATGTCTTGAAGTCCCAGTCTAATGTGAATAGTCCCATAGTTTAATCATGCGTCAACAGTGAGAAGTGGCGCCGAGGACCATATGGGGCAGAGGTGGCCAAAGAGATAAGCAATGAGGTATTATTATTTTTTAACCTTTTTCTGGCCCCCTACACTTCACAAAAACAAAAAGTTGGGATAGTCAGCCACCATTTTATTGAATTTGCATGGAGTGAATTATAAAAAATCCAAATACTGGTGAATATGGATTTTTTTATGTAGAATTTAATTGTACTCAAATATATTTTCCTCCACTTAACTGGTCAATAAAGGGGTTAATCTGGGTCAAAACTATTATTGATCTATTCTTAAAGTAGGTCATCAATACCAGATCAGCTGGGGTCTAACTCCCTGCACCCCTGATCATCAACTCAATACTTTTGGTAGTGGTTGTGCCTGATAAAAGCAGAGGGAAATTCACTTGTATGGAGCTACTATGTGTGAAATATCACGTACAGTTACTACCACTATTAAAGTCACAAGAGTTGGACCCTCACCAATCTTATATTCACGACCTAACCTATGAATAGTCCATTAAAATGGATAACCGCTTGTAGACTGTAGACAAATCTCCCTAAAATCCTTAAACTGCATTAACTTTTTTTATCACCTCTCTTTTTTTAGGGCTATTTTAGAATTTTTCATGGAAAAAACATCTGTGGCATCACAAAATATCCACTCGCTGCTATAGTGAATTTTAGAATGTCAAAAGAAACACCTTGTCCTCCTAAGGGAAACATATGAGCTCTACCTTCGCTTTATGTCTATACTTAGATATACCCCAGATGAAGCCTCAGCGAAACGCACTTCAAGTGTGCTTTTCCTGGGTGGTTGTTTGTATATGATGTTTTTCATTATGGCTATGTTTTTCATTCATTGATATTTCATTGTTATTTCCATGGCTGATAAGGGATCCATCTTCTCAATACTGGCTGTATTAACAAGTCTGTTACTTCACTTATGGATGGCTCTTCTCACCTACGTACATGTGCATTCTTTTTATGTTACATTATTGTTAATGCCTTAGGCTAAGTGCACACGTTCAGGATTATTTGCGTTTTTTCGCGGGAAAAAACGCGTCAAAAACGCATGAATTAAGCATCCTATCATTTAGAATGAATTCCGCAATTTTTGTGCACATGGTGCGTTTTTTTCCGCGAAAAAAACGCATCGCGGAAAATCTAGCAACATGTCCATTAATTTGCGGATTTCTAGCGTTTTTCCCGCTATATTATTGACCTAGAAAGTTCAGGAAAAAATTGCGGTAAAAACGCGTCAAATCCGCGCAAAAAAAACACGCCCCAAAAAATGTGCAAAATCCGCGCAAAAAAAAACGCGCGTTTTTGCCGCGAAAAAAAGTCCGGTTTTGCTCAGGAATATTCTGCAAACATTCCTGAACGTGTGCACTTAGCCTGAGGGACATGCAAGTTTAACTGCCAATTGTCTTACAGGATTATTATACCTATATACAGTACAGACCAAAAGTTTGGACACACCTTCTCATTTAAAGATTTTTCTGTATTTTCATGACTATGAAAATTGTAGAATCACACTGAAGGCATCAAAACTATGAATTAACACATGTGGAATTATACATTACACTTTACAAAAAAGTGTGAAACAACTGAAAATATGTCTTATATTCTAGGTTCTTCAAAGTAGCCACCTTTTGCTTTGATGACTGCTTTGCACATTCTTGACATTCTCTTCATGAGCTTCAAGAGGTAGTCACCAGAAATGGTTTTCACTTCACAGGTGTGCCCTGTCAGGTTAAATAAGTGGCATTTCTGGCCTTATAAATGGGGTTGGGACCATCAGTTGTGTTGTGCAGAAGTCTGGTGGATACACAGCGGATAGTCCTACTGAATAGACTGTTAGAATTTGTATTATGGCAAGAAAAAAGCAGCTAAGTAAAGAAAAACGAATGGCCATCATTACTTTAAGAAATGAAGGTCAGTCAGTCCGAAAAATTGGGAAAACTTTGAAAGTGTCCCCAAGTGCAGTTGCAAAAACCATCAATCGCTACAAAGAAACTGGCTCACATGAGGACCGCCCCAGGAAAGGAAGACCAAGAGTCACCTCTGCTTCTGAAGGTAAGTTTATCCGAGTCACCAGCCTCAGAAATCGCAGGTTTACAGCAGCTCAGATTAGAGACCAGGTCAATGCCACACAGAGTTCTAGCAGCAGACACATCTCTACAACAACTGTTAAGAGGAGACTTTGTGCAGCAGGCCTTCATGGTAAAATAGCTGCTAGGAAACCACTGCTAAGGACAGGCAACAAGCAGAAGAGACTTGTTTGGGCTAAAGAACACAAGGAATGGACATTAGACCAGTGGAAATCTGTGCTTTGGTCTGATGAGTCCAAATTTGAGATCTTTGGTTCCAACCACCGTGTCTTTGTGCGACGCAGAAAAGGTGAACGGATGGACTCTACATGCCTGGTTCCCACCGTGAAGCATGGAGGAGGAGGTGTGATGGTGTGGGGGTGCTTTGCTGGTGACACTGTTGGGGATTTATTCAAAACTGAAGGCATACTGAAGCAGCATGGCTACCACAGCATCTTGCAGTGGCATGCTATTCCATCCGGTTTGCGTTTAGTTGGACCATCATTTAATTTTCAACAGGGCAATGACCCCAAACACACCTCCAGGCTGTGTAAGGGCTATTTGACCAAGAAGGAGAGTTATGGGGTGCTACGCCAGATGACCTGGCCTCCACAGTCACCAGACCTGAACCCAATCGAGATGGTTTGGGGTGAGCTGGACCGCAGAGTGAAGGCAAAAGGGCCAACAAGTGCTAAGCATCTCTGGGAACTCCTTCAAGACTGTTGGAAGACCATTTCCGGTGACTACCTCTTGAAGCTCATCAAGAGAATGCCAAGAATGTGCAAAGCAGTCATCAAAGCAAAAGGTGGCTACGTTGAAGAACCTAGAATATAAGACATATTTTCAGTTGTTTCACACTTTTTTGTTAAGTGTAATGTATAATTCCACATGTGTTAATTCATAGTTTTGATGCCTTCAGTGTGAATGTACAATTTTCATAGTTATGAAAATACAGAAAAATCTTTAAATGAGAAAGCGTGTCCAAACTTCTGGTCTGTACTGTGTGTATATATATATATTATATATATATATATATATATACACACACAAATGGTAAATACTGTTGAGTAAATGAACCAAAGTTGTTTTTGAGAAGTTTAGATGTTTATTATTATTAAAAAAATTATGATTTAATCATTGTTTATGCAAGTCAAAGATGTGTTTTGCAAAAAAAAAAATTGCTCTGAAATGTAAGGCTTTTGGCTTTATCGGTTCATATTAAACATTTTTAAAAACAATTTAGTGGTGGTGCATTTCTTTATATTTTTAAAGTTTCTCTCGCAATATAGATATTGCAAAAATAATCCTTGCACTGAACTCTCACACCAGGAAAACACCATCTCATTATCACTATGGTTAGTATCACAAAAATATGTAAAAAACTGTATAGGAAGATGTGTATCTTCGTACCGTGTTAGCCAGTAGATAGAAAAATATTTAGACTTGAGAGTCCTCAGTGGTTGATACCTTTTAATGGCTAACTGAAAAGATAGCCATTCAGTTAGCCATTAAAAGTATCAACCACTGAGGACTCTCAAGTCTAAATATTTTTCTAAAAAACTGTAGGCAGGTAACACTTGATTGCACCTTTCGCAATGAATGATAGGTCGTTCACTTCCTCCTCCCCCTCCTTGCATATGTCAGATCATTCCCATAAGACTTTCCTATAGTAGTCAGTATATTTTTATTATGTTGATGTAACTGTAAACCAAATTTGGAATTGCTTTTGCTGCACCAGCCCGAGTGAGATGGTCGGCCTTATAATGATGCAAAATAAAGAATGAAACAAAACAATGACATACAGAAAAACAAACTGAATTCAAAGAATTGAGTGTAGGGAAATATGTTTCCGTATGTAGTCTTCACACGTTCAGTATTTGGTCAGTATTTTCCATCAGTATTTGTATGCTCAAACCAGGAGTGGAACAATCAGATGAAAAGTAAAATAGAAACGCGTCACCACTTCTGTATTTATCACCCACTCCTGGTTTTGGCTTACAAATACTGATGTCAAATTAAATACTGACCGAATACTTGCGTCACAGCCCCCTGAGGAAGCCCACGCGAAACGTGCGTCGGGGTTGCACGTGTGACTCGCAGTACAGCCATGGGTAAGAGCATTTATCATATGTGATTCTTATGTTGCTGTGGTCAGCATTGCATGTTCGCATGTGATTTTTGCTGCACCGGATTCCTTGTCTCTTTAAAGCCCTTTTCATTGATATGATTTTTTTTATGTTGTCTTTTTAGGTGCCTTTTGCATAATTTGTTTAATAAAATCACTTTTGCTTTTACTCTTTTCTGGTGGACTATTTTACTCCATTTTTGTATGTATACAAATACCAACAGAAAGTTGTATACCCTTTGTGTCCCCAGCTCCTTTCATCTTATTTCCTTACCCCATCCATTTCCCCTCCCCTTCTTCCACACTGTACCTCCTTTACGTGGCAGTCCTTGGTTTATCAGACAATTCTGTTTCATAGACATATGTTATACAGTATATGTTTACTTCCTATGGACCATTATTTTGTCCTTCAGACACACATACAGTATATATACTTCTTTCATGTGATATATTTCTGACTGTTGCACATATATATTAATTTTGTTTACACGTTTGCATTGCATTTTATATATACTATTGGCTGGTTACCTTAACTATATATATATATATATATATATATATTTCATTTTTTTTCACATGTGTTAGTTTTCATCTGGTTGTTACGCCTTTTTATAACCTTTTGTACCTTTTTATGTTATATATGACTGCAGGCACTCTTGCTTTTAGTGCCACCTCTTACCATTTTGTCTCAAAAAAATTTGTGTTTTATCATTAAATATTTTTTTTACCTCAATTTGGTTATTTCCTCCCTTTCTGCCTATATCTATCCAAATGGTCTGCCATTCACAGTCCACTAGCAAGTATATATGGATTAAAAGCTTCCTACCAATTTGTTACCTACACATTGCCTTCCATTATATACTATTGCTCTATTCAGTGAGTTTTTCCCATTTAATAAAATAAACAACAATAATAATTTTATTTCTATAGCGCCAACATATTCCGCAACACTTTACATTTTAAAGGGGACTTGTACAGACAATAAAGCCATTACAGAATAACAATAATCAGATAAATCCACAGATACCAAGAGGAGTAAGGGCCCTGCTGCTCACAAGCTTACAATCTATGAGGAAATAGTGGGGACACGAAAGGTTGATGGTAACAATTGATTACCATTACCATTTATTACCTTTAAAAAACAAAATAATCCAAAGGGCTTCACCGTAAAATCATCCTATGTCGATCCCCGACTCTGCTACATCTGGATGCAGTGCTGAGCGGTGACATCAGTAATGGGACCGCTCAGCACAGCAGCCGCAACACAATGACAAAGGTATGTGAATTCAGCTGCTACGACGAGCGCTGACATCAGTGAGCTTATCGCAGTTCATAGCCGATAAACTGTGGTAACATTACTGACATCACCACTCACAACATGCGAAATTTGGCAAGTTGTGAGTGGTGATGTCAGTAAGGTTACCACAGTTCATCGGCCGTGAACTACAATAATCTTACTGTGATGGAGCCAGATGTGCCCACACCAGAAAAGCTTGGTTTCAAAAAGCTTTTCTCGGGCTGCGTTCCGAACCCGAACAGTAACACGGAGTTCCGGTACAAGTCCGTATTTGGAGTTCGTGCATGGACACATGCAGAGCCCAAACTTTACCATTTGGGTCCGCCAATCCCTAATAATTATCTATTTATAGAAGCCAACCTCTTTTCGACTTCAGCTTTTTAATAGATGGTGTTATGTTTGCATCAAGAATTTTATGAAATTTAATTGAATCCATTCTTCCCTCTACCGGTGAAATGTTTCCAGTGGCATTGGTTGCAACACAACCACAAAACATGATTGATCCACCCGCATGCCTAATGGTTGGAGAGATGTTCTTTTCCTAAAATTCTGTTTTCTTTTTCTCTACACATAACTTTGATCAATGTGGCCAGAGAGTTTTATTTTAAACTCATTGGTCCACAGGACTTGTTTCCAAAATGCATCAGGCTTGTTTAAATGTTCTTTTGCATACTTCTGACTCCAGATTTTATGGTGAGGATGCAGGAGAGGTTTTCTTCTGGTGACTCTTCCATGAAGGCCATACTTGTGCAAGTGTCTCTGAACAGTAGAATAATGTATCACAACTCCAGAGTCTGCTAAATCTTTCTAAAGGTCTTTTGCAGTCAAGCGGGGGATCTGATTTGTTTCTCTATAAATCCTACCAGCAGCTCTCACTGAAATTTTGCTTAGTCTCCCAAACCTTATCTTGATTTCCACTGTTCCGGTTAACTGCCATTTCTTATTACAGTTCGAACTGAGGAAAGGATAACTTGAAAATGCTTTGCTATCTTCTTATAGCCTTCTCCTGCTTTGTGGACCTCCACCATTTTCAGAGTGCTAGGCAGCTGCTTAGAGGAATCCATGGCTGATGGTTTTTGGCACAAGGTAAGAGGCTAGGTTTTTATAAAGCTGGGAAATTTGCATCACCTGATCTTTCCTAATGATGAACGTGAACAAGCCATAACCCTAACAGGCTAATTAGGGTGTGAAACCTTTGTCAAAGTTATCTGAGCACAAAAATCTCCAAGGGTGCCTAAACTTTTGCATTAGCCCATTTTCTTTTTGTAATTTTTAAAATGTAAAAAATGACATTTTTTTTGCCTAAATTAAAAAGGAAATGTGACATCTTTAACTTTAGGCATTTTAGAGATAATTTCATCTTCAACTTGCTTAACTGTTCACAATAAAAGTAATTATGACCAGAGAAGCCCAAACTTTTACATTACACTGTATGTAAAGAATCATACACAGTGGGCAGACCAATCACCAAAGTGGAAGGGATAGGTTCAACATTCTGTAACTATTTCTTGATGAACGATAGTTTCACAATCTGCTTGGCCCTAACACTGACAGCGGACTATGGCGCCTCCTGTTGTGCTCTTCCTTACTCACCATAAGAGTAGGTCTATATTTTCTTTGAGGTTCTTATGGAATCTTAGTTATGGAATCTTGCAGGATTATAATCAGGTGTAGCCAATTATATACAAGAGATTATAATGATCATCATTTTATATGTAAGTTCAAAGCCAGCCATTAACTGCCACAGAAACGGCTGTATAAGAGGCTTAAAACTGGGTGAGGAACAGACATAAACTGGCACAAAGGTGAGGTTGTGGACAACAGTTTCATTTCACAGGTTATATACAATGGCAATACTGAGCACAACAACAAGACACAAGGTAGTTATACTGCATCAACAAGTTCTCTCCAAGGCAAAGATTTCAAAGCAAACTATGGTTTTAACATGTTCTGTTCAGTTTTTTTTTTCAGGAAGCCTCAGAAACCATTAAAGATTGTAGACACACTGGTCAATCAAGGAAACTTATAGTGCAGCAGATTAAACACACAACATGATTACTTACCTTCTAAATTTGGAAGATGTTCAGCAGTGCCTTCAGCTCAGGACTGACAGCAAGCACTGGGACCCAGCTACACCCATCTAATGGTCGAAGAAGTTGGGACAGAAGCGGTTTTCATTGCAGAATTGCCATACCATTCAACATAAAAAAAGTCAACTGATTCAACTGTGCACAAAAACATAGGAACTGGGCTGATGACAAATGTCAGCAGGTTCTCTGGACTGAGGGGTCAACATTTTTAAATATGTGGCTGTAACAGAAGGAAGATTGTTTACTCTTTATGTGTAACTTCATATTATTTTTATAATCTTCATATTTGTAATCTTAACAATGCATCTGTATGTAACTTCTTTATTTTTCATTAATTATTTTATGGTTTGATTATCAATTATGCTTTGATTTCCCTTGTGGTTAGCACCTTATCTCTCCTTCCTCTTACTTATTGATAACATCTTAGTTATCAGGAAAACTTGGGCATTTTTTAGTTTCTCAGAAATGAACTGATGTACATCTGTGGTTCTAAAACTTCTCCTTTTTCCCAAGCTGCAACTTTTTTTTTTTATTTAGCTGGTAGCTGTTTTTTTTATCTTCAAATTCATGGTATACTTGGCAGTTTATGTGATCATATGTTGACCACGTGGGAATTACACGGCTGTGTTCTTTATAGGAGGTCACCATTCAATAACTCATTTAAGAGCATATGTGAGAGAGCAGGTTGCGGGATGCAGTGACGGGCAGGAGGCAGAGCAAGGGTTAACAACGTTAATAACAGGGGAATACTCCACGTAGGGAGGTAATGGGTTAAACAGGGGAATAAAACATTATTATTGCAAAAGGATATGCAGAGTTCAAACATAAAGGATCAGGTGAAGCACTCGTGTCAGGAGTTCCTCAAACTGTAACTCCTGCTGAAAACACAATAGCGCCGGCAACGGATGGTGTCTTTTCCGGGAAGGTTCTGTGGGCATCAATGCTCTGTCTTCTGGAGGCTGTGGTCGGTCTATGCTACCTTCCACTGGGCCTAGTCCATATACTGCAGTGGCCGACAAGGATATGGGCCACAGTCCTGTACGAGCCCAATGTGGCTCTACTGTACAAATATACACTGGTGGAGTCAGGGAACAAATATTCGCTGGCAACGTCAGGGCGCAAGTGTCAGTCCCATATGCGGTCTATCTTATGTGGCACGTGTGCAGTACTCACGGACACTGAGCGTACGGAGCCTTTCTCTCTGGTAGTCACCGGCACACTGCACCTTCTCTCTGTAGTCACCGGGCACACACTGCACATTCCTCTCCCTTTCTAGTCCCCCTGTTGGCGGCGGGCGACGGTGGACGCTGACCTGCGCGACGCTGGTGCTCCCAGGACGGAGCACTCCTCTCTCTGGCTGCTGCAGCACAACTGGCCCTCCCTTCCTCTCTGCTGCGGCACAGCCAGCTTGGCTCTGCTCTGTGTGCACGGCTCTGCATTCCCGACTCTGCTCTGTTCTGCAGCGGTCCCTCTGCAGGCGACGGGGGCTCTCTATGCGGCCTGTCGCCGCTGTAATACTATTGTAGGAACTCGAGGATTCTGATAGCGTGGGGCAATGAACAATCAGAGACGGGTTTCTTTGAATGCAAATAATGTATTTGTGAAACAGCAAAACACCCAAAAACAATATTCAAACAACCCGTAGTGACATGCAATGAGTCCATATATATATACACAAGTCCAGTTATATGAATCCGGATATATAAGTCCTTGAACCTCTATAGCGAGGGTGGTAAAGTTCTTACGACGGAGTCCTCACACAAATGTGACCACAAGGTAAGTCTGATGCACAGGTAACGTGGCTGGATTTACACACTGCTGGTGTGTGAAGAGTCAGATCCAGGTATGCAGAAAACACAGGGAGGTCCAGGAACAAGTTAATCTCAGTTGTGGCTTAATTCAGAGAAGTCCAACAACAAGTTCATATGTCAGTAAGATTCCAGTAACAGTTCCAACAGCTTTCACCAGAGGTAATGCACGAAGGGTTAAACAGCAACAGTTCAGAAACACAGTTCTTATCAGATGGAGTGAACCAAGGGTTAAATCCCCAAGTCAACAGTTTAGTGATAACACAGTATGTGCAACTTACATATGCAGAGAATGTCCAGAGCCATGGGTAGAAACTGCTGTGGCTGAGAAACACCTGAAGATAAGGTTATGCACTTTCCTGGTAAATACACAAAAGATCTGTGAGGAACAAAGCAGCTGGGTTGCAGGGAAACGGAAGCAGAATATTCCAGCAGTGAAGCCAGCACCTGAGCCGGGTTTTAAACAAACGAACAGGAAGTAGGGCACAGAAAACAGCAAACTCCATTTTAACAAAGGGCAAAATCATTGACAAAGTTACCTAGAAAACCCGGAATACTGACATTACTCCCCCCCTAAAGACGGCCTCCGGACGGTCCTGGACCAGGCCTGTCCGGGTATCTCCGATGAAACTGAGCAATCTTCAGAGGCGCATTGATGTTACTTACTGGTTCCCAAGAATCATTTTCAGGAGAGTAACCTTGCCATCTAACTAGATACTGAAGCCGGTTTCTATGAAGTCTCGAATTAACAATATCCTGTACCACGAATTGTTCTTCGCCATCAACCAACACTGGTGGAGGGGGAGGTACGATACGTCCTGAAACGTGTTAGGAGAGACTGGTTTTAATAAGGAAACATGAAATACTGGGTGTACCTTTAAAGTCCGTGGTAGCTTCAACCGACAGGCAACAGAGCTCACAATCCCAGTGATCTTGAATGGACCGATGAATTTCTGTCCCAGTTTCTGCGAAGGAACACCCAATTTTAGATTCTTGGTGGACAACCAAACTGAGTCTCCTACCTTATACATAGGTGCTGGTTTCCGGAATCTATCGGCCGACTTCTTGTAACGCTCCTGTGCTGTGGTCAGGGAGTCCTTCAAAACTTCAAGATTACGTTGCAACGCCGTCACTCTGTCTTCAACCGCTGGTACCGAAATCGTAACCGGAGACCTAGGCAAAATACTTGGATGATAACCCAGGTTGGCAAAAAAGGCGCTACCTTCGTGGAACTGCTTTGGGAGTTGTTGTACGAAAATTCCGCTAGAGGAAGTAGCTTCAGCCAATCGTCCTGCAAATGACTGACGTAACAGCGTAGATATTGCTCCAAGGTTTGATTTGTCCGTTCGGTCTGCCCGTTGGTCTGAGGATGGTATGCAGAAGACAAGCAAACATTAATGTGGAGCGCAGAACAAAATCCTTTCCAAAATCTAGAGGTAAATTGTATTCCCCGGTCAGAAATGATGTCATCTGGTACCCCATGCAGCCGGAAAATGTTCTGGATAACTAGATCTACTGTCTCTGTAGCTGAGGGAAGACCAGCACACGGAATGAAATGAGCAGCTTTCGTTAAACGATCTACTACCACCAAAATAGTATTTTTACCACCAGAGGTGGGTAACTCCACAATAAAGTCCATCGAAATAGACCCCCAAGGGCGAGACGGTACAGGTAGCGGTTTAAGAAGACCAGTAGGTGAAACGCGAGGAACCTTGTACCGGGCACAAACTTCACAAGAGCGGACATAGTCATTCACATCCTTCAAGCAGGTAGGCCACCAAAAAAAACGAGTTAACAATTCCTGCGTCTTCTGTACCCCCTATGACCAGCCAATTTAGAGTCGTGGACCAATCTGAGAACTCGAAGTCTTACAGCCTCTGGGACATAAATACATCGATCTCTAAGCCACACACCATTCCGAAGGACAAGATTCACATTGTCAGGTGGAGCTGCAAGAAATACGTCACCGTCATAGGCCAGCTTGATCTCCTGCCACAAGTCCCGGTTCCGGAGCACTCCAACGAAATTGGCCTCCGACAAGATGGTCTTCGACGGGGTCCCAGGCACGGAATCCACGGTATGGATTCGGGATAATGCGTCAGCTTTCCCATTACGTGAACCTGGGCGGTACGAAATAATAAAATTAAACTGGTTCAAGAACAAACTCCACCTAGCTTGTCGAGGAGAAAGACACCTGGCAGACTTAAGGAATTCCAAATTGCGATGATCCGTGAGTACTACTACCTGCTGAGTTGCCCCCTGCAAATGGTGTCTCCATTCCTTAAAGGCAGAAATAATTGCCAAAAGTTCCTTATCTGCCACATCATAGTTCAGTTCTGCAGAAGATAACCTACGAGAGAAGAAGGCACACGGGTGCAGCAAACCTTTGTCTCCGGTACGTTGTGAGAGGATAGCTCCCAATGCACAGTCAGACGCGTCCACCTCCACGATAAAAGGCTGTGCAGGATCCGGATGCATCAATATTGGAGCCGTGGTAAAACAACCTTCAGGCGATCAAAGGCTTCCTGAGCTTGCGAAGACCATTCAAACTTCTTCCCCTTCTTGGTGAGGAGAGTGATGGGACGGACAATTTCTGAAAAATTTCGGATAAACCGTCTATAAAAGTTAGCAAAGCCAATGAATCGTTGTACCTCCTTAATGTTTCCTGGTACCGGCCAGTCCAAGATTGCCTGGATCTTGCTGGACTCCATATTCAATCCCTGAGGCGAGATAACATAGCCTAAAAATTGAATTTCAGAACAATGGAACTCACACTTTTCGAGTTTGATGTACAAATGATTATCTCTCAAACGTCTAAGTACGGTCTTGACATGTTCCTGATGTTCCTGTAAGGAGTCAGAAAAGATTAAGATGTCATCAAGGTAAATTACCACATATTGGTCCAATAAATCCCTGAAAATGTCGTTGGCTAAATGTTGAAAAGCAGCAGGAGCGTTACAGAGTCCGAATGGCATCACCAAATATTCAAAATGTCCATACCGGCATCTAAAAGCTGTCTTCCATTCGTCTCCGGGCCGTATACGGAGTAAATTATATGCCCCACGAAGATCTAATTTGGTAAATACTTTGGCCTGGCGAACTCTTTCCAACAATTCTGGAATTAGGGGCAACGGGTACCTGTTACGAATGGTTACCTTATTTAACTCCCGGTAGTCAATGCAGGGTCTTAGAGTACCATCCTTCTTCTTTACAAAGAATATTGGAGCTCCCGCTGGTGAAGAAGATGGTCGGATAAACCCCTTGGCTAAATTCTCATCTATATACTCTCGTAAAGATTTTAATTCCGGAGCCGCCAACGGGTAAACATGGCCGAAAGGAATCGCTGCTCCAGGAAGCAATTCTATGGGGCAGTCATACGGTCTATGTGGGGGAAGTTGATCTGCCTTCCTTTTATCACAAATGTCTGAGAATTCCTGATAAATCAGAGGGAGAGTAGGTACCTGTATCACCTCTTCCAAGTTCTGGGTAACTGGAGCCGCCACAGTTGGACTGATGGTAGAACTGCACTTCGGGAGAAAGGTTATCTCCTTGGTTTCCCAATTGATGATTGGATTTTGTGACCGTAACCAGGGAATTCCTAAAATTACAGGAAAATGAGGAGAAGATATTAACATGAATGAAAGTGTTTCTTGATGGTCTGGTTCCATCTTACACTCCAGAGGCACTGTCTCCCGATCTACTGGTCCAGAAACTAATGGGGAACCATCCACCGTTTCCATAGTGATTGGTGAAGCTCTTAGTTGTGTCTTTATACCATGTTCCTCTGCAAAAGAAGAATCCATGAAATTCCCACCTGCTCCAGAGTCTATCATGGCAGAACTTGATATCCACTGTTCCTCCCACTGAATCTGTATAGGAAGAGAACAATGTGAATATTTCTCCCCTTGATCTTTAGGGGAAGTCGGCATCAGTATTGGGGGAAAAACCGCATCTAGATGTAGACTGGTTTCCGAAACTTCAGACTCAGCGTCTGTGTTATTCATAATCCCCTACTACCGCCAACACCTTGTTGGGTCGCCTAGGACATTTAGGACAATTGATGAGGAAATGGTCCGATTGACCACAATAGAAACATAAGCGCTCACGGAGACGGTGTTCGCGGCGTTCATTATTCTCACGTCTCTGTAGTGAGTCCACCTGCATAGGCACCTCCTCAGCCTCTCGCGGGTTTTTGCCTGTGGTTTCCCTGGACGGAAGAGAGAAATTAGTAATGCGATTTACAGCGGCCCATTTTTCTTGTCTGCGTTCAGTTAAACGGATATCAATACGTACACAGTGCTGTATAAACAATTCAAACTCCTGTGGAGACTCTGAACGAGCTAGCTCATCCTTGATTGCATTTGACAAACCTTTTCTAAAGATTGGTAATAAAGCATTGTTTTCCCACTGGGTGTCCACCACTAACCTTTTAAATTCAGTAACATATTCTATGACTGACCGTTTCCCCTGGCGTAAGGAAAGCAAGGCAGATTCAGCGGTAGCACGGCGGTTGGGATCGTCGAACATTTGCGCCATGGCTGCCAGAAAATTGTCCAAATTATTTAGACGGGTATCATGACTTTCAACCATAGGATTTGCCCAAGCCAGTGCACGTGATGTCAACAACATAATAATACATAGAACCTTAGATCTATCAGACCGGTAGTAGGAGGCATGTACATCAAAAAATAATATACATTGATTAACAAACCCACGGAATTGACTTCGGTCACCATTAAAACGGAATGGAGGCAATTTGGGCATACTGGTGGATGAGGTAGGCTCAGTAGGTAAGGCCTCCAGGACTCCTAACCTAGAACGTAGATCTTGGAGAGCCTGACCAAACCCTGTGCATTGTGGTTAACCCGAGACTCCAAGTCTCTAATCTGATTGAGTGCAGCCGCCACCTCCTGCTGCAAGGAGTTAACTATGGTGAACAATTTGTCTGCCCGTGTCTCCGTCATTGCCCCAGCAGAATCCTCTTTTTTAGGCTGGAATATCCTGTAATACTATTGTAGGAACTCGAGGATTCTGATAGCGTGGGGCAATGAACAATCAGAGACGGGTTTCTTTGAATGCAAATAATGTATTTGTGAAACAGCAAAACACCCAAAAACAATATTCAAACAACCCGTAGTGACATGCAATGAGTCCATATATATATACACAAGTCCAGTTATATGAATCCGGATATATAAGTCCTTGAACCTCTATAGCGAGGGTGGTAAAGTTCTTACGACGGAGTCCTCACACAAATGTGACCACAAGGTAAGTCTGATGCACAGGTAACGTGGCTGGATTTACACACTGCTGGTGTGTGAAGAGTCAGATCCAGGTATGCAGAAAACACAGGGAGGTCCAGGAACAAGTTAATCTCAGTTGTGGCTTAATTCAGAGAAGTCCAACAACAAGTTCATATGTCAGTAAGATTCCAGTAACAGTTCCAACAGCTTTCACCAGAGGTAATGCACGAAGGGTTAAACAGCAACAGTTCAGAAACACAGTTCTTATCAGATGGAGTGAACCAAGGGTTAAATCCCCAAGTCAACAGTTTAGTGATAACACAGTATGTGCAACTTACATATGCAGAGAATGTCCAGAGCCATGGGTAGAAACTGCTGTGGCTGAGAAACACCTGAAGATAAGGTTATGCACTTTCCTGGTAAATACACAAAAGATCTGTGAGGAACAAAGCAGCTGGGTTGCAGGGAAACGGAAGCAGAATATTCCAGCAGTGAAGCCAGCACCTGAGCCGGGTTTTAAACAAACGAACAGGAAGTAGGGCACAGAAAACAGCAAACTCCATTTTAACAAAGGGCAAAATCATTGACAAAGTTACCTAGAAAACCCGGAATACTGACAGCCGCGTTGGTACTCTGTGGTGGGGGAAAGGAAGCAGAGTACGTCTCTCACCGCTTTGCAGTCCGTTAGCGCCAAACTGACCTGCTGCGCGCTCTTCTGCCTTTTATCTCCCCACTGCTGCACGCGCTTTTCTCCTGTCTCTCCCCACCTCCCCGAGTCAAGAGGTTGGTCCGGCTCACTAATGCTTCCCCCCCTGGAACAGGGGAAGCAGCCTCAACAGTTCCGGCCCCAACAAGCAGGTACCCGCAGTCTTGTCATCCCCCTTACACATATAAAGGAAAACATAGTTATACTGTTACCACAGCAGGCAGAACCTTGGATAAAAACAAGTGAGCAAATACCATACAGTAAGTAAATAGTAATATACATGTAAATAACATAGGTGACTTAGTTGAAACTATTTTGATCAAAGGAGCATAAAAGCCGTCCACCACGACAAGGTCAACCCATCGGGAAAACCCTAACTCTTCTAGTTCACCTCACTATGTGCAAGCAGGCCTCAAAATAGAAGGGGTGGGATGGTGGTGGTGCTTGGTGGTAGAGCAGGATCTAGTCCTGACCACAACGGGCAGAAATGCTACTGGCTCTAGCTGCTCACGTGACGCCATGCTGATGCAGCGAGGATTAATAGCACAGAATAGAGGAGAAAGAAGCACAGGAGAGAAATCTGAATTTCAAGATGGGGTCTGAAGAGAAGAAAACAGGTTTGAAGTGACTGGAACAAATTATTCTTTATATAATAGAAGTGCGGAGTGTGATAGTCAATCAGGTGGGGAAGGGGAAGCAGATATGCTAAAAAATAGAATAATATAGAGTGCTTGTTTAAGAGCAGAGCTGAGTGCCAGGTACCTGTGATCTTAATAGTCCACATCTCTGTGGAGAAAACGGACATTCCCTGATGACGGAAGGTGGAGTCTGGTGTCTCTCACTGATCCAAATAAAAAATAAGGGTACTTTCTTAAAGCGTTTTATCTCCCTGCGTAGAATATTCTTATGTAAATATTAAAGTTTTACTTATAGCATGGTTGGGGATGACCATCCTTAAAGGAAGGGGGAATTTAAGGGGTGTACCAGGATTGATGTGTACTCCACCCTCTTTATTTTTGTGTAATGTACATAACTGTAAATAGTGTTGTATACTGCTTTGCTGTAAGATGTATATTATGTTATTACATAGGGAAAGTGCAGTACCTTAGTTAAGGCACTAGAGGGGCACACTATAGTTCGGCAGCAGAAGCCCTGTAGATAGTTTACATAGGAGGAGCTAACCGTGTATAAGATAGAGGGCTTTTCCTGATCCTGGCCAGTAGGGCCATGGAGCCCATATAGGGCGTACAGCTCCATAATGTTTTGAAGTAAGGAACCAGCTGTGGCCAGGCCATTACAAAACTTTTCTTTTGGCAAAGTCATTATTTTGTTGATTTAGAGGTATACTTAGTGTTGTTGTGCTGAAAGGTGAAATTCATCTTCATCTTCAGCTTTTTCACAGAGCCCTGAAGGTTTCATTGCAAAATTGACTGATATTTGGAACTGTTCATAATCTTGTCACTTAGAGGATTCATAGTTGCATGCAACTACTTTCGGCACAGTGCATGGAATATTAGGAACATCACTAAAAAAGACAAACTTGAAAATGAAGTTGTTCTGTCCTCACTGAATGAGGCGGAAGTCATTGCAGCTATACAGACAGCTAAACCGCTATATCGGGGTCCAATAAGGAGATTGTGATTGAATCTGTGCTTTTATTGAACTTGATATATTGATGCGGTGAAACTATAAACAAACATAATATACATACGATCAGTACAGGGTACAATAGAAATACATTTATACATAGCATACATCATGAATGAACATTGCACACTAATAGCTAACCAGGAGCAGGACTGATTAAACCAGGCTAATATGAGTAAATACCGGCGATGCTATCACAAGGGGAGAGGAAAAGATGATGCTTCCTGGATGCAGGCTGAAGGAAAATGGAGGAAAGTGGAGGGAAAGCTATCAGAATGCTTTGCAAGGCTACCATCATGCATTGCGAAGCTACCATAATGCATTGCAAAAGGAGGGAAAGATAATTGAAAGTGAGACAAAAAACAACTGCGAATATGACACTGGTGACTAGAGGGAGCCAAAACACTGTAGATTGTTAAACTCCTGTATACACAATTATGGAAAACAAACAATTAGATGTCGGAGACAGAACAGAAGTTCTACAAGAGATGCAAATGTGCAAAAATGAAATTTCCCTATTCTTATCTTTCAAAGATTATCTGTTACAATCTATATTCTATGGTGATTCTGCATCGCACGAATATTAGAAACTTCCTTAAAATGACTGTTTCCAAAGAAATGACAATGTTACTAAACCAGATTAAACATTTTGCCTCTCTTCCTGCACTTGACTTTGGGATCTTGGTAACTAACATCTGGTGCATTCTGGATGTCCATTTATTAAATGTTTGGGTAACTATTAGGAGGAACCACGCTAGCGGAAAACAAGTATCAACAAGTATCAGATAATTGCAGAGTAGCAGTGAGGTTCTAAAAGTTGATTATTTAGATTAAACGAGTTGTCCGGTCCAAATCCATAAGTCTGAAGTCGCTTTGTGAGAGCTGCAGGGATCCGCTGGTTTCTGACCAAGGACCGAAGGGCATGTATGAGTTATACATACTCCTGGCCAGTGGGCGTGGCCTCGCTCCTTACACTTGTATAGAGTGAGGCCGCACCCAGACTGGTGAGCGGCCATTCAGCGGGTCGTGTCAGACTAGAGGGCACGGCCTCGAGCAATACAAGTGTATGAAGAGCGAGGCCGCACCCACTGTCCAGGAGTACATATAACTCATAAATACCCTCCAGTCTTGGGTAAGAAACCTTCCGATAAGGGTGGTAATGACCGCGGTCATAGAGGTCATGACCGTGTGGGTGGGGTCCCGCTGTTGCTGTGCACAGACCCGTCGGGTAATTGCGACAATACACTCTTCTGGCCAATCAGAGACTAGCAGCTGATGTTGGCGTGCATGTGACTGGGGGAGCGTGGCGGTAATATTGTGCGCTCCCATTGGTTGCACGCTGAAGTCAGCTGCCGGCTTCATAAGAGAACGCTGCAACTTGGGGGGCCGAGGGAAGGTGAGTATAATTGTTTTATTTTTTCTATACATTAAAGAACAGCGGCAAAACGGGGAACATTACCAGGATGGGGGATATATACCAGGATGGAGCCTAGGATGGGGAAATATATACCAGGATGGGGTCAAGGATAAGGGACTTATATACCAGGATGGAGGGCATAAATATACAGTGGAGAAAATAAGTATTTGATACACTGACGATTTTGCAAGTTTTCCCACCTAAACTTAATAGGAAAGCCACAAAAAGATCTAAAAATATTCCAAAAATTCAAGAATTAACACAGCAGAAAAGGGGCAGCAGTGCTTACCTGCCCAGGACTCCGAACAAATGCACTATCAGGATGCAGCAAACCCATGTAGTAAAGATGGTGGCAACTCAGGTGCAAAATACTAATAAGATAACCACCCACAGCCTACCAATTCATGGAGGGGGTGACTGCTCAGTATATGATTGCAAAAAAGATTATTAGTATTATTAGCATCTTATTAGTATTTTGCACCTGTGTTGCTGCAATCTTTACTACATAGGTTTGCTGCATTTGCTCGGAGACCTGGGCAGGTAAGCACTGCTGCCCGCTTTTCTGCTGCATTAAGTTTTCCACCTACAAAGAATGGAGAGGTCTGTAATTTTTATCATAGGTAAACTTCACCTGTGAGAGACAGAATCTAAAAATAAATAAAAAAAAAAACGGAAAATCGCATTGTATGATTTTTAAATAATCAAATTGCGTTTTATTGCATGGAATAAGTATTTGATTACCTTCCAACCAGCAAGAATTCTGCCCCTCACAGACCTGTTAGCTTTTCTTTAAGAAGCCGCCTACTCTGCACTCATTACCTGTATTAATTGCACTTCTTTGAACTCATTAGTTGTATAAAAGACAGCTGTTCACACACTCAATCACACTCCAACCTCTCTACAATGGCCAATACCAAAGAGCTGTCTAAGGACACCAGTGACAAAATTGTAGACCTACACAAGGCTGGGATGGGCTACAGGACAACAGGAAAGCAACTTGGCACCATGTTGTGAATGTGTTAGAAATTAATTCTGAGCGGGAGCTCCCTCTGGTGGTTACAAACAGTACTGAACCATTCAATGAAGATTGTG
>JARQOD010000010.1:68149294-68224294 GCA_033576555.1 Oophaga sylvatica
TGTTGATGAGGTGAAAACTTTCTAGCTGCGAAAAACCTTCCCTGTTGGGGCCATTTTTTTTCATTGCAAGATACTGCCGTGTTTTTTTAGAGATAACCATGGTTAACAGAAGAGAAAAAATGATGCCAACCCCCAGCCCCCTTTTAAAGTTCCATGGTGTCATTCAAAAGGTCTGCCACACTAAGCAACCCCGTGCATCTTAGCGTTTGCATACAATGAGATCGCTAGGATTGTTTCTATATGCAAATGCCCCGCTTTTACGATTGAACGCGCTATCGCCGTTAGGTCTTTTTTAAAACACTTTAGCGGTAAAAAAGTCCCAAAATCGCAAGAAAATGCCACACAGCGATTGATACTTACCCACGGGGGCGCCAGCGTGACTAGGGTCCGGAACTTCCAGCGACAAAGGGGATCAAGCAGGAAGCTGTCGCTGGAAGCTGCCGCACGGGAACAATATCGCTAACGGGATCGAAAAAAATTTATGACGTTTTTTAGCGATCCCGTTAGCGATATGTTTAGTGTGGCATACCTTTACTTAATCATGACAGATTGATCTCCGGGCCATGTCCTCATCAACCCCCACACCTGTGTTAATGAGCAATCACTGGAAAAGAGGTTAGCTGGTCCTTTTAAGGCAGGCTGAAATTTATGTTGAATGTGTTTTGGGGGATAAAAGTTCATTTTCTAGCCAATATTGACTTTGAAAAGTAATTGCTGTTTAAGCTGATCACTCTTTAAACATTCTGGAGTATATGCAAATTGCCATTAGAAAAAGTGAAGCAGTAGACTTTGTAAAAATTAATATTGTGTCATTCTCAAAAACTTTTGTCCATGAATGTAGGCCTTAAGTGATGATTTCAAATGAGTTTGTCTAGTTACTTGGCACAAAGCAAGGCAGCAATAGTAGGGAAAGGGACAGAAAACGGCACTGGTGCCAGGACAGTAGCAGTGAAAAAAAGATGGTCTTTATAAAACAAAGTGCTGTAGTGTCCAAAACCGCAGTATATCACAGATAAGGTCACCAAATGTTAAAATGAAACATTAAGTAAATATATTTTGGGGATCTTCCAGGCTTTTTTTTGTGTTTTCTTGTTGTTTTTTTAAAGTAGTTGTCCCCATCTGGGACATTTATAGAATATTAGAATATTGACAGGATGACACAAAAATATTAAACTACCGGATGTTTTACTAAGAAACAGAGACCTGCGAAACCCATAAAGGCAACAAGTTTCTGCTAATAAACCAAGAATAATTATCTTTGACAATTGACCCAATCCAACCAGAGGAGCAGCACCTTTAGACTAATACTATCTAATAGACCTGGCAAATAACAAATCTGCAGGTAGGGCATCTAAGGGAAAAAGTGACCACAATATTGTAGTTTCCACTTGTCTTTCGCTAGGGGGACTTGTCAGGGATCACAAAAACACTGAACTTTAGGAAGGCAAAGTTTGACCAGCTTAGAGATGCCCTTAATCTGGCTGACTGGGACAATGTCCTCAGAAATAAGAATACAGATAATAAATGGGAAATGTTTAAGAACATCCTTAATAGGCACTGTAAGCGGTTTATACCTTGTGGGAATAAAAGGACAAGAAATAGGAAAAACCCAATGTGGCTTAACAGAGAAGTAAGAGGGGCAATTAACAGTAAGAAGAAAGCATTTACACTACTAAAGCAGGATGGCACTGTTGAAGCTCTAAAATACTATAGGGAGAAAAATACTTTATCTAAAAAACTAATTAAAGCTGCCAAAAAGGAAACAGAGAAGCACATTGCTAAGGAGAGTAAAACTAATCCCAAACTGTTCTTCAACTATATCAATAGTAAAAGAATCAAAAGTGAAAGTGTAGGCCCCTTAAAAATTGTGAGGAAAGAATGGTTGTAGATGACAAGGAAAAAGCTAATATAGAAAACACCTTCTTCTCCATGGTATTGACGGTGGAAAATGAAATGCTAGGTGAAATGCCAAGAGACAAAGAAAACCCTATATTAAGGGTGACCAATCTAACCCAAGAAGAGGTGCGAAACCGGCTAAATAAGATTAAAATAGATAAATCTCCGGGTCCGGATGTCATACACCTACGAGTACTAAGAGAACTAAGTAATGTAATAGACAAGCCGTTATTTCTTATATTTAGGGACTCTATATCGACAAGGTCTGTTCCACAGGACTGGAGCATAGCAAATGTGGTACCAATATTCAAAAAGGGTTCTAAAAGTGAACCTGGAAATTATAGGCCAGTAAATCTAATCTCTATTGTTGGTAAAATATGTTGAAGGGTTTCTGAGGAATGTTATTCTGGATTATCTCAATGAGAATAACTGTTTAACTCCATATCAGCATGGGTTTATGAGGAATCGCTCCTGTCAAACCAATCTAATCAGTTTTTATGAAGAAGTAAGCTATAGATTAGACCAAGGTGAGTCATTGGACGTGGTGTATCTTGATTTTTCAAAAGCGTTTGATACCGTGCCACATAAGAGGGTTGGCACGCAAAATGAGAATGCTGGGTCTGGGGGAAAATGTGTGTGAATGGGTAACTGGCTTAGTGATAGAAAGCAGAGGGTGGTTATAAATAGTATATTCTCGAACTGGGTCGCTGTGACCAGTGGGGACCGCAGGGGGCGCTGTGACCAGTGGGACCGCAGGGGCTGTGACCATGGGGACAGCAGGGGCGCTGTGACCAGTGGGGTACTGCAGGGGTCGTTGTTGGGACCTATTCTCTTCAATATATTTATTACAGATCTGTTAGAAGGTTTACACAGTAAAATATCCATATTTGCAGATGCTGCAAAACTATGTAAAGCAGTCAATACAAGAGAAGATAGTATTCTGCTACATTTGGATCTGGATAAGTTAGAAACTTGGGCCGAAAGGTGGCAGATGGGGTTTAACAATGATAAATGTAAGGTTATACACATGGGAAGAAGGAATCAATATCACTATCACACACTGAATGGGAAACCACTGGGTAAATCTGACACGGAGAAGGACTTGGGGATCCTAGTTAATGATAAACTTATGTGCAGCAACCAGTGTCAGGCAGCGGCTGCCAAGGTAAACAGGATCATGGGGTACATTAAAAGTGGTCTGGATACACATGATGAGAGTATTATACTGCCTCTGTACAAATCCCTGGTTAGACCGCACATGGAGTACTGTGTACAGTTTTGTGCACCGATGCTCAGGAAGGATATAATGGAACTAGAGCGAGTACAAAGGAGGGCAGCAAAATTAATAAAGGGGATGGGGGAACTACAATACCCAGAGAGATTGGTAAAACTAGGATTATTTAGTCTAGAAAAAAAGACGACTGAGAGGCGATCTAATAACCATGTATAAGTATATAAGGGAAAAATACAAATATCTCTCCGAGGATCTGTTTATACCAAGGAAGGTGACGGTCACAAGGGGGCATTCTCTGCGTCTGGAGGAGAGAAGCTTTTTCCACCAACATAGAAGAGGATTCTTTACTGTTAGGGCAGTGAGAATCTGGAATTTCTTGCCTGAGGAGGTGGTGATGGCGAACTCAGTCGAGGGGTTCAAGAGAGGCCTAGATGTCTTCCTGGAGCGTAACAATATTGTATCTTACAGTTATTAGGTTCTTTAGAAGGACGTAGATCTGGGGATTTATTCTGACAGAATATAGGCTGAACTGGATGGAGAAATGGCTTTTTTCGGCCTTGCTAGCTACATATGTTACTAAATAGATGTGACACACATTTATTTCAAGAACCTTTTTGTGGCTCTTTGCACACTCTCAGGAATAGACAGGTGGCCATACAGGCACAGATCTCTTCATTCTTTGGAAGGGAGCTCTGAAAATCATACATCCTAAGTGGAAATGCTATAAATGTCCTAGATGAGAACCCTCCTTAAAATAGAGACACCGTGCAAATCTATTATTAGCAATGTCTGAACTATAATGATGACTATTGTCTTATGTAATAATAATAATGTATTAATTTATAAAAAATAAACATATAAATGTTAATAATATTTGCTCTCTTTTTCTCTACAGAGGGATTGGTATCTGAAAAAGTTTACCCATACAAAGCAGTAGTACAGAAATGTAAAACGATCAATTCTGTAAAAACTACCATTAAAAAGTATATTTCGCTCCCCAAAAATGAACAAGGTAAAAAAGATATTTGTCCACATTTATTTTTTGTGTGTAGTGGAAGCTTTTACTACAGGACGGTAGTAGCCACAAGGTGGAAGATCGCACTGGCTCCGCTACTTCTGTCTTTCATTTTAATGAAGCAATAAAGCGCAAAGGCAGACAACTTATCACCAGAAATGTGGAAATAGGCACATTTTTTATATTATTTACTCATGGTATGTATCATGTAACCCCTCCATCCCACATATTACTGTACATTTCTAATATACAGTCAATAAATCCAATGTCTTCGATTTTTCTTTAAGCATCTGTTCTGAGATCTTTGCTCTATTCTCCTCTTCTTCAAAATGACCTCTTTAAATGGTAGCACTATGGAAAGTTTAGATCATGTGTAGGGAGTCCACTCACTCTGGCAGCAGTTAAAGGGGTTGTCCGGTCTAAACTGATAAGTCTGCAGTCACTCTGTGTGACTGCAGACTTATGAATCCCCCAGCGCACGCACTGTGCACTGCGAGGATTCACCTGTTTCTGAGCCTGGACTGGAGGGTATGTATTCATCATGCATACTTCCAGCCAGAACCTGTCCAGTGGGTGCGACCTCGCTCCATTCACTTGTTTTGACCGAGGAGCGCTCACCAGTCAGGCCCTGGCCGGGAGTATGCATACCGCTCATCCTCGCAGAAATCTCAAACACCTCAACTTACAATCGCTCTCTGAGTCCCTCCTCCCTCTTACAGACATAGCCTCACTTCATGACACAGATGCTGCTGCCACCTCTTATAACACCACAATAATAGCAGCACTTGATTCGGCCCGCCCCCCTCGCACATAGCAAAACTCGCACAATCAACAGGCAGCCCTGGCTGACCAGCCTCACCAAAGAACTGAGACGGGCTTCCAGGGTTGCTGAGCGGAGATGGAAGAAATCCCGCTCTGCTGAGCACTTAACCACATACAAGCAGTCCCTCACCAGCTTCAAGTCCACACTCACTGCCGCAAAGCAAACTTACTTCTCATCTCTCATATCCTCCCTGTCTCACAACCCTAAAGAGCTCTTCAACACTTTCAATTCTCTACTCCGTCCCCCACCACCTCCCCCCTCTCATCTCTATACTGCTGAAGATTTTGCCTCCTTTTTCAAGCAGAAGATTGATACAATCAAGGAAAGCTTTGGCCCACAGCCCCCAATGCCCCTCTTAGCTGCTCAGCCCTGTTCCTCCAAAACCAACTTCTCCACCATGACAGAAGATCAGCTCTCCACCCTCCTTTCAAGATCACACCTCACCACTTGCACACTTGACCTGCTCCCGTCCCACCTCATCCCTAACCTCGCCACAGTCTTCATCCCTACTCTAACTCACCTCTTTAACCTCTCACTTACAAATGGTGTGTTCCCCTCATCCTTCAAACATGCCTCAATCACACCCATCCTCAAAAAGTCCTCCCTTGACCCATCCTCTGCGTCTAGCTATTGCCTGATATCTCTTCTCCCTTATGCCTCAAAACTACTGGAACAGCATGTCCATCTTGTACTGTCCTCCCACCTCTCCTCTTGCTCGCTCTTTGACCGCTTGCAATCAGGCTTCCGACTGCATTACTCAACTGAAACTGCCCTAACTAAAGTCACCAACGACCTACTAACTGCCAAGAGCAAGCGACACTACTCTGTCCTCCTCCTGGACCTATCTTCAGCCTTCGACACTGTGGACCACTCCCTCCTGCTCATCTCTGGGAATCACAGGCTTGGCCCTATCCTGGATCTCATCATATCTAACAGATCGAACATTCAGTGTCTCCCTCTCACACACCACCTCCTCACCTCGCCCCCTCTCTGTCGGTGTTCCTCAAGGCTCAGTTTTAGGACCCCTACTCTTCTCCATCGACACCTTCGGCCTGGGACAGCTCATAGAATCCCACGGTTTGCAGTATCATCTCTATGCCGATGACACGCAGATCTACCTATCTGGACCTGACCTCACCTCCTTACTGATAAAAATCCCACACTGTCTGTCTGCTATTTCAGCTTTCTTTTCTGCTCGCTTTCTAAAACTGAACATGGACAAAACAGAATTCATCATCTTCCCCCCCATCTCACTCTACGCCTCCACCAGACCTATCCCTCAATTTCAACGGCTGCTCACTTTCCCCGGTCCCGCATGCTCGGTGCCTCGGGGTGATCCTCGACTCTGCCCTTTCTTTCAAGCCACATATCCAAACCCTAGCCTCCTCCTGCCGTCTCAAACTCAAAAATATTTCCCGGATCCGTGCATTCCTTGACCATTGGCTTCCTATCGTCCAGAGGCACCAGTTCAAAACCCTAACTATGACATACAAAGCCATCCACAACCTGTCTCCTCCATACATATGTGACATGGTCTCCCGGTACATACCCACACGCAACCTTCGATCCTCTCAAGATCTCCTTCTCTACTCTCCCCTTATCTCTTCTTCCCACAACCGCATACAAGACTTCTCCCGTGCCTCCCCCATACTCTGGAACTCTCTATCCCAACACATCAGACTCGCGCCTACCATGGAAACCTTCAAAAAGAACCTGAAGACCCACCTCTTCCAACAAGCCTACAACCAGAAGTGATCCTCAGTCTACTGAACCGCCGCACAACCAGTTCTACCCTCTCCTAGTGTATCCTCACCCATCCCCTATAGATTGTGAGCCTTCGCGGGCAGGGTCCTCTCTCCATTTGTACTTATGTGTGTCCTGTACTGCTCATATTTATTGTACTTGTCTATACTCGCCCCCTCTCACATGTAAAGCGCCATGGAATAAATGGCGCTATAAAAATTAATATAATAATAATAACGCATACATACTCTCCAGTCCAGGCTCAGAAACCATTGAATCCTTACAGCGCACCGTGCATGCCCTGGGGGAGGGGGGGTTCATAACTCTGCAGTCACACAAAGTGACTGCAGACTTATCAATTTGGACCGGACAACCCATTTAAGGTAAACGCACAAGCCTTTTGGTTATTGTGCAAAGTATTTTGGAAGTTTATTCTCTGTCATAAACATCTGTAAAGTCCACATGAACAAAAATAGCCATTTTCTGGGCATATAGGTAACAGAAAATAAACAGTCCATATATACAGCACGACTTCACTCACAGCCTTTGGCAGAGACTGAGCATTACAAACAAGGTCCTCCACAAACAGACACTAATGAGAAAGCCTGGCTGCATTATACTGTATAGGCCGTACCACACCCAAGGGTGGAGATATGGAGCAACCAGTCTCACTCATCTCTTTGCTGCTCCTAAACCCAGCCCTTGCTGTGCCCTATTAGCACTCTCAGCACTATATGTGCTGGAGCCCGATTTCCAGGCTTACATCACTGAGGCTAACCACATTTGTGACACATACAGTATCTTCCCTCAGAAACCTGTCTGTCAGCGATCTTACACAGGCCTTCATTGCCTGGTTTCCATCGCGGAATGGATAATGGCATGGTTTAGACTTTCCATAGTGCTTCCCAGGCCTCTGCAATGGACATTTTAGAGAAGAGACAAGTGGGGTAACATTCGCAAAACGGAGGACAAAAATGCAAATATAAAAATGAAATGTACTGTCACATTTAATTTGTTGGTGGAGGACTGCCATAATTTCTAGAATAGGAGTCTGTGGATGTCTAAAATCACCGTTACATGCCTCTCGGCTACTACCATTCTGATAAATTGTACAGGGCGGTTTAGGGTTATTTTATTAAAAAAAATAATAATTTCACCACTCACCCACCTGTCACAGCCTACTATCTGGTCCTCCGCTCCCTTCGGCCTCTCCTTTTCTCCAGCTCGCGATGTCCTCTTTGGACAGCTTCACTCTACACCAGTACAGAGTATGCCTATACGTGCAACGGCCAAAGCCTAGTCTTCGGCTACACCTTAGATGCTTAGGCTACTTTCACACATCAGTTTTTTGACATCAGGCGCGATCCGGCGTGTTGTTAAAAAAACGGATCTGGTACCGGTGTGTTTTTTTGTCATTGACTTTCATTAGCGCCGGATCTCGTTGCATTGCATCCGTTTTTGTCCGGATCCGGCGGAAATGTACTGCAACGTTTTTATTTTTTAGCGGACCCGCCTGATAGTGCCTGAAGCGGCGCATCAGGCGGCCGGAAACAATAGAAGTCTATGGTACCGGACCAGTCATTTGTGCAATCCGTCAAAAGAATGATCCGGATTTTCTCTCTCTCTATCCTCTTCCAGACATTCGCACACAGCATTTCCAGGTTCAAAAGTTCAGTTTTTTCAAAATCAGCGCCGATCCGTTCTTTTAGGTATTCTACGCATTATGCCTGACACAAAAAACCTGATGTGTGAAAGAGGCCTAGCCGCAGGCAACATATGTCATGACGCCAATATTTGCAATTACATTAGTGGAGTAGTATATGGAGATTGTGTCCTTGTTTAAATCCCAAGTCCGTTATGTCACAGCCACAAGTGGTGCTCAGCAGAAAACAAGCAAATATGAAAAGGAACAAATAAAAAGTTTATTGCACACCAAATATATCCTCCGTCCGGTATGCAATAAAAGAATAACTTTTTAGCCACAGGGTGAGTGCTACAGTTTTTATTTGTTCCTATTCATATGTCATGACTGCAGAAGTCTGTCTGCTCAGTATCAGTAACCGACACAGAGTAAAGATGCCTAAAGAGCATGTCTTATGCTGGAGGAAAGAAGAAACCGGACGGAGCAGAGGACCGGACAAATTTTTCATTATAGTTAGGGAGCCAAGATATCATTGTTGGTATGAAGGGCAGTACAATATAGTACAGTTACAATAGAAGTACACAATGTAATTACTACATTCATAAAAGCATATTTAATTCCATATTAATTTTGTTTTTTTTTTTCCTTAAGCCATGGCCCATTTTGTAAAGATCAACGGTACAATTGTTGTGCGCCTAAATGCCACCGGTCTGAGGGTAAATATGTTGCAATTGGGTGCTTGACTCTTGAAAAAAAATATTTTTTCAACCATAAGTTTACACAAAATGCAGCTTTTAAATGAAGGTCTTTATTTAGTGAAAAAGAAATCCAACCCTACAGGGCACTGTGTGAAAGTGATTGCTCCCTAAACCTAATAACTGGTTGGGCCACCCTTAGCAGCAACAACTGCAATCAAGAATTTGCGATAACTGGCAATGAGTCTTTTACAACGCTCTGGAGGAATTTTGCCCACTCGTCTTTGTAGAATTGTTGTAATTCAGCCATAATGTGGCCAGTTGTGGCCTTTTAACCCCTTCACCCCGAATCCTGTTTTCATCTTCCTGACCAGGCCAATTTTTACAATTCTGACCACTGTCACTTTATGAGGCAATAACTCTGGAACGCTTCAAGGGATCCCACCGAATCGGAGACTGTTTTCTCGTGACATATTGTATTTCAGGATGGTGGTAAAATTTGTTCGATATGACTTGCATTTATTTGTGAAAATATCAGAAAGTTGGAGAAAATTTTGCATTTTTCAAACTTTATATTGTATGCCCTTAGCCCCTTAACGACCAGGGGTATTTCAGTTTTTGAATTTTTGTTTTTTGCTTCCCTTCTTCCCAGAGCCATAACTTTTTTATTTTTCCATCAATATCGCCATGTGAGGGCATTTTTCGTGATTTGGGGCTGAGTGAGGGCTTATTTTTTGTGAGCCGAGCTGACGTTTTTATTGATACCATTTTGGTCTAGATACGATCTTTTGATTGCCCGTTACTGTATTTTATTGGGAGACTAGAAGCTGCAGTACTTTGATCGGCTCTGCTATATGCAGGCGATGATCAGTTCGCCTATGTGTAGCAGAAATGCTCACTTGCTCTAAGCGCCGACCATGGGGCGGTGCTCATAGCAATTCGGCAATGACAACCGTAGAGGTCTGCTACAGACGTCTGGTTGTCATGCCAACCCATTGGTGACCGGTGATCTTGTGATGGGATCACCGATGGGCGGGATTTACGATGTGCTGACTGTAGGCACGATTTAAATGCCACTGTTAGAGATTGACAGCTGCATTTAACTAGTTAACAGCCAAGGGTGGATCGCGATTCCACCCGCGACTGTTGTGGGCACATGTCAGCTGTATAGATCAGCTGTCATGTGCCTGGAAAGGTGTGGGCTCAGCAACGGAGCCCACAACAAACAGGCTGAGTCCGACGTGTGTGTACTATTACGCAACATCGGAAAGGGGTTAAATCATAGAGTCATGTCACTCAAAATAATAATATTTCCCCCATATGTGAGGCTGTACAGTAACATTTAGCCAAGAGGCAAGACTTAGGAGAGACAGGGCGCTATTTGTCTTCTGGAGCGCAGATTTTCCTAATATATTTTATTGCAAAAGCATCGCCATATTTAGAGAGCTATAATTTTTCCATATTTCTGAAGTTTTTATTGGTACCATTTTCGGGTACATGACTTTTTTTATCGCTTTCTATTCCAATTTTTGTGAGGCAAAATGAGCAAAAACCAGTAATTCACCAATCTTTTTTTTTTTATGCCGTTCCACGTGTAATAACATTGATAAGGCAGCTTTATTCTATGGGTCAGTACAATTATAGCAATACCACACATAATATTTGTTTATGTTTTGGCGCTTTTACACAAAAATGATTTTATAGAAAATATAATTTTTGCATCGCTTTATTCTGAGAGCTTGTTTTTGTGAGGGACAAGATGATGTTTTCAGGGGTACCATGTTTAGGCGTCTTTTTGAACGTGTTTTATTCCACGCTTTGTTGTTTGCATTGTTTTTTGCCTTGTTTTTTATTATTTTAACGATGTTCACTGAAGGCGTTAACTAGTGGGACAGTTTTATAGGACTGGTTGTTCCGGATGCAACAATACCAAATATGTGTACTTTTAGGCTAAGTGCACACGTTCAGGAATATTTGCGTTTTTTTTCGCGATTTTCCGCGGTAAAAACGCGAAAAAAAACGCAAGCATTAAGCATCCTATACATGTTAATTGATTCCGCATGTTTTGGCCACATGTTGCGTTTTTTTCCGCGAAAATAACGCTTTGCGGAAAAAATAGCAACATGTTCATTAATTTTGCGGAATGTAAGCGGTTCATGTGCGGTGGTACCCAGGGTCTGGAGGAGAGGAGACTCTCCTCCAGGCCCTGGGTACCATATCCCTGGTAAAACAATAATTAAAATAAAAAATAATGATATTCTCACCTTCCGGCGGCCCCCGCAGCTTTCCCGCCTTCAGCGACGCTCCCGGCAACTCCCGGTCCCAAGAGTCCTTTGCGAGAATCACCCAGATGGCGTAGCGGTCTCGCGTGATGCTACGTCATCGGGGTGATTTGTCGCAATGCATCCTTGGGACCGGGAGTTGCCGGGAGCGTCGCTGAAGGCGGGAAGGCTGCGGGGGCCGCCGGAAGGTGAGAATATCATTATTTATTATTTTTTTTTATTATTTTTACATTAGATCTTTTTACTATTGATGCGCATAGGAGGCATCAATAGTAAAAAGTTGGTCACACGTGTCAAACACTATGTTGACTCGTGTGACCAACCTGTCAATCAGTTTTCCAAGCGATGCTACAGATCGCTAGGAAAACGCTAGCATTCTGCAAGCTAATTACGCTTGCAAAACGCTATTATTCTGGCGGGAATACGCATACAAAAAAAAGTGCGTATTTCCCGCGGGAGAAGTGCGGGATTGCCGCGGAAATTTCCGCGGCAATTCCGCAACGTGTGAACTTAGCCTGAATGCTTACTTTTGTTTTTACATAAATAAATGTATTTATTGAAATAATATTTTTACTTTTTTTTTGTTCCCCATTTTGTTTTTTTGTTTTTTCTTTACAATTTGTATTAATTTTTGTTTTTACTTCTTGTAAAGTAATAAGCAGGGGGCGTGGCTGACGATTAGTCACGCCCCCTGCTTCCTGGTGCAAACATTTGTCAGGTCTCTTATTCTTTCTTCCGGACAACAGAGGAGACAGCTCCGACAGTTGCGGACCTGGCACAGAACAGGTACCTCCTTACACCGATAGGAGCAAAGAAGGAGCTCCCTCCCTCTGCGATGTCGCTGTTACTATTAACAGCAGCATCACAGGTGTTAAGTGCCCGCGATCGGTGCTAGCATCTATCATGGGCGGCGCTACAGGCTCTCATATAGAGCTGACACCCGCATTTGATCATGGCGGCGCTCAGCGTGAGCCCGCGCGACCATCATGTCATATATGTACGCCGGTTTACTGGAACGCAGCATACGGTGCATGTCAGGAAGGGGTTAAAGGGAATCTGTCAGCATCCTTTCACACCCCAAATTATTTATATGCACATGTAGCTCTTTCAAAGACAAGTCCAGTAATAGCTTTACATGGCCGATGAGTTCCTCCATCACTGAGAAATCAGAGTTTGAATTTATATGCAAATGAAGCTGAAGACCTAATAGTAGATCTGAAGCCTCTGTCACTCCAGCTCTATTCCCTGCCCAGCACCACCTCCTCCTGTTTGTCTGACAGTTCATTTACCTGAAGCCACACAACACTGATACAATAATTAAATGCATGTAGTTTATCCAAATCCTCCCTAAATATTGACTTTTTCTTCATGTTAATACAGCTTTACAAAGGAGGAATAATTCATCCTAAATCCTGTGATGTAAAAAAATTAAACCATGCAGTTCTAGCAGTGGGATATTCAAAAGGTAAAGAGAAATTCCTAATTCTTGTTTAGTTTGATCCTGAAAGGTGTGGCTCGTAAGATATGTTCATCTAGTTATCTAATTTGAGCCAAGGACAGAAGAGGATTCACAAACAACAGAACATATAAAAGGATGGACTTTTATACTTTTCCTTCTTGCTGGATCCAGTTCTGATTTTAGCTGGAAAAAAAAACAGAAATGCGGCGATATTTTTATAATAGTTTTATATCGTTTATGAAACTGGCCTAAAGCTTTCCGAATAATTTCGTTGTGGCTCTATTAGTGAAAAATTCAACAGCGCTCTCCAATTGTTTTGTAGCTCTTTACTTTTGCCAAATGGATATTTGTACAGACCTCCATGCTTCGCTTTACTATTACATACAGCTGCACCATAGAAAAAGATCCGGAGCGACAGAAACACTTTACTTACTTGAATTAATGTGTTCATTGTTTTGAGCCTTGATGGATATCGTGCTTAACAAGATTTTTGAAAAATCAAAAATGATTGAAAAAGGATGTAGAATTTGTGGATCTACTTAGTGACTGCAATTAGTCCACCACTGGCACCCCCACTACATAAGGGCTTGTTCACACATCAGTATTTGGTCAGTATTTTGTATCCGTGTTTGTATGTCATAACCAGGAGTGGAACTTACAGTAAAAAATACAATTGAAAGATTGACACCCGTTTTGAGTTTTGGAGACACTTAGTTTTTGGCATACAAATATTGATGCATAAATAAAGCCTAAATCGGCGTGCAGGTACAATTTGGAAAATTCATTACTAGGCGAGGGTCACATAAGCGGTTTCTCTCCATCCGAGAAAATAGGTCCAATGCTAATCACTCTGTGATCAGAGTGGGATCCAATTTTCTTTGAAGTGGAGAAACAAAAAAATGTTTTTTTCCACTTTCTCCATTTTGTCGGTCAGTGAAAAATCGGATCTCACTCGGATATCCAATAGACATGAATGGACGAGTGTCATTCAATTCTCAGAGGGAAATGTTGTATGATGTGATTTTTTATTTTTTCCTTGGACCACTCAGTCCAAGAAAAAAAAATTGGACACCTGAATAACCCCGTAGAATTAAATGGCTAAGAGTGTTATTCGTTAAAACCATGCAGCTCTTAGCACTCTTCCGATAAAGGTCACGTGTACGAGCCGTAAGTACAATAAACATATGAATATTATAAAAGTATAGGCATTCACAAACAAGCATTGATCTCAAAATAGTGAAATTACAGTATATAAACATAAGAACGAACACAAAAACAATTAAATAAATTACAAAATATATTTTTTTCATACTAGATGAAATGTCTTAGTTCAAAGTTCAATCAGTTAGTAAAGAAATGCAACTTTTTTATATATACACAGCTCTGGCAAAAATTAAGAGACCACTGCACAGTTTTCTAAAAATCAGCTTCTCTACATGTCTGACAGCCATTCCATTCCAGTGTCAGTTGAATTCCAACCAGAGTTCACCTCATTCTACTTAATGTGCTTCTGATTAGGTGATCACCGGACCCAAATCTTATTTAACGAAGGAAAGTATAAAAAACCCTGCTGTGGTGTTCACAATCCTCTTGCAATAGGACAAGCTGGATGGCAAAACAAGTGCTAGTAATATCCCAAAAGTAACAGGAATGAAAAACTAACTTTTAACCATGCCAAAGGAGTTGAAAAGAAAAGTCTTGAATGAGGAAAAGAAGGACTCAATTCTGGCTTTACTAGCAGAGGGATACAGTAAGCGTCATGTTGCCTCCATCCTTAAAATTTCAAAGACGGCAGTTCATTACACCCAGGTCAAGCAGCAGACATTGGGGACAACAAAGCTACAGACCGGCAGAGGGCAAAAACGACTCTCCACTGACTGGGATGACCGTCATCTTATTCAAATGTCACTCAGCAACCGCAGGATGACATCAAATAACCTACAAGAGGAATAGCAAATGGCAGCTGGGGTGAAGTGCACAGCAAGAACAGCTCGTAACAGGCTCCTAGTGGCAGGGCTCAAGTTATGTAAAGCTAGAAAAAAGCCTTTCATCAATGAGAAGCAAAGGAGAGCCAGGCTGAAGTTTGCCAAAGACCATAAGGATTGGACCATAGAGGACTGGAGTAAGGTAATCTTCTCTGATGAGTCTAATTTTCAGCTTTGCCCAACACCTGGTCGTCTAATGGTTAGATGGAGACATGGAGAAGAGTACAAGACACAGTATCTTGCACACACTGTGAAATTTGGTGGAGGATCGGTGATGATCTGGAGATGCTTCAGCAAGGCTGGAATAGGGCATGTTAATCTTTGCGAAGGATGTATGAATCAAGCCGCATACAAGGTTATCCTGGACAAACAGTTGTTTCCTTCTGCTCAGGCAATGTTCCCCAACTCTGAGGACCGGTTTTTCCAGCATGACAATACATCATGCCACACAGCTAGGTCAATCAATGTGTGGATGAAGGACCACCACATCAAATCCCTGTCATGGCCAGCCCAATCTCCAGACCTGAACCCCATTGAAAACCTCTGGTATATAATCAAAAGGAAGAGGATAGTCACAAGCCATCAAACAAATTAGAACTGCTTAAATTTTTGTACCAAGAGTGGCATAAGGTCACCCAAAAGCAGTGTGAAAGACTGGTGGAAAGCATGCCAAGACGCATGAAAGCTGTGATTAAAAATCATGGTTATTCCACAAAATATTGATTTCTGAACTCTTCCTGAGAATCCTGAGTTAAAACATTAGTATTGTTGTTTCTAAATGATTATGAACTTATTGTTAGCATTATTTGAGGTCTGCAAGCACTGCTTTTTTTTGTTATTTTGACCATTTCTCATTTTCTGAAAATAAATACAAAATGTATTGCTTGGAAATTCGGAGACATGTTGTCAGTAGTTTATAGAATAAAAGAGCAATTTACATTTTACTCAAAAATATAAAGAGAAAAATCAGATTGCCAGAGCTGTATATATTTGCACATATGGATTAATGAAGAATATATGCTACTTTATAGTCACCAACAAAATATTAAATTTTGTAGCTGATGTGTTGAGGAAATATGACCACAAAGTATCTTTTGTCATTCTGTGAAATGTCTGTTTACAAACAAACAGAATCTTGCTCTTAGCTTCATTGTAAGTCATATTTTTTTTTTAATAAAATACATGTTTTTTTTGGCAAATTATTTTTATTTATTTATTTACATACAATTTAAGCAAAAAAATAAAAATTTCCATATCCTTTAGGACGAATTACTCTTAAATTGTACCTCCCCTTTGAGGGGAGAATAGAAGTCACTGGACCCCGTTTCTTTCCTCATTATTGAGTTGTTTTTTTTTTAATGTTCTTAACCCAAAACATGTATTTTTTTTCTTTTATGCAGATACTGAAGTCCCTTATTGGATTGTGAAAAACAGCTGGGGGAAGAAGTGGGGAGAAAGCGTAAGTATTAGTAATAATAGGCTACTGTCACAAGGTGTTGACGGAGCTATAAAAGGACTTTGCTTATTTTTCCTTATGGGTTAAGAACGTACTGCCAGGTAGTTGATAGTTACCTGCCTGTTGTGACCGGAGCTCATCTCTGTCAGCACAGAGTGATCACAGACCAATTCTGTGCCTTCAAGTGATGTTAGGTTGACAGAGCAGATTCCTCTCTTACAACCATCTCTGTTGTTGGGACATCTCTGGATGTCATGGTTATTGACAGCTGGCTCCCTGCTGCCTAAATGCGGGGAGCTGAGTGTCAATCAGCATGATGTCAGCAGAGATGCCCCAACAACAGAGTTGATTACAAGAGAAGAAGCTGCTCTGTCAACGTCCTGTTGGAAGAACTGCTTTATTAACATGAGGTCAAATGAAGCAGCAGAATCATCAGCAGGACCTGTCAGTGACCGCTCTGAGCCGACATAGCACAGGGCAGAACAGGCAGCTAGTTATCAACTACTTGCCAGTAAGTTTTTAGCCTCATAGGGAAAAAGATCAAAGTTCCAGATAACTCCTGATTGGCAGCTTTCTGTGTGCACTGTATACTGGCAGAAATCTGCTGATCAGTGTGGTTGGACCAGGAGGCACGAGACACCTAGTCCTGTAGTGATAATCTCCCGCGGATAAAACACTGATTTTATTTAAACAAAAACACAACCCAGTAAGTGACACATCACTGGAATCAGGGTCTCAGTCCCTACATCATGCTGATCTCAGATTACATATTAATAATCTGCTGATAGATTCCCTTTAACTGTTGGTATGCTATAACGGTAACAATAACATGAATACTAGAGATGAGCGAATATTTCAATATTCGATTCGGATAAAGTTCGCCGAATTTGCGATATTCGCCAATTAATTCTACGAATGTTCGTAGAACATTACCGAATGCCATTATAGTCAATGGGAGGCAAAAAACAAATGCATGCACAACACCTTAGAACGGCCCCAAATGCTGCCAAAACCCATCAAATCAGGGACAGACACCAGGAAAGTGTCCTCAATTCATTTACAGTACAAATTGCAGATGGAACTGCAGCAATTAGCCAGGTATGAGGTATCGGGGTCTGGGACAGCATTGACCCTTTACAATGAACGTCACAGTAGGACGAGGTGGGTGAGGGATCGGTGTAGTGCACCTTTGCTGGGAGCCCTGATACCACATGCAACACCTCTACCTGCTTTCATGCAGAGCCACACTCAGGTAGCACAAATATCAGTTTTCTAGACTACCATTGTCAGAAAAATTTAAGGATAGTAACACGGGTAGTTGAGTGCAAGGAAGTGGAGGCCTGACGTACTCGGAGGCCTACTGCTAAAGGCAACACGCATGAAGGAGACCCAACCAGGAGTATTAACATTTCCAAAAATTATTTGCAGATACCACCAAAGTGGCATCAATTTCACCACACTAGAAATAGTAGAATAGGGACCTATAGGTCTCTCACTACACCCAATCCAGCAGATGGACACTCACCAAGGAGTGTTCGCATTTAAAGAATGGAGGGCCTTACCCCACAGAAGTGGCATCAATTTCACCACACTAGAAATAGTAGAATAGGGACCTATAAGTCTTTCACTAACCGAAACCAGCAAATGGACACTCAACAAGGAGTGTTCACATTTAAAGGGAATCTGTCAGCTGTTTTGGCCGATATAAGATGCGGCCACCGCCTTTCAGGGCTTATATGCAGCATTCTGTAATGCTGTAGATAAGCCTACGACCCGACCTGAAAGATAAGAAAAATAAGTTTTATTATACTCACCCGCAGGGCGTTCCGGTCCGATGGGTGTCGCAGGTCTGGGTCCGGCGCCTCCCATCTTCTTGCAATGCCGTCCTCCTGCGTGCTTCATGGATCCCCGGCATCGCACTCCTGCGCAGGCGTACTTATTTTCCCTGTTGAGGGCAGAGCAAATTCCTATAGTGCACAGGCGCTGGGCCTCTCTGACCTTTCCTGGTGCCTGCTCTTTGCAGTACTTTGCTCTGCCCTCAACAGGGCAGAAAAGTATGCCTGCGCAGGAAGCGCGATGCCAGGGAGCCATGAAGCAAGCAAGAGGGTGGCGTTGCAAGAAGATGGGAGGTGCTGGACGTGGACCTGCGACACCCATTGGACCGGACTGCCACACGGGTGAGTATTATAAAACTTATTTTTCAGGTCGGATTGGGGGCTTATTTACAACATTACAGAATGCTGTAGATCAGCCCTGAAAGGCGGTGGCCGCATCTTATATCGGCCAAACCTGATGACAGGTTAGCTTTAAAGAATTGAGGGCCTTACCCCACAGAAGTGGCATCAATTTTACCACAGTAGAAATAGTCAAATAAGGACCAACAGGTCTTTCTCTACACCCAATTCAGCAGATGGACACTCAACCATGAGTGGTCACATTTAAATAAAGAAATGAGGTCCTTACCCTACAGACGTGGCATCAAATTCACCACACTAGAAATAGTAGAATAGGGACCGACAGGTCTTTCACAACACCCAAACCAGCAGATGGACACCCAACTTGGAGTTTTCAAATATTTAAAAATGAGGGCCTGACACCACCGAAGTGGAATAACTTTCACGAGAATAGAAATAGTATAATTGGGACCGACGTCTTCCACTACAGCTAACACAGCAGATATAGACCAACCATGACTGTTCACATTTCCACAAATTTTATGTTATCAGCAGCAGCAGCCACAGAAGCCACACTAAAGATGTCACAGAGTGCAGTGACATGACATTAATGCATCACACTAAAAAATGTATTATCACCTAGTCTGTACAGTCTGCAATTGGGGTGCAAAAGTCCTTGGAGATCCATGACTTGGAGTTTTTTTTGCCTTCCTCTGGATCAACATGTTAGGGCAGGTTAGGATAGGATATGGGTTGAACTAGATGGACTTAAAGTCTTCCTTCAACCTTAATAACTATGTTACTATGTTAATGAAAGTTAGACGGTCAACACTTTCAAGGAACAGCCGAATGCGCTTATCCATTAGGACACGTTCTGAGAGAACGCTGGCTGCTGGGCACGATAAAACCTCCAAGGCATGTGGGGTGAGCTCAGGCCACTCCTCCATTTTGGAAGACCAAAATGTGAAAGGGTCCAAACCGTCCCTGATGGTATTGATATTTAGTTCTAGATACTCCTGCACCATTCTCTTCATTTGCTCACCACGTGTAAGACTTGGACTCTGTTGTGCTGGTGCACAACGTTTTTCTAAAAAAAAAGTGTCAAAGGACTCACAGAAATTGCTTCTTCCACTTCCACCGCTGCTGCGAATGTCTGGGCATTGACGAAATGACGGGCCGGAGGTTAGAAGTCTACAGCTGCGATGCGAACTGTGTGCTTCACTGCTGTCTTGGGGAAAAGCTCTCTTAAGGTTGTATACAAGCGTGTTTTGATACTTCAGTATTCGCAGGTCCATTTCTAGGGTTTGAATCATCTGCCAAAATTTTGTTTTATAACATGGATCTAATAAAGTGCCAACCCAGTAGTCAGCATTATTCCTAATCATAACTATACGGGGATCATGTTGCAGCAAGAAGGCACTCATATGTTGGGCTCTACCATGAGGTCCAAGACCATGCTGTGTTGGTGGCTGTGTAACAAAGATACTCATTTTCTCTGTATCCTCCCGCCAACCCTGAACAACAGAGAGGGGAGGATTATCCTCTTCATGGGACAGTTGCGCGCCCATCACCTCTTTCCTCCTCCATTTTGTCCTCGGATCTTGCACCTTCGATAACAGTTTGCCTGTTATCATCATCACCAGCCTTCCTCGATCGCAGTACTCCCCTCTCCCTTGCTACCGGCCTGTGTGACGACAGTCTTGAACTTCGAGACAATGTTATCCCTTCCGCAGCCTCCTCTTCTTCTGGACCACCATCTCCTCCCGCAGGCTATTAAAAGTCTGCTCCAGCATATAAATGACCGGAATTGCGATGCTTATGACTTCGTCGTCAGCGCTAACCATCTTAATAGCCATTTTGAAACTGTGCAGAAGGGTGCAGAGGTCCTTAATCTGTGCCCACTCTGTAAAGGTGATATGCGCCATCTCAATACTGCATTGGCCTCGGCAGTACGAGATGACATACTGCGTCACGGCTCATTGCTGCTGCCAGTGGCTGCAGAGTGGAATTCCACCGCGTCGGCACATCACATATCAACCTGTTAACTGGCATGGACAAAGACCTCTGTATCGAAGCAAGTCAATGAGCAGAGGGGTGCGAATGGCGGAAATGAGCACACAGCTTACGCGCTTTCTAGAGCAGGTCGCCCAGGCCAGGATAGTGTATGAGAAAACACTGAACCACCAGGATAAGGACTTGAGCCATGCAAGGCACGTGTGTGAGCTTGCCTCGCCGTAGGGCCGCCACCAGGTTCGCACCATTATCAGACATGGCCTTCCCTGGATGGAGGTTCAGCGGAGACAGCCATTCATCAAACTCAGCCTCGAGAGCTATCCACAACTCTTCAGCTGTATGAATGCGATCTCCAAGGCATATCAATTTTAAGACTGCCTGATTTTGGTGTGCCCGTGCTGCGCAGTACGGAGGAGGTGGGGATTCACTATGCACTGTTGGAACGCATGTCTCGTGAAGGCAGATGTTGAGGGCGCAGGTGGAGGCTCTGGAGGAGATAGAGGAGGCAGAAGCAGTGGACTAAGTGTTTAATGTAGAGGTTTGGCCTGCAAGCCTTGGGGATTCCAACACTTGTGGAGCAGCGCCTGTCCTCACAGCCACCAGAGTCACCCAGTGCCCAGTCAGTGAGATGTAACGCCCTTTGCCATGCTTACTCGTCCAAGTGTCTGTGGTGAATTGCACCCTGGCAGGCATAGATTTTGTTAAGGAACGGGTGATGTTGTCTGCTACATGCTGGTGTAGCGCCGGCACAGCTTTGTTTGAAAAATAATGGCGACTGAGTAATTGGTACTGGGGGACTGCGACGGCTATCAGCTTTTGGAAACCATCGATATCCACCAGGCGGAAAGGCAGCATTTCTGTGGCCAACAAAATTGAGATGGTGGAGTTCATGCTTTGTCATGTGTAGGAGGAAACAATCTCTTCCGTGACCACTGCTGTGGAACCATGGGCTGGCTGCAGTGATGTGAGAGGGCTGAGTATGTGAACCAGACAAACAGCTTTACCGAGAGAGAGGTGCAGGCAGAGGTGTTAGTGTGGATTGAGAAACTTCTGGTGTGATCGTTCTGAGATTGGTCAAAAACAACAGGCATGTCCGCTTCCGTTACAGCTGAAGGCGGCCTCTCGGTCAGCGTGACTCGATCGGGTAAAGAACCGAGGTTCTACGGTTAAAGACCTACATCTCAATAGTTGGCACGGTAACAGAGGAGAAGGAAGAAGCAGCAGTGGCGATTGATTGGGGAACTGATGGTGGTTGATTTCTACTGGTCCGCATTTTTGCGCAGTGGGATTCCCACATTAAAGCATGTTGATTACTACATGTATGAACCTTCACATGTGCAGTCAAATTATTGCAGTTTTTACCTCAACTCAGTTTTTTTTTTTGCAAAGTTGGCAGATTACATGAATTGGCCCATCCTTTGCAGTGTCAAAAACGGCACAGGCTAGGCAACCCTTGCCACCACTGTGAGCTGCAGACCTGCGGACGCTGCTGGTCAGAGGCACAGTTGTGGCTGAGGATGCATCGCTCCTCATGGCTGCATCATTACGTGTCTGCGACGGGCGCAACATAACTTCGTCTTCCTCCTCAGATGACCTACTCAGCTGTGTGCCTCTATGTTCACGCCAACTGGGATCTAACACATCATCATCTTCTGTGTTTTCACATTCCTGGCCATTGGAGTCACTCTCCTCCTCTTCTTGCCCTGACTGCACAGTACAGTCCGTGTGAGCTTCAGATATCAGAGTCTCATCAGGATCACTTCCTCCCAGGAGTTAACGTCTGATGACGAGGGTCAGGATGCTGTCGGGACCATACTTCTTCCTGCCCCGAATCCAAGCTAAAAAATTTTGGGTATTGGTGCAGATTTCCTCATCTTGACTCTGCAAAGCTTTTGAGTACACTTCTGATGAACATGGCATAGAATGTGTGAACAGCTCTTCAGAATCATCCACCTGTGGTTCCGTACAGTCAGTTGAACGTTTGTATAGTTGGGACGCGGTAGGAATCAAGGGGAATTTGGGTGACACATCTGTGGACTGTACTGGGTGTGATGTTGAGGTGGAGGAAGAGGAGGAGAGGCCATTTTAAGCTGCACTTGCCATCCACTCGAGTACATGCACTTTCTGGGCATCATTGACAAGGTGTACCACTGTGCGGCTGCCAAAGAAAGGTAGTGGTGTAGCCTGTCTAGTAACATAAGTTGTCAGTTGTATTTGTATAGGACGTGACGTTGCTTCACTAGTGCTTTCACCAACCTTACCACCTACCCCACGTACACCTTGAACACCACACCCAATTCCCCTTCCACCACGGCCTCACTTTTTCCCAATCATGTTGCTCAGATAGTGTGGTATGAGCACAGTATTAACACCCAAAAATAAGATTTTAAAAATCAGCAAACAGCTGATTTTCAGCAACAGTAAATTCAAAGTTGCAATATGGTGTGCTGCATCGTGTTAGTCACATAAAAAAGTTTTTTTTCACCAAGAATCAGTCCTCTGTACCGCACTAGATGCTACAAAAATATTTTTCAAGTCCGGTCCCTTACTATATGACATCAATAAATAAAAAAACAAAACACAGCTTTATGCTTTTTTGATGAAAACAGTGAATACTAAGTATTCTAAATTAGTTATTTAATGCATTTGCTTTTTTTACTTATTTATTTTCATTAGGGTATCTGCACACATTGCTTTTTCCTTTGGTTTTATATGACGTTACTAACAGAAGATTTTGTTTGTGGCCTATGTATCAGGCCTCTATAACACACTAGATGCTACAATCTTTTTAAACTCAAGTCCCTTACTGTATGACATTAATAACAGAAGAATTTTTTCTTTTTGTGGCCTATGTATCAGCCCTCTATAACACACTAGATGCTACAAAAATATTTTTCAAGTCAGGTCCCTTACTATGTGGGATACAGCAGGCTGTTTCACATTTAGCACCTGGAAAAATGATATATATTTTTTTTTATGTGCCTTAGGTCTGCAGACAGTTTTATTTCACCCCAGCACTAAATTACAAGGTGGAACACAGCTGGCTGCTTCATTTTTTTCATTAGCTACATGTGAATTAGAGTGCTATACTCGTGCATGGATCACAATAGAAGCAGTGCACAACACGTGCCCTGCTGGATTTGTTTGTGCACCTCAGTATGGCCAAAAAGAAAAAAAAAGGGCTGGAAGGTAAATTTAACAGCCACACTGGACACTAGCTACCTACAGTATCTGACGGCTATACAACCACCTATCTAACTGGTTAAAATGTGGGATACAGCAGGCTTTTTCACATTTACCTACTGAAATAATCTTATTTAGAATGCTATACTCGTGCATGGAGCACAATAGGAGCCGTGCACAACACACTTGTAGGAAATGTGCTCTGCTGGCTTTGTGAATTTCAGTAATGCCCCAAAAAAAAAATTCTGGAAGGTAAATTTTGCAGCCACACTGGACACTATCTACATACACTATCTGACTGCTATGCAACCGCCTAACTAAATAGCTGAAATTTGGATGCAAACAGTGGCAGCGTCAGGAGCAGCCTCTCTGCGCTGTATCAGTGTCAAAATGGCCCTAAAACAACATGTCCGCTATTGATATACAGCGGGACATGTGAGTTCAGCAGCCAATGACACAAGCCATTGTGTCAGGACATTGTGGGTGTTTCCTGAGCCCTGATTGGCTAGACGCAATGTGCACACATAAAGTTAGGGAAAAAAAAAAAATGACTGCTGTGCTTACAAAACCCCCTCCCCTCATCATGCCCGTGCCAAACGCTCATGATACACCACCATTATCGTTGCAAAAGTGCGGAAAATATTTTTGTGGCAATGCAAATATTTTCCCGCATGATACCAATTTTTAACTGATTTTATGCAATTTTGCTCAGGTCTCCGATCACGGATCCGAATGTGCCATATTCATGCCGAATTTATGTTTGTCGAACATTCGCTGATCAAACTCACTCACCTCTAATGAATGAATACTAATAGACGTTTTCTCTTCTCCAGGGATTTTTCAGACTCTACTTTGGGAAAAACATCTGCGGCATTGCGGAGAAACCTACAAGTGCTGTTGTGACCAAAGCAGGAAAGAAAAAATATTGTCCAAGCTAACAATGTGTTCATGAATTTCAGTATCAGTGACGGGTGTGAGGTGTTATGTGGAATCAACAAAGCCAGACTAAATGCCATGAGATAATAATGAAAGCATTAAGCACATGTACTACGGCAATGACAACGCCTCAATTTATGACTGCTGCAACCAATCACTGTGTCATAGAGGTGTGACCGCTGTGGACAATGATTGGCTGCAGCATGGTGACCAAGCACCTGAATGGCAGCGCTGGAGCTGCAATGTATTTACGGGTAATGATGGCTTCTCTTATTATTTCATGGCATCTCAGCCTGATTTTCGCTGATCCCTGACAGCCCTTTACTGCAAAACATTGTGTAAGTTAGTAATACGTGCACAATGTTCTAGCTAATTTGCATTTGACTATTTTTCTTTTCTGATGAATACATAGTGATGCATTGTATCAAACCTGCTTCCGCTTACTTACTCTGTAAAATCTTAAAAATATTAAAAAGCATTCCTTTAAAATAAAATATTACAAGCAACAGTTTTGTACTTTTTATAGCCGTTTCTGAAAATGGGAGTGATAACCAATATCGCCGCTGTCATAACTCTCATGCCTTTTCCTTTAATGTGTGGATGATAACTGATTTTACCATTCACATTCGATAAACACACAGACTCTGTGAATGGATGTACAGTACCGATCAAAAGTTTGGACACACCTGTGCATGCAATCGTTTTCTATGTTCTTATTGGGGGACGTCATTTGTTTTGATCTCTTCTTATTGCATTTTGTATGAGAAGTGCACAAACTACCCCACTATACCGCCCCCAAAAAAGATGGCATTTTTATAAGAGTGCTGCACTGAAAACCCAGCTACCAGGAGGAAATTAAGTTTATTCATCTCGGCAGCCTCAGGGTTTCATTCATAGAGACGCAACTTTAGTCATCGCTGAATACATAGTGAGCGACGGCTGTAACTGGCATTGAATGACAGCTGGCTCAGCATTGCATCAGTACAGAGCCAGCGGTCAGTTACGCACTATGTACTAAGCGGTGACCAAGGCTGCGCCACTATGAACTAAGTTAAATTCCTCCCGGTAGCCAGGCTTTCAGAGCAGCAGCCAACAACTTTGGAACACTGTTAACCTGCAAATTAACACCCTATCTGCAGGTTAATAGCATTTTAGGACATAAGTTTCCTTTAAATCTTTTTTTGTATATTTAATTTGATTGGTTAATTTTTATTTTGTCTATTTATGGGACTTGAACTTGCAATCATTTGATCGCTTGTACTAAAATGCAATAATACTTTTATATATTATAAAATTAGTGATATCCTATAAAACCAGTCACTGGCTGTCCCATGGCGATTGTTCTGTAGTTCCCTGCACAGTGGGTGACCAAGAGCGCGGCAGAGCAGGCAAAACAATGAACCACATTACAATATAGAACCTTGGACAAATTCTGACCATCATTTAGACCCAAAAACAGACATCTATCCTTTAGCAGACACCACTGCACTACCTGTGCTGGGGTGCTGACATCATCAGTGCGCTTCTGGTATTTTATACACCACAAATACAAAACTACCTGTGGTTATTGTCTCGTCCTTGAGACAGTGGGCACCATTATAAACTGCTTAAACCAAGATGTAAGGAGTGATTTGATAACCTAATATAAATCCATATCATACTATATGGCGTTCAAGTAGACAAAGACTTATAAACAAAAAAAAAAGCACCTGAACAGAATGAGTAAAATAGACCAAAAAATATATAAATAATACGTATCAGTATAATAGAGAGCTTTTATTAGGCTAATTTCACACCAGCGTCTGACCGATCTGCGTCGGTCAGCGCACGGCCGCCGCTAAGCTCCGCCCCCCTTTCCGCGCCTCCTTCCGTCCGCTCCGCCTATGGGCGCATGACGCTGCATGCAACCTGCGTACCCTATCTTTAGCATTGGGTACGCAGGCCGTGCGCAGCTATACGTTTGCCGCCGCTTGCGTCCTTTTGATGGATCGCCGACCGCACCAAAATGCAACACGGTGCGTTTGGCGCAGATTGGCGCACCATCAAAAGGACGCAAGCGGCGGCAAACGCATAGCTGTGCACGGCCTGCGTACCAATGCTAAAGATGGGGTACGCAGGTCGCATGCAATGTCATGCGCCCATAGGCGGAGCGGGCGGGAGGAGGTGCGGCCAGGGGCGGAGCATAGTGGCGGCCGAGCGCTGACAACGCAGGTCGGTCAGACGCAAGTGGGAAACGACCTGAGACACCAATCATATTGTACTTAAAACCAAAAAAGACATGACATGATAAAAAATACATATAATATACAATTAAAAACAAGGGAAGGAGGCCATCACACACTTTTTTAAACATGATCAGGGAGTACATAATAAGCACAAAACATCAATCAAAAAATGTATAGCAAAATGCAAAATTGGAGGACTTGCGATCAAGATATCAAGAAGTGTATATTCCAAGTAATAAAGTGCAGTACATACAAATGTTAATAATTATCATCCAAATATAGGATAATTGTAGAAAAATTATATTAGTTCAAATAATCCATGTATGGCATTATCTATACATACATAGACACAATAAGGTGCCTTAATAGTAATACTAGCAGCAAGAAATCTCCATAAAGGTAAACAGGGAGATGTATATTAAACAGGATTCATGCTGTGTGTGTGGACGCTGCTGCTCCATCAATTATGATTGGTGTCCCCATGATTGTGGATCCTACTGAAACAGACTAAGGGACCTTTTTAAACGCTTAGGAAGCCTTTGCAGGTGTTTTTTTGTTAATTTTTCTAATTTGCGGAGATAATGACTTCTGGGTTTTCATTGACTGTAAGCCATAATCATCATTAACAGAAATAAACACGTGAAATAGATCACTCTGTTTGTAACGACTCTATATATGAGTTTCACTTTTTGTACTGAAGAACTGAACTAAATTAATTTTTTGATGATATTCTAATTTTGTGAGAAGCACCTGTAGATCTCAACTGGCCTTCAACCAGCATCCAGAAGTCGGTGAGAGATGTGAATGAGGCCAACCTGCATTGTGCAAATTATGTAATCTATTTGCATAGTTTTTCCTCCTGTTTGGGAATGCCTAGAAACTGGCTGGCATAAACAATGTGAGTAATCAACATATCAGCAGACATCATTGTTCAGTGGCCATGTCTTAGGCTATGTGCCCAGCGGCGGAAACGCTTACAAAACGCATTGCATGCAATCCTATGGGATTAAGCAGTTGCTGTGCCAATGCTGCGGATTTTTCCGCTGTGGAATCGCATAGCGGAAAAATCCGCAGCATGTCCATTAATTTTGCGGGTTTGCGGCGACTCCGCCGCCATAGGATTGCATTGAAACGCTCACTTTACACGTGGCTATGCCCACCATGCGTAAAACGAGCGCTTCATGTGTGGTTGGTACCCAGGGTCTGGAGGAGAGGAGATTCTCCTCCATGCCCTGGGTACCATATTCCTGTAAAAATAAGAGTTAAAATAAAAAATAGGGATATACTTACCCTCTGTCAGCCCACGGAGTCCTCAGCGGCACTGCCGGCAAGTTCCGTTCCCAGGCGTGCTTTGCGAGAATGAGCTCTGATGACGTAGCGGTCAGCAGCTCAAGCATTTCATAGAGAGCGCCAAATGTCGCTTTTCATTGCATCTCTATGAGAGCTTCATTCTGGCCTCGTTCTGGCTCTCATAGACTAGAATTGAGTTCTTGTAATATAACTTCTGACTTCCAGCAAGTCAGACGTTACGGGCACAAGATGGCGCCATGGGATCGAGGTGGCGTCGGTAAAAGGTGAAGACATCGGAAGGAGAGTATAAGAATGGGGGCAGGGGATTTGTATTTAAACAGTCATGCAATTGCAGAAAAAAAAATAATGCTGGAGCGGTGCTTTAATGGTAAACATTAGGTGAAAAAGACTTGGACATATGGATGGATGCCAAACTTTAGTTTAGTGACCCATGCCAGGCAGCTGCTGCTAAGGCAAGTAAAATAATGGGATGCATTAAAAGGGCACTGTAACGAATGGAAGTGGAGGCACAGGTGGTGAAGTTCACATTAGTTTATTTTTTTATTGGAACCTCGGGACCACGGTCGGGAGGCTCCGAAGGGGGCGTGACTAGTGAGCCCCAGGTACCTGTAGTAAGACCCTCAAACCGGATCAGAATGGAATACCTGGGGGACACAGGTGCTACCTCCAGTTAGACCCCGGACACGTGGCAGCTGTCCCAGAAGGACAGATGGGTAAACAGAATATACAGATATGGTAGAGCTGACCAACGGGTGCCAGGTATACGGATAGAAGCTGGCACTGATGGTAACCAGCGGGTCTCGGGTATACAGGTGGAAGCTGGCTCCAGTGGAACTGGCATGGTCCAGAGGTTCGGATGGCTAAGCGGAGGGACGAGACGGAACTGAAGCAGTTGCTACAGGCATAGTCTTGGACAGCTGAATAGGTCACTGATATTCTGTGGAAACAGTGTAAGCAAAGTACTAGACGGAATACAGCAGAAGCGCAGACACGGAACCGGGACTAGCAACAGTAGATACTCGTTGCTCCAGCGCCCTCCCTATGGAGGAGGGGACAGAAATAGCAAACAGTGCGCTACCATTGGTTAATTTACATTTTCAAAAAATGCGTGCTGTCTCTTTAGGAGACTGGGAGCACACGCACGCCCTAAACACTCTCCCTGGGGACCTGTTGGCAGCGCGCCAGGAAGCAGAGGAGAGGCAGCAGCAAGACAGTGTGGGACAGGCAAAGAGCGGAGATCCCGACGTGGACACCGCAGAGGTACAGCACCGGCATCAGGGAACACGGGGCCAGGAGTGAGTGCAGGACCAGACCCGGAAGCGAGGCCAGAACCGGGAGCCGGGCCCGAACCGGGTGTAACAGGCACTAGATTCTGTAATGGGACGTTGATCCAGGGATCTTATCCGACTGCCGTTATGTGGAGTTAAGAAATTACTTTTCTTCTAATATGGGGCAATTAGCATCTGCCTCATGGGGATTTTGCCTTCCTCTGGATCAACATGATAGAATTTTGCTTGATCTCAACGGACTTGTGTTTTCTTACAGCCTTAAAACTATGAAACTACTTTCTGACCTAACTGCTGAACATGTTAAAACAGGCAAAGGAAGAGAAAGGTGATAAGGTGGCATCGCAACCATTCTTAGGCAGGTTAAGGTCATGTCACTTCATTCAAATAGGCGGAGAATTCCAGGAAAAAGACTGTCAATGATAGCGCCCACCCATTTCCACCTTCTTTGAATAATCAGAAAGTCAATTCATTTCTAATTTGTGTTTTTTGTGTTTCTTACTTCACACTTTATTTACGGTAGTTGCCACCCAATATTGACCATCTACAAGTCTTTTTTCATAGTTGTGGTTTCCTTACCACATATAAATTCAGTTTTTGTAGGTTTCTCTTTTACTTGCTACATTTGAACAGTCATTGCAGCTGATACTTAATTCTTCGCGATGTATTTTCCATTCTCAATACTCGCACTTCTGTGTGTTTTTATACACGCGGTCTTAGGAAAAGCCGAACTGGTGATTGCTTCTTTACATCTTTAGAAATATTTTCACCTTTCTATCATTCTGCATGAAACAGCAGCTTTTCCCTCTTTTCTATCCAGAATCTATTTGACATCCAATACATTCTCATGTATCTTTTTTTTTTAAACAGAAAGAGTTTGAGAAGTTTATCAAGAGATATAATAAGGTTTACAGAAGTCCAGAAGGTAAATATGTATCGTGTTTCCCAATTATTTGTGTATTTTGCTTAGTTTTTTCCTTCTATATGTTTTTCATTGATGTTGAAATAGATCTCTATGTTCTTTCAAAGCTCCATTTTTAGAAATTATCACAATGTAAATGTAAAGGTTCATTTATTTTGATATTCTCATTAACAAAAGGTTTACACCATTGGTAACGTTATGTCAATTGGCCAAGAATGTCCGATGACGGTACAACATAATTTATTGAAAACAACATCCTACATACAGGTGCTTCTCACAAAATTAGAATATCAAAAAGTTAATTTCAGTTCTTCAATACAAAAATTGAAACTCCTATATTATATAGAGTCATTACAAACATTAACAGGAATAAACACTTGAAATAGATCACTCCGTACATAATGACTATATAATATGAGTTTCACTTTTTGCATTGAAGAACTGAAATAAAATTAACTTTTTGATGATATTTTAATTTAGTGAGAAGCACCTCTATATCCATTTTTGAAATCCAAGAATGGACCGTGATGAATGAAAGGGCCACAGGTCTCTTGACCCAAATCGGTCGAATTTGGGTCATAAGACCCATGGTCAGTCTATGCATTGAGGTCAGTATTTGAACCATGAAAAACCTGTGAGTTAAACCGACCTTCCGTACTGGTGGCAAAAGACTGCAAAAGAGGTTAAATCTGTCCTTAGACGAATGATTATCACTAACGATTTAAACAATTTTTATAATGGAGGAAGGAGAAGTTCAGATTAAAAAAAAGAAAAAAACTGTAAGAAATGTTGCAGATAGAGCTCGTTTAGTCAAAACAGTGAGCTCGAACAAGAACGTGGCAGCCGTGAAGAGTTGTGGCAAACCACATGGCATGTCAGGATCCCACAACATGAATGTGACGCTTCCCACGGCTGCGGGGCGTCGGGACATGGCATAGCTTGCCTAGCTAGCCAATGCTCCCACGCCGCCAGTCCACGACGACGTGAGGCATGGGTCCCAGATGGTAAGAGAATGTGGACCCACTGGACCACGGAGGGAGACCCGGGCCTGCCCGGACTAGGGAAGGGCAGCGACCGGGATCCGTGGCAGCTGAGCATGTGGGCAAGGTGGCGACCTGCAGGACTAGACAACACCGCACAACTTCAGGTAAGAAGAAACAAAGTTTACTTAAAGAAACACAGTACATAAACAGAACATAAGACCGGGCTCCCAATTCCGCACATCAGAGAAAGGTACACGACTCAGGATCACAGACGAGTGCAGGAGGACATCACGGGTAGATGCAGACCAGGGTTATCTGGCACGGGCATACTTGGGCGGCCTCTCTCAGGCCCTAGGCGTAGCACAGGCTCAGCAGGAGAACATCAGACACCGACCTCAGACAGACTTCAGACGATGGCGGGGTCATCACGGGTAGATGCAGTCCAGGATCATCTGGCACGGGCATACTAGTATGGCCTCACTCTCAGGCCTCAGGCGTAGCACAGGCTCAGCAGGAGAACATCAGACACCGGCCCAGGACGAACGTCAGACGATGGCGGGGTCATCACGGGTTGATGAAGTCCAGGGTCATCTGGCACAGGCATACTAGGACGGCCTCTCTCTCAGGCCTCAGGCGTAGCACAGGCTCAGCAGGAGAACATCAGACACCGACCCAGGACAGACGTCATCACAGGGTAGACCAAGAAGGAACCGGCAGGACAAGAGAGCGGGTGGCACCTGGGAAAAGGGCAGGGAATCACGGCAGGGGATATAGGTAGTTTCTGGACAGGCAGGTTTGTCACAGCAAGTGACCAAGGAAGTCTCTGGGACAGGCAGGTTGTCACGGCAAGTGACCAGGGCAGTCTCTGGGACAGGCAGGTTGTCACGGCAAGTGACCAGGCAGTCTCTGGGACAGGCAGGTTGTCACGGAAAGTGACCAGGGCAGTCTCTGGGACAGGCAGGTTGTCACGGCAAGTGACCAGGCAGTCTCTGGGACAGGCAGGTTGTCACGGCAAGTGACCAGGGCAGTCTCTGGGACAGGCAGGTTGTCACGGCAAGTGACCAGGCAGTCTCTGGGACAGGCAGGTTGTCACGGAAAGTGACCAGGCAGTCTCTGGGACAGGCAGGTTGTCACGGAAAGTGACCAGGGCAGTCTCTGGGACAGGCAGGTTGTCACGGCAAGTGACCAGGCAGTCTCTGGGACAGGCAGGTTGTCACGGCAAGTGACCAGGGCAGTCTCTGGGACAGGCAGGTTGTCACGGCAAGTGACCAGGCAGTCTCTGGGACAGGCAGGTTGTCACGGCAAGTGACCAGGGCAGTCTCTGGGACAGGCAGGTTGTCACGGAAAGTGACCAGGGCAGTCTCTAGACAGGCAGGTATATACGACCTGATATGGTGGAGCCTCCAGGTAGGCTGCAGTCGGATGGCAGATGATCGCTCCCAGGTGAGCAGGCAAGAGCCGGGGATCTCTGCAGATGACGTCCGAACCTCTGGAAGGAACTGCAGACGGATGGCAGACAGGCAAGCCGACAGGTAACAGACAGGTAACTGGAATCAGGAGCTGATGGCTGAAACAGAGTTAGACTGCACAGGAACAACAGGAACACGGATTGGATCTCAGAGAGTCAGGAACACAGACAGGAACACGGACTGGGTCTCAGGGACACGGACTGGAATACAGGCATCGGACTCCGGACATCTGATACCGATCAGCAGGCTCCAGACATCAGGTAGAGATGGATAGGATCCGGACATCTGGAAGTGGTCATCGGACATCGGATATCAGGCAATGGTCATCAGGGATAGGATCCGGACATCTGGCAGCGACCTGAAAAGGAACCCCAGCGGTCTGGTGCAAGCCCCGCCTAGCACAACGGGAGCTGGCCGGGGATTGCACAGAAGCTGAGCACAGAGTAACAGAAACTCAGCACACACCGGACTCCTCCTTCCAAGATGAACTCAGGTTATATAGCAAGGATTCACAGTCACTGGCACAGGGTTCTGGACACAGCAGGATTTCAGGAACATAACACATAGGACACAGTTCAGACAGTCAGGTACAGGATGCGATCCAGGATCAGGGGTTCAGGTAATTAGACACAGAAGGAACAGGCCTGGATATACAGCCTCCAGGAACGGCGATCTGGGTAATCAGCCCCCAGCATAGGCGGAAACACAAGACACAGTTCAGACATTCAGGTACCGGGTTAGATCCAGGATCAGGGAACAAGAAACAGCAGGAAACGGGGAATCAGCTCTCCAGAGCTGATCAACTTCAGAGCAGGAGCTGAACACACAACCACATACGGCTAGGTTCAGGGATTCAGTGTGGATTCAATGTGAAGCTCTGGCAACGCCCACTAGGGCTGAGGAACTTTATATATGAGCTGCATCACAGCAATAGGCTGGAGCAGTAATTCTAATACACACCCAATCCTCATAAAAGCAGGACAGGTGTGGGCCGCGCCCCCTATGCAGAGTCAGACAACTCATCACAGAGGAACGCCTGACAGTGGCTGCTGCCACACACGTAGTAAATCATGCACCATTGCAGAGGACTTTGCAACCTACGGATGGTCTTCACAGCAGGCCAGGCGCCTGACAGAAGCTGCTGCCACACACGTAGTAAGTCATGCACCACTGCAGAGGACTTTGCAAGCTACGGACGGCTTTCACAGCAGGTCAGGAACCGCACATGCGGGCGGTCATGCAAAGCAGCGGAGCCACTCACGCAAGTACGGGTACGCAGCAGAGCCGGGAACTGAGCAGCATCCATATAGGTAACAGACAACAGTATCCCAGCTGGTTAGGGGGAAAGGAGCAAAAGGGTTAATGCAAAAGACATGCAGAGTAACGCTGGAAAACAAAGTACAGATAATACCAGCGTTACAGTATCCCCCTCCTCAGGCCCCCTCTTCTGAAGACCCAAGTAAAAAAAAAAAAATTCCCCAGAAAAATTCACTTGGGTTTGGCGGTAAGTCCCATAGTTCACAATATGGCAGCATAGTTAATAGCTCGAAAAGTCCGAACCGCTGACCAAGCGGGGAATCGAGCCATCTAGTCCACTTACCGTGTGGGGACCAAGTAGTCTAGTTCGCACATCAGGTGGAGCTTGGAGAAAGTCCTGCAGACCGCACATGCTCAGCGGAGTCCATGGCCAGAGCTTACTGTGACGCTTCCCACGGCTGCGGGGCGTCGGGACATGGCATAGCTTGCCTAGCTAGCCAATGCTCCCACGCCGCCAGTCCACGACGACGTGAGGCATGGGTCCCAGATGGTAAGAGAATGTGGACCCACTGGACCACGGAGGGAGACCCGGGCCTGCCCGGACTAGGGAAGGGCAGCGACCGGGATCCGTGGCAGCTGAGCATGTGGGCAAGGTGGCAACCTGCAGGACTAGACAACACCGCACAACTTCAGGTAAGAAGAAACATAAAGTTTACTTAAAGAAACACAGTACATAAACAGAACATAAGACCGGGCTCCCAATTCCGCACATCAGAGAAGGGTACACGACTCAGGATCACAGACGAGTGCAGGAGGACATCACGGGTAGATGCAGACCAGGGTTATCTGGCACGGGCATACTTGGGCGGCCTCTCTCTCAGGCCCTAGGCGTAGCACAGGCTCAGCAGGAGAACATCAGACACCGACCTCAGACAGACTTCAGACGATGGCGGGGTCATCACGGGTAGATGCAGTCCAGGATCATCTGGCACGGGCATACTAGTATGGCCTCACTCTCAGGCCTCAGGCGTAGCACAGGCTCAGCAGGAGAACATCAGACACCGGCCCAGGACGAACGTCAGACGATGGCGGGGTCATCACGGGTTGATGAAGTCCAGGGTCATCTGGCACAGGCATACTAGGACGGCCTCTCTCTCAGGCCTCAGGCGTAGCACAGGCTCAGCAGGAGAACATCAGACACCGACCCAGGACAGACGTCATCACAGGGTAGACCAAGAAGGAACCGGCAGGACAAGAGAGCGGGTGGCACCTGGGAAAAGGGCAGGGAATCACGGCAGGGGATATAGGTAGTTTCTGGACAGGCAGGTTTGTCACAGCAAGTGACCAAGGAAGTCTCTGGGACAGGCAGGTTGTCACGGCAAGTGACCAGGCAGTCTCTGGGACAGGCAGGTTGTCACGGCAAGTGACCAGGGCAGTCTCTGGGACAGGCAGGTTGTCACGGCAAGTGACCAGGGCAGTCTCTGGGACAGGCAGGTTGTCACGGCAAGTGACCAGGCAGTCTCTGGGACAGGCAGGTTGTCACGGCAAGTGACCAGGGCAGTCTCTGGGACAGGCAGGTTGTCACGGAAAGTGACCAGGGCAGTCTCTGGGACAGGCAGGTTGTCACGGCAAGTGACCAGGCAGTCTCTGGGACAGGCAGGTTGTCACGGCAAGTGACCAGGGCAGTCTCTGGGACAGGCAGGTTGTCACGGCAAGTGACCAGGCAGTCTCTGGGACAGGCAGGTTGTCACGGCAAGTGACCAGGGCAGTCTCTGGGACAGGCAGGTTGTCACGGCAAGTGACCAGGCAGTCTCTGGGACAGGCAGGTTGTCACGGAAAGTGACCAGGGCAGTCTCTGGGACAGGCAGGTTGTCACGGAAAGTGACCAGGGCAGTCTCTAGACAGGCAGGTATATACGACCTGATATGGTGGAGCCTCCAGGTAGGCTGCAGTCGGATGGCAGATGATCGCTCCCAGGTGAGCAGGCAAGAGCCGGGGATCTCTGCAGATGATGTCCGAACTTCCGGATGGAGCTGCAGTCGGATGGCAGATGATTGCTCCTAGGTGAGCAGGCAAGAGCCGGGGATCTCTGCAGATGACGTCCGAACCTCTGGAAGGAACTGCAGACAGATGGCAGACAGGCAAGCCGACAGGTAACAGACAGGTAACTGGAATCAGGAGCTGATGGCTGAAACAGTTAGACTGCACAGGAACAACAGGAACACGGATTGGATCTCAGAGAGTCAGGAACACAGACAGGAACACGGACTGGGTCTCAGGGACACGGACTGGAATACAGGCATCGGACTCCGGACATCTGATACCGATCAGCAGGCTCCGGACATCAGGTAGAGATGGATAGGATCCGGACATCTGGAAGTGGTCATCGGATATCAGGCAATGGTCATCGGACATCGGATATCAGGCAATGGTCATCAGGGATAGGATCCGGACATCTGGCAACGACCTGAAAAGGAACCCCAGCGGTCTGGTGCAAGCCCCGCCTAGCACAACGGGAGCTGGCCGGGGATTGCACAGAAGCTGAGCACAGAGTAACAGAAACTCAGCACACACCGGACTCCTCCTTCCAAGATGAACTCAGGTTATATAGCAAGGATTCACAGTCACTGGCACAGGGTTCTGGACACAGCAGGATTTCAGGAACATAACACATAGGACACAGTTCAGACAGTCAGGTACAGGATGCGATCCAGGATCAGGGGTTCAGGTAATTAGACACAGAAGGAACAGGCCTGGATATACAGCCTCCAGGAACGGCGATCTGGGTAATCAGCCCCCAGCATAGGCGGAAACACAAGACACAGTTCAGACATTCAGGTACCGGGTTAGATCCAGGATCAGGGAACAAGAAACAGCAGGAAACGGGGAATCAGCTCTCCAGAGCTGATCAACTTCAGAGCAGGAGCTGAACACACAACCACATACGGCTAGGTTCAGGGATTCAATGTGAAGCTCTGGCAACGCCCACTAGGGCTGAGGAACTTTATATATGAGCTGCATCACAGCAATAGGCTGGAGCAGTAATTCTAATACACACCCAATCCTCATAAAAGCAGGACAGGTGTGGGCCGCGCCCCCTATGCAGAGCCAAACAACTCATCACAGAGGAACGCCTGACAGTGGCTGCTGCCACACACGTATTAAGTCATGCACCATTGCAGAGGACTTTGCAACCTACGGATGGTCTTCACAGCAGGCCAGGCGCCTGACAGAAGCTGCTGCCACACACGTAGTAAGTCATGCACCACTGCAGAGGACTTTGCAAGCTACGGACGGCTTTCACAGCAGGTCAGGAACCGCACATGCGGGCGGTCATGCAAAGCAGCGGAGCCACTCACGCAAGTACGGGTACGCAGCAGAGCCGGGAACTGAGCAGCATCCATATAGGTAACAGACAACAGTATCCCAGCTGGTTAGGGGGAAAGGAGCAAAAGGGTTAATGCAAAAGACATGCAGAGTAACGCTGGAAAACAAAGTACAGATAATACCAGCGTTACAATGAAGACTTGCGTCCTTTACCGGCTGCAAAATAATACTTTCATTCGTTTTTTTAACACCTTCCCTTTATTGCCATTTTTTTGCTCTTTTGCATTTTTTTTTTTATTTCCTACCCTTCTTTCAAAACCCATAACTTTTTTTTTTTTATATCTGCATCTCCAGGTCTGTATGAGGGCTTGATTATCGTGAGATGAGTGGTAGTTTTAAATGTCACCATTCATTTTAGCATTTAATATTCAGGAAAAAAAGAATTCCAAGTGTTGAAAAAAAAAAAAATACAATTCCGCCATAGGTTTATATATATATATCACACACATATATATATATATATATATATATATATACACACACATATATATATATATATATATATATATATATATATATATATATACACACACACACACAATATATATATATATATATATATATATATATATATATATATACCTGGCGCCATGCCGATTAAGTTATTTTCATTGGTACCATTTTCAGATACATAAAAAGCTTTGATCACGTTTTATTGCATTTTGGTGCTGAGAAATGGAAATTCTGAATTTTCGCTTTTTTTTATTTTTTTATTACCATATGTGTTAACCAACTTAATATTTTAATAGATTAGACTTTTCAGGACATGAAAATACCATATGCATTTATTTTTTTTCTATATTTTTGTATTGGGAAAGGGAGGAGGGTGATCTAAACTTACATTTTAATTATTTTTTTTACATTTTTAAGAAGTTTTTTTTTTAGTCTCACTTTTTTCAGTCCTCCTAGCAATAATTGGATTACTGAGCATGCTTGTATGATAATAGAGTATCTTCAGCGTGCTCAAAAAATATTTTGAGTCCCCACGGCTGCATGTCTCGCGGCTGTTTGACAGCCGCAACACATGTAGGGACTGCCTAACAAACAGCCGCGTGACATGCAGTCGCGGGGACTCAAACATATTTTTCGAGCACGCTGAAGATACTCTATTAGCACACGAGCATGCACGGAGAACGCCTTTTCCGAGCACGTCGCTCATCACTAATGACTACTTTTCTGTAGTTTATATTGTCAAACCATTGTTAGGATTCTTCACACAAATGGGTTTTCAAACATCATAGCCATCTCTTAGAGAAGTGTTTTCCAAAATCCAGTTCTTGCAGCCAAGCTTGGACTGGCCCACAGGAGAATCCTCCGGTGGGCCCCTTTTCAGGAGTGGTTAACCACCCTGTTATATGAGCAGTAATTGGCACTATATACTTGGATCACTGTTCAGACTAAGGCGGAATCTTATTCATTTAACAATCTACTCAGTTTGCGGTTATATAAATTTACGATTGAGGATAATGTAACATTTGCATGTAGTTGTAAAGTGGGGCCTCCGAGTTGATAACTGGTGGGCCCTTGGCATCCCAGTCCGACACGGCTTACTGCTAGTGATGAGCGAGTATACTCTTTGCTCGGGTTTTCCCAGAGCATGCTCGGGTGATCTCTGAGTATTTGGGCGTGCTCGGAGATTTAGTTTCTGTCCACGCATCTGCATGATTTATGGCTGCTGGACAGCCTGAATACATGTGAGGATTCCCAAACAGGCATTCCTCACTTGTATTCAGGCTTGTCCAGCAGCCATAAATCATGCAGCTAGTCGACAGAAACTAAATCTCCGAGCAAGCCAAAATACTCGGCGATCACCCGAGCATGCTCGGGGAAAACCCGAGCAACGAGTATACTCGCTCATCACTACTTACAGCCCCCAGTAGATAATTTTTTTCAGGATTTCCTTAGTATTGCACAGAGGGAAGAACCTGTGGCAATTTCTGACGCCTTGACAATAATTCCATCACCTGTGCAATACAAAGGAAATCCTAAAAACATGACCTGTTGGGGGCCCTGAGGACTGGAGCTTGGGAAACACTGTTCTAGAGGCACACGTTATTTGGAAAAGTGGTGGAGACACATCAGAGGTATACACAGGGAGTATTCCCCAATTTAATTCTATGATACTCAGATACATCCAGTAATCATCCATCTGAAATGGATCCAGTAAGCAAAAAAATAAAAAAAATGGACGTTTCAAATTGGAAGAATAACAGATGTCTATGTAATGGATCATACTGGACATGTGAATTCAACCTGACTGTTAGTTATATTATATCTCTGCAGAATATCGATACAGATTGTCTGTTTTTACCGCAAATTTAAAAGTTGCTCGTCACCTACAGAAAGAGGAACTAGGGACAGCAAAATATGGGGTCACCAAATTCAGTGACCTTACAGGTAAGTCATGATTTGTGAAATTAAACTTTAAAAGGGGTATTTTAGGCAAGGACATTGATCGTTTAAGTATTAGAATACCGTAAATGTCTTTCCCTAAAACCCTCTTTAACCCCTTTTTTTCCCCTTTGCTCCCAAGAGCCAAAATGTTTTAATTTTTCCATCAACGCAGCAGTAACATAATGTACTGAAAAATGGGGGGGGGGGAAATGCAAGTAGGATGAAATTGTGAAAAACAATGCAATTCTGCAATTGCTTTGTGGTTTTAGGACATTCATTGTGCTGTATATACACGACCTGGCAACTTGTATTCTTTTCTCGCAGTAGGACTACAACGATTCCAAACTGGTATAGTTTTACTTTTATTTAAAGGTGTTGTACAGTCTTAGGGAGCAAGTCTGCAGACACTTTGTGACCGCAGACTTCTGAATCTTTACAGCACACAGTGTGCGCGCTGTCAAAATTCTCCGGAGCCGGGAGCATTTTTTGTGGGAGGTTCTGATTTTTTGTCTCTTCATGGCATTTCACTATATGGAGTTAATTTTGATAGATTGGACATTTACAAAATGTTTATTCTTTTCATTCCTCAATTTATTTGTCAACTAGGGGGTGACTTTTACGAATATGGCAATGCGATACCAAATATGTTTGAATGTTTTATATTTGTACTTTAACTACTTTTATACTGAGAAAAGATGATGATTCAAACTTGTATGCACTTTTTAATATTTTTCAAAACTTTTATTTATTTTTTTTAAATACAGCTATTTCGTTAAGCTACACCATGTAGACTTTCTGCACTGCCGGCCCCTGCATGTAATCTGCACATAATAACAATAATACCTAGAATTCTCCACTCCTTTACAGCAAATTGAAATTATTTTTGAGTCCAAATTCAGGCAAAAAAATCAGATAAACTGGAGCAAAGAGATCTCAGTAGTGATGAGCGAGCATGCTGGGATAAGGTTATCTGAGCATGCTCGGGTGCTAACCGAGTGTCTCCAGAGTGGGTTGGGAAAGTATTCAGACCCCTTTACATTTTTCACTCTTTGTTTCATTGCAGCCATTTTGTAAATTCAAAAAAGTTCATTTTTTTCTCATTAATGTATACTCAGCACCCCATCTTGACTGAAAAAAAAACAAGAAATGTAGAAATTTTTGCAAATTTGTTAAAAAGGAAAAACTGAAATATCACATGGTCATAAGTATTCAGACCCTTTGCTCAGACACTCATATTTACATCACATGCTGTCCATTTCCTTGTGATCCTCCTTGAGATGGTTCTACTCCTTCATTAGCGTCCGGCTGTGTTTAATTAAACTGATAGGACTTGATTTGTAAAGGTGCACACCTGACTATATAAGACCTCACAGCTCACAGTGACATCTCCATTTTTACTTAAATTGTCCTTGTGTGTTTAGATGAAGAATTCACAAGAAATACTTTGACTTACGTTGATGCCCTTCCTTCAAATAATGTGAAGCAACTGAAGGTGGAGGCTACACCGGATCATGAATCTTGTGACTGGCGCAAGGCAGGGGTCATTTCAAAAGCCAAAAATCAGGTAAGAGACCGACACTATCTTAATATTAAATTAAATTATTAGGAATTATGGAATTTCTTTACGATTAGTATTCTACTAATACTTATCTACACTGATTCTTTTATGGCATTAACAATTAAAGTATAAGAGTCTCCAAAAGCAGAATCTACATCCGGATTTGGTAAATTAAACCCCAACTAAACGCACACAGGAAGGAGTTAATGAGGATCTGTCACCGCTCCTTGCGTGTCTGTTTTAATAAATAATTGTATTCTCTATTCCTTAGAATAGTCTTTCAGGCATTAATTTCTTAAGCTTTTTTTGTTTTTGTTTATGTAATGGACATTTTTGTTTATTTGTTTTTCATTCTTTTTCATTTATCTTACTTTTAGTTTTGTTTTCGTTCTCATTCAATATAATACTTGTTTAGGTAGCTGCAAAGGCAAACCTCAACAATTAAAGATCTCCCATCCAAATTTTTATTTCAGAATCCCTCCTAATTACTTATATATCGATGTGTAAATACATTAAAATACTTACCGATCGCCATCTTCTCCAGTTTCCAGCGCCGCTCTGGTCCTACTGACCGTTCCTATTGTTCGTCAGCTCGCAGAGGGACCGTTGTGTTGGGCAGAGGTACTAAGTTCACTAGAAGCCTATGGATGCCTAGAACAGAGCTCTATAGACATACAGTGGGTTGTGAAAAGATTCACCCCTTTGCTTTTTACCTATTTTGTTACATTACAATCTGTGTTTAAATAAGTTTGTAATCAGATTTGTGTGCGATGCATCAGCACTAAATAGTGTAAGTTGGTGAGGTGAGAAAAATATAGGCATAAATTAAGTTTATGGGATCAAATAACTAAAAATTGGCATGTGCCTATGTATCCACCACTTTTGCTATGACGAAAATATCTGGTTTAAGCAATTATATTCATAAGTCACATGTTTAGTGAAAGGAAGTCCACCTGTGTACAATCTAAGTGTCACACGTCTGTCACTATATACACTTTACCTTTTCTGAAAGGCCAAAGTGGCTGCAACACCATTAACAAGAGTATATTCATATATATAAAAATGCCTACAAAAAAGCACCTCCACAAATATACTTCAAACTAGGAAAAGAGGTTTTTCATCATAAAAAAGTAATTTTTATTAAACCATCATTTAAAATAAATTTTAAAATATACATACATATACAAAAATGGGGACCACAAATGCAACAGAATGTGTAAATCAGACCTAATAAGGGTATCTATGCCAATGATCACTAAAGGGGCCAGGTAAATAATATAGGGAGAGAAAAGACTGCTTGAGTGCGATATATCTACCCGCTACATAATGCAGCATAAGAATATCTTCCCTAAATAACACCCCCAGTTAGTTATGAATACATATCCAGCTCATATCCATATAGCCAAGTGGCTTGTAGATATTGTGTAGCCAAAGAAAGTGCATTGTGCTTAGCAAAAAAGTGCCTATGTTAAATGCCCGTCCAACTATGCATTTGGACATATATAAGACAAATGTTAAATAGCGCTCACAAAAAACAAGTTTATGGCTGGCAAAGTATTCCCATACCTCTAAATAGGCTGCAGCACCCCTGACGCGCGTTTCGCTAGTCGCTTCTTCCAGAGGGACGTGCTACTATAGCTGCCTCTGAGTGTGGTGTATATAGAGGTGTAATTAGTATTAGAAACAGCTGCGGGATCGTATTATGTTCAACAGACGCAAATCGCGTCACTATGTGTCAGCGTCATGTGATATCTAATCATCCTCCCACCCAGCATGGGCAGGAAGTGTAAGCAAGCAATTGCCGTACGCTCGTCTCCATTAGTAATCTAATACTAATTACACCTCTATATAAACCACACTCAGAGGCAGCTATAGTAGCACGTCCCCTCGGAAGAAGCGACTAGCGAAACGCGCGTCAGTGGTGCTGCAGCCTATTTAGAGGTATGGGAATACTTTGCCAGCCATGAATTTTTTTTTTGTGAGCGCTATTTAACATTTGTCTTATATATGTCCAAATGCATAGTTGGACGGGCATTTAACATAGGCACTTTTTTGCTAAGCACAATGCACTTTCTCTGGCTACACAATATTTACAAGCCACTTGGCTATATGGATATGAGCTGGATATGTATTCATAACTAACTGGGGGTGTTATTTAGGGAAGATATTCTTATGCTGCATTATGTAGCGGGTAGATATATCGCACTCAAGCAGTCTTTTCTCTCCCTATATTATTTACCTGGCCCCTTTAGTGATCATTGGCATAGATACCTTTATTAGGTCTGATTTACACATTCTGTTGCATTTGTGGTCCCCATTTTTGTATATGTATGTACATTTTAAAATTTATTTTAAATGATTGTTTAATAAAAATTACTTTTTTATGATGAAAAACCTCTTTTCCTTGTTTGAAGAACCATTAACAAGAGGCAGCACTAACCAAACACCATGAAGACCAAAGAGATCTCCAAACAAGTCAGTGACAAAGTTGTTGAGAAGTACAAGTCAGGGTTGGGTTATAAAATAATATCCCAATATTTGATGACACCCCCCCTAGAAGCACCATCAATCCATTATCAAATGGAAAGAACATGGCACAGCAATAAACCTACAAGAGAGGGCCGCCCACCAAAACTCTCAGCCCGGGCAAGAGGGCATTAATCAGAGAGGCAGCAGAGAGACCAAAAGTAACCCTGAACGAGCTGCAGAGTTCCCAGAGACTTGAGTATCTGTCCATATGACCACAATAAGAAGTATACTCCATAGAGGTAGCCTTTATGGAAGAGTGGACAGAAAAAAAAGTCTTTACTTACACACAAAAATTGTAAGGCTCATTTTCAGTTTGCCAAAAGACATGTGGTAGACTCCCCAAATGTATGGAGGAAGGTGCTGTGGTCAGATGAGACCAAAATTTTACTTTTTGGTCACCAAGATAAACGCTATCTCTGATGCCAAACTAACACAGCTCATCTCTCAAGAACACCATTCCCACAGTGAAACATGGTGGTGTCAGCATCATGCTGTGGGGATGTTTTTGGCAGAATGGACATTGAAAATGGTCCGAGTTGAGGAGAAGATGGATGGTGTGAAATACGGGGATATTCTTTTGCAAAACCTGTTTCAGTCTGTCAGTGATTTGAGACTGGGACGGAGGTTCTCCTTCCAACAAGACAATGACTCAAAGCATACTGGTAAGGCAACACTCAAGTGGTTTAAGACCTTAATCTAATTGAGAACCTGTGGTCTGACTTGAAGATTGTTGTTCACCAGAGGAAACCACCTAACTTGAAGGAGGAGCTGAAGCAGTTTTGCCTTGAGGAACGGGGAAAAATCCTAGTGGAAATCTCATGGAAACTTATCCACAGCAACTTGCAGCTGTAATTGCAGCAGTAGGAGGCTCTACAAAGTACTAACTTTAGGGGATAACAAGTTATGCACACAGAAGTCTTCAGTTATTTTGTCCTATTTGTTTGCTTCACAATAAAAAAAAAAAAAAATGTTCACAGTTGTAGGCATGCTATTACATGAACTGATGCAAACACCCTAAAAAAACAAAAACAAACAGAGAAAATCAAGGTTGTGATGTAGAAAAACAAGAAAAATGCCAAGGGGATGAATATTTTAGTAAGCCACTGTACATTGAGAAATTGACTTCCGCTTCACACAAACAAATCCCTGTGTGTTCTCGCTAGTCAGTTTGCAGGGGGACTGGAACAGAGCTGGAAATCGGAGAAGATGGAGATCGATAAGCATTTTAATCCACTTATACATCAGTACATAGGAAATTAGGATGGATGAGGAAATAAAAAATTTGATGCGACATCTTAAAGATTGAGGAATAGCGCTCATTTAATGTGTAATAGAACAAATAATATAGTGTATATAACGTCTCTCTTTAAAATTAATTCCCCAGAGCGTATGTGGTTCCTGTTGGGCTTTTACTGCTGTTGGAAACATTGAGGCACAGTGGGGAATCCTTGGACGTCCAGTAAACTTATCAGTTCAACGTAAGTGTCTGCCTTCCTCGTCACAAGTCTACTTTAAGTCTATGTTAAATAAACCCTATCAATTAGGGGGCTAATTCTGATTTTTTTGCTAAGTGAATTAATAGTAAAGAAAAATAGAGTTCACTTACATCTCAATGAAACATTGTTTTGTGTTAACCGTTTTAAACTTAAAAAAAGGGAAGAAATGTCCACTTTGATGACCGATGTCTTGCGTGCAATGTTTCTCTGGTGGGAGATGTGCTCAGTGATATGTTTAAGCGGGAAAAAAATATAAAGATCTGGGTCCACTATTCACATCCAGCTATGCTTTCTCTAAAAGTGGCGAGAAAGGAGTAAATGAAGCCTATTAGTATTTTGGATAGGCTATCTGATAAGAAGAGGTCCTGAAAGTGGCAAAATGAAAGGGGCCTTTCAGTTTTTACAAAAGCAGAATCCTATAGATCCAAGTAGTATTGTGCCCAGCACTGCAGATCATGTGAATGGGACTGAGCTACATTAACAAGCACAGCTGCCCGTCAGTGTACAAGATGAAGAGGAGCAAGCAATTGACCCTTGTACAAGATGAAGAGGAGCAAGCAACTGACCCTTTCATTTGTTGATTGGAAGGGCGCTATAGGGTCACATCCTCAACATAAATTAGAGCCTTTCCTAAGTCCCAATAACGGTTTCCTATGACTCCACTTCTTAAAATAAAGTGATACATTCCACTGGGGGATAATGGGTGCAGAGACCCCCATTGATTGAACAAATAAAACAAAAGTTCTGAACCGAAGCAGACTCAATGCTACACCTTTGTTTAAGTAATCAGGGCTCGATCAAAACAATTGATAATTGGAGTTCGACTTTATATGCACCCCAAACAGTGCCATAAAAAGCCTTTTCTTAATTATAAGTTATAAAAAAGTTATTGTTTTAAAAATATATTCCTATCTTCAAGATCCTATCCCAATATGTAGTAGGTGTAATAATATTAGCAAATACCTTCAATTAAAATTTAGTATAGTTCTTCAGATTCACTTAGTTGCTTACCTCATGTAAGGCATTGCAGTAGCTTAATAAGTATCCATGGTTACGACCACTAAGAGCTGTCTAACTAACTGCCACTATACAAGTGGTCGTAATCATGGATACCTAAGCTACTGCAATGCCCTACATGAGGTAAGCGACATATGCAATCAGAAGAACTATACTAAATTTCTAATTGAAGGTTTTTGCTGATGTTATTATTATAATACCTACTACATATTGGGATAGGATTTTGGAGATGGGAATATTCCTTTAAGTGTCTTCGTCATGACATATTCTAAGCCTTAATTCACATGTGCTTTTATATTAAATCACAATATTTTCTTCCAGAGGTTCTGGACTGTGGTCCTTGTGAAGCCGGTTGTAGAGGAGGATATGTTTGGGACGCTTATATAACTGTCATGAAGGAAAGTAAGATACGCTATATTTAGAATACAAAATGTATAATTTAGGATAAGAAATCATCTCCATTGCTACTAGAAGTTTGCCCAGATGGGTTACATGGCCAGCCATGGCCAGCCACTGCTTTACCCAATGAAGTCACATGAGGAAAAGAACAGTTTGAACTGAATCCTTACGGTCTGATACAAAAATGCGAGGGAACTACATAGTAAAAATAGACAGCTCATTTAATATCAGTAAGGGCTCATGCACATGACCGATTTTCTCTGACAAGTGCCATCCTTGGTTTTCACGGATCGCACTCATACCCGTCACAAAATCAGAGACATGTCTGAATAAACTAAGGACATATAGAAAAAAAAAATCTGTAAAGTATTTGATAAGGCCACACAAATACATGTTACCTCTGTAAATACATGTGCAGATGTTATATCATACAACAGCTGCAGGCTTATACCGTAGATGAACTAAGTTAAACATAGAGCAGCTGGTATTCACTGTTATGATAAACGCGTTCAGCGTGAAATAAAATCCCTGACTGACAGTCCCAGATGTGAGCAAGTCAAGTTTAAATATAAATAACATGCAGCACTTGTCTTAGTAATGTTCATGATATATTTATTGTATTATATCACATTTATTAATTAATAAAACTCAATATTTTTCTCTTTTTTGCTCTATAGAGGGATTGGTAAATGAACGGGATTATGAATATGTAGGGGTAACACAGAAATGTAGAAGTACTAGTTCTTCAAAAACTTCCATATATGACTTCTTAATGCTCCCTAAAAATGAACACGGTAAGAATTATAATACTGGGACAAATTTATTTTTTGTGTAGTGGAAGCTTTTATTGCAAAGAAATACTCTTGATATTCCTGCATACAAGTTATATACTGTGGTACAGAGAATTGACACTGTTATTCACGATCAGTAGCTGGTATCTGTCAGGACTCCAGAGGAACAATACGTATATCCATAGCTGGATATGGTTCTCTTTGGTGGTATAGAGAATGGGAAGTCCACAAATCCAAAACAACAAAAGGACTTCAGTCGCAATCACCAATTGTTTTTACAATGTCTGGTGACGGTAGTCACGGGCAAGCCGCGAGGCTGGGTAGTAAAGAGGTCCGAGGTCAAAAGCCAGGAGGGTACATCATAAACAGAAGGGTGAGACAAACGAATAGTCAGGAAATAGTTTGGGGTCAATATTCCAAGACATTAATGGATCACAACAAAAGGGCTAGGCAAATGGATGGTCAAGGCAAATCGAAGGTCAAGCAGCAAAAATCAGAATACAAGACTAGGAGCATGAAGCAAACACACACACCTCTTGAGCAAAGCTACGATTGGCACAAATCTAAAGGCAGAAAGCTGGCTAAACAGCCAGGTAATTATTAAGAACAGGAGACACTTGGCTGAAGCCCTGTAACACCCTGGTCCTAGATTGGACGGCAGAACTGTCATTCACTGCATCAAGACACACTGATAGGAGGAATCATGACTCCTCTATTGTCCTTTACTACTTGCAAGTATAATGGAGGAGCTGTGCACCCACCTCAGATGGGACTGCCGGTCTGAAAATAAAGGTTGTAAAAGGGACTGGTCAGTGCTGATGAAGTTCTTTGTTTTATATAGTGAGGTACTCTTACCAGATCTTAAATATATATTGGCCTATTTTCCTATATAGGTGTGAAAAATTATCTAAATAAATAAATGGTTTCCTTTTAATTACTATTTTTGGCATTTTAATTTACATGCCACACGTTTTATTGGCGGGTGCTGGAGGACTTGAGTCCCATCCAAACCAAGACAGATGCCCAAATGTTAATTACCAGAGTAGAGGTACACCAGTGGGAAATCTAGAAGCCACAAATTGCACTGGATCAGATGCTTCTACGTTTCACATAGACTACCATAAACTTCACTGCTTTTTATTACTGCTTCAAAATAGGATTTCAGAGCTTTGTGCTTCACAATCCAAATTTCTAGGCTGCCTTGGGCATCAAGCAAAGATCAGAGAACAATAAAATTGATCTCCAATAGTTTAACCCCTTAGATGTTGTGGCGAATAATCAAATCTGGTTCAAAGTATTTTAAGCAATGAGGCACTTAACAGAGACCTGTTAATTCAAGTCAGTGGACAGAGAGAAGCCACCAGAGACTCGCCTATCCGACTGGTCTATAGTGCGTTCTCAGTTGTTGGAGTATAGCACAAATTACTAACACGTTTGAGCTTTCATCTCACGGCAGTCAGTGTAGGGGAAGGAGATATAGAGGAGCTGAGCTTTGTCTCATTACAAACTCTTCTTGCAGCTCTCCTCTCACAATGTTGTCAGCTCTGCTGTATTCCATCCCTTATACTGACCGCTGTGAGATGAAAGCTGAAAGGGGTTAGTAATCTCTGCTCTAGTACAAGCACTTTGTAATCACACAAAACTCTGCGGGAAGAACAATGAGGAGAGCAGGCAATCTATCGTTACATAGCTCACATGTTGTGACATGTTCTTCTTTCCCCTGTATGTTGCTGCCTGATTATGATTGGCCAACATTATACAGAGGAATAAGTATACACCCTCAGTGAAAATCTCTGGTAACACCCCCTTAAACTTAACCAATTATAATCAAAGCTTTACAAGCAAATATCTCCGCAATGGAGAGGAGAAATTAAAAATAAAAACTTTGTTTCACTCAGCTCTGCAACCACTATTCTATGATGTGACCAGTTTAACAGGCTAAAACTGGTGAAAGGTCCTCTTTAAAGGGGGCAGAGCCACTATTCCACGATGTGACCAGTTTAACAGGCTAAAACTGGTGAAAGGTCCTCTTTAAAGGGGTTGTTGGGTCCAAATTAATAAGTCTGCAGTTGATCAGTGAGACTGCAGACTTATGAATCACCCCAGAGCATGCACTATGCACTGCGGGGATTCGTAGGTTTCTGACCAGGGACTAGAGGGTATGTATGTGTTATACATACTCCCGGCCAGAGCCTGTCAAGTGGGTGTGGCCTCGCACTATACACTTGTATTGAGCGAGGCCGCACCCGTCTAGTGACGCAGCCATATAGCGGCTGTCTATAGGGTGTGGCCTCGCTCCATACAAGTGTATGGAAGCAAAGCCGTGCCCACTGGCCGGGAAAATGTATAACATGTACACACCCTCCGGTCCAGGCTCACAAACAGGAAAATCCCCACTACACAGTGTGCGCTGGGGGGGATGATTCATAAGTCTGCAGTTACACAGAGTGACTGTAGACTTATCGATTTGGACCAGTCAACCTCTAAAATATGGTGGAGTAAAGTTGTTAACAGTTAAAGCAAAAGAGGTAAAGAATAAAATTATTACATTCATGAAAAACATATTTAATTGCATATTGATTGTGTTTTTTCTTTAAGCAATGGCCAATTATCTAAAGAACAATGGAACCATTGCAGTGGCCATCAATAGTGCTCTTCTAAAGGTAAATATGTTGTAAGCAACAAGTGTACATAATTATGTATTTTCATGCAGTCATAGCCGAAAGTGTTAACACCCTTGAAATTGTTCCAGAAAATGAAGTATTTCTCCCAGAAAATTATTGCAATTACACGTTTTGTTATACACATGTTTATTTCCTTTGTGTGTATTGGAACACAAAAAAAAGAAAAAAGGTAAATTGAACATAATTTCACACAAAACCTAACAATGGGCAGGACAAAATTGTTGACACCCTTCCAAAATGCTTGTTCAAACTCACCTGTGGAAAGTAACAGGTGTGGGTAATATGAAAATCACACTTGAAACCAGATAAAAAGGTGAAATGTTATGTAGATATATAATGTTTTACCTAGTGGAAAACTTATTACATACCTAGTTTCCTGATACCAAAAACTCAGGTTTGCAAGAGATGGCAGCCAGAACCATTAAATTGAATGCAGCAGCTCTGTTGTTGCAATGGCCAGGGAGCTTTATATGAAAACTGTGATTGTATGATCTGTAGGGTCTCTGAATTCAGACTCCTACGAAACATTAAAAAGTAACTAATTATTTTTTTTATTTAATTTTTCTCAAAGCATTGCTAAGTTATGGATTTTTGTAACATCTACAATAACTATTTTGATTCCATCTCTGTCAATTTGTATTCTGCAGTGCTGTTTTAATGTCCGCTCATGCTCCTTTAGAAGCTCCTTTCAACAGCTGTTCCACAAAGATCCGTACACTTTACTCATACAATCTTTGTACAGGGATGCCCGTCAGAGAATGGGGTGCGGAGCCAAGAGACTTAGACAGGGAAAGTCGTCCAAATTACAAACTGTCTGAATATAGTGTTCTGATTTTTACTGAGCAGCAGCTGAAAGCAGCTTATAAAGGAGCATAAACTGGGAACTGAAGTACTGTAGCATAGTGTTTGTATAAGTCATACCACCATACTGATCATTAACAAAATTTTCTGTACCAAAACCAATATTATTCCCATATAATGACCATCTAGTGTTAGACTGTAGTTATACAACTGAGCTCTGTACATAGTATATAATGTATAATGTACAGGTAAAGACAGTAACTCACCGGTGAGGACTCCAGTTGAAATAATTAATTTTCTCTCTTCTTCATATAGCATATCTTCATATGACTTTTTCCAGCCTTGACTCTACAAAATTTAACACAGACATCTATGGCTTATAGCTTTTAACGCATCCACCCCACTTTTTCCCCCCAACTTCTACATGAACTTTATAAGGCCATAGTGCCTACCTATGTCATGTCCTACACAGTACCTGTACCTCCTTTTTGTCTCCCCCCACAGTAACTATCCCGCAGCATATGATAGATTACTTGAGAGATGTTCCCCTTTGTGACCCTCTCACATTAGAAATGTTTCCCTGAGTGGCCCCTATACTCTTATAATGTTCATATTCTGGCCCCATAGCTTAAAAATGTCCTCACTGTGGCTATAATAATTTCTGCATTGTGACCATCTACATCAATAATGTCCTCCATTGTGGCATCCATACTGTAGCAATTCCCCACATTGGGACCCCCGCTCACATATTGCTCCCTTGACAAGCAACTTGTCTTATTCCTCCATGGCCCTTAGTGGAATAAGAAATTCGGACCGTTTTTCTGTGTACGAGAAAAATCACTGATGTCTGAATGAGCCCTAAATCTGTGCTGCTTTTACTGTCAAATATGATGGATTCTGTACATATATTTAATTTTGCTAGGAAGTGTTTGTCAATTTTGTTGTCCTCCCAAACCCCACAGTAGTGTACTCTACAGTAGGAATAACTAATCATTAATTATTCTCTAAATTAATACAGGATTACGTAGGAGGAGTGATTGAACAGAAATCATGTGAGCCGAACTCTGTAAACCATGCAGTTTTACTAGTGGGATATCATTTAAAAGGTAATAATAAATCCTAATTAAAGTCGTTATTTCCGAAAATGAGGAGTCCATAACACGCACTGCTGTGTGCATTGCATGTCAGTCTTTTGCTGTGTGTGCCTCTCTTTATGAGAACCATATGTGATGTAGATTGTGCATTATACATTCTAAAGAAGCAGCACTACTGTGCTTAATCTCATCCCCCAGCCTACGATTTTTGTGCGCATGGATAGGCAGTTTTATTGACACCATGTGCCTTTGCCTTTAACCTTATTTTCTGTGTTACTTTTTACTGTGTTTTGTTTTTGATAATAAAATTTCATACTCTTTATAATCTGGTTGATACTTCTAGTCTCTTTTCAGGTACGTATACTGTATTGGAGCTTCCAGTGTCCATATACTTTTTTTTCCATTTGTGGACATATAGCTATGGGATATCTTGGTATCGCTATGTGATGCCTTTAGTTTGGAGGACTTTGATGGCAATAACAATGAGCTAGGAAAGACATAATGTTGAGTACTGAAATAGTTTTGTGCCACGTGAATATGCCAGTTAAATAACGCTTTCAACATTTGATTGCAACAGATAGGTAGTAATACAGCAGCAATCAGAGCTGTATGAAGCAAGTGCCGACTGAACAAAACAGCTGGTACTTGCCTTGCATGGAGTGATCTCAGTTACTAAGCAGACTCCATACACCCCCAGTTCTCATATAGCATCTTTATGCTTTATGATTGCAAAGAGGTTAAGGATCTTTTATGGAGGAGGAGTCACGATTTACCGCAACAGAGAGGAGCCAGAAGACCGCAGCGTCTGATTTCTCCTACTCCTGCACGGATTACAGTAAAAGCACTTCACCTTCTTATTAAACAGTGTAAATTTCTTTTGGCCGTGCAGGGGTTAATGTGCTCAGTTGAGAGCTCCTGGAAGCTTCCATGTGTTAAGACTCAGCTGTGCACTGTTAGCCACTCCCATCTCCTATATAATCTGGGTCCTAGCTACCACTCATTGTCAGGGCTAGCTTATGCTGCATGGCTGGAGGTTGTTGTTGGTTATTATAGAAGAAGGTGTTTGGTGCATTTATCTGTGACTGTTGCTAAGTTTTGAGTAAGTGATAATTCCCTTTCTTCTCCTACTTTGGTTTAACCCCATCCTCCACTCCCCAATGCATTCCTCTGTTATATGTGTCAGTATATTTGTATGTCTGGTATTTTTCATTACCCTTGTTTGTATTACCTTGTTAGTCTGGTTGGTGTATTATGATACATTACTACTCCCCTGTTCCCTGGGTGGGTGAAGGGTACAGACTGAGGGCGGTTTCAGGAGCTAAGACAAGGTACATGGCCCTGGCATCTTCACCATGAAAAGTAATCCGGGGAACAGGGCGAGCTAGTGCGCTCCTTGCGTTAGGGACAGGGAAGGAGCCCCTGATCCCGGGACACCCGACAACAGAGTTGTAACAGGAAGTTAGAAAAAGACTTTAATAACTGTGGCCCTTTACTCCCTTCCCTACAGACAAGCTTTTAACATAAAGTTCAACTATTGTTTGTTGGCTAGGTCTAATTTCTTATATTTGCATATGTTTAGAATTTTTCATCATCCAGTTTTCAAAATTGACATTAGCGATATTAGCATGGTTCGATAATTTGCTTATTTTAGCCAAGGAGGCTCACTTACAATATGCAAGATAAAACATAAACTAAATCTTATATATTTTTTTTTTTACTAGATCAGAAACAACCGCATTGGATCTTAAAAAACAGCTGGGGAGAAGATTGGGGCGAAAAAGTATGTATTAGTTGTACTATTAGGCTACTTTAAGATGTTAATAAAGCTGTGTGGCTTTTGGGTCTTACTTTGACAGTGTTCAAAGTAAAAAAAAATTCTGAACTTTGTAATGACTGGGGACAAATGATTTCATATTTTAATAAATCGGATTTTTATAGATGTGACAATTTTAAATATTTTTTTATTTCTAACTGATGAGGTGTGAGTCAATTTTTATGATCTTTTTTTATGATATTACAATTTATTTTTGCAGTACCCTTTAGGGGACGCTTGCTCACTTGTTCTATATACTGGAAAACTTTGGCATTTAGAACAAGCCACAGAAGTACTAAGATGGTGAAAAGTTTCTTCATCGGGCTTCTGGCTCCCATGGTAATCCATCGGCAACCGGCGATCGTGCTGTAGGGTAGTGATGGGTGCCAAAGCAGATTTAATGGCACAACTTAAAGGCGGTGGTCAGTGATTGACAGCAACATTTAAGGGTAAAAGCAGCAGCGATCTGAGCAGACATCAATACTACAGCCAACCACAGCTCGCCCATCCATACCCGCTCCATGACAGATATATGTCGTGGCAGTTGAAGGGGTTAAATCCTGGTAAATTATTGCTGAAATTAATTATTTTTATAGGCATAGCTATTTGGCTAAATTTAGTGTGTGAACTGATAGGTATGTAAAACAAGGAGGTAGCGATCTACAAATCTCATCATATGAAACAGAAAAACTTATCAAAAGCAAAATTAAGAACACTGCATGTAAGGGCTCATTCACATCAGTTTTTCTAGTACAAGTTTTATCCGTGTTTTTCACAGATAGAACTCGTACCTATTATAGTCTTTGGAGCTGTTCGCTTGTTCATGTATTTTTGTGGACCAATCTGAGTTTCAGAACCAACTTGCCAATGCAAGTCTATGGATCTGTGGGAAAAAAATAAAATCGGACAGCGCGTTGATGCTATTCATTTTTCACGAACTGTTTGCATACAAGACTTTTCCCAGGCACCACCCCTTCTCTGGAACTCTCTACCCCAACATATCAAACTCTTACCTACCGTGGAAACCTTCAAAAGGAACATGAAGACCTACTCCATCCGACAAGTCTACAACCTGCACTAACCACCGATCCACCAAACCGCTGCACGACAAGCTCTACCCTCACCTACTGTACCCTCACCCATCCCTTGTAGACTGTGAGCTCTCACGACCAGGGTCCTCTCTCCTCCTGTACCGGTCTGTCACTCGTTTTGTTCAAGATTACAGTACTTGTTTTTTGTTATGTACACCTCTTTGCACATAAATAATAATAGCAGAAGGTTAAGAAACCTCCATCAGTTTTCCTTTTTCATTCTAAAAAAAAGTGAAGATGCTCTGATGGTAAAAACAGACACTGACCAAACTCGGATGACCCTCAAAAACTGATAAAACTCAGACCGTGTTTTTGCGTACGAGAAAAATCACTGATGTCTGAATGAGCCCTTAACATTTATCTGTCTACTTCTGCATGCTATGCTATTTTTACTATCAGTCAAACATGATGGATTCTGCCATGGTGGATCGGCATGAAGACTCCAACACGGATTTTAATAGAACCTTGAATGTTGGTATGTTACAGTAACATGAATACTAATCGTTGTTCTCTCTTTTACAGGGATTTTTAAACTCCATTTTGGGTCAAACATGTGTGGCGTTACATCTTGGCCTCTAAGTGCTGTTGTGAACAACGCGGGATCCGGGTCTTACACATGTCCACCCTAACAACGTCTGCTTCAATTTCGAATCCTGTGCTGCGCTAAAGGGGCAATTGGCAACCAACAACCAATCGAAGAGGAAGAATGTCGTAAAATAATAAAAGCATTACTTAACTGGTAAACGGCCTTGTGCTCCACTGCTGGGTGTTCGTTTAGTGTGCAGCCAGCAATTACATCACATCCACACGTGACTGCTGCAGCCAATCATTGCGTCACAGGGGAGTGACCGCTGCGGCTGGTGATTGGCTGCAGCACAGTAATAAAACTAGAATGGAGAGCAGTTCTGGAGCAGCAAGTAATTTACCAGGTAAGAAATTATTATTTTATGGCAACCCCCAACCTCATTTTGTTATTGCAAGACAGCCACTTTGTTGGCAATTAGGAAAATACTCTTGTATGGAACTTAGTAATTCATGCTGTAACTTACAGGATTTGTTTCTGTTAAATATACAAAGATTTATTGTATTGCATTATATTAAACCTGCTCATGAGGAATCAATGTGGGAAAATATTAGAGCATTTCTATTAAACAAAAAATAAATAAAATAAAATTGCCTTTTGTTCTGTATGTTTCCAAAAATTTGAATGACCGCCAATATAGCCATTGCTATATCCCTCATACAATGTGATTCAGTTTGTAACTAGATTGATTTATCATTCAGATTTTAACAGTCCTCAACTTTTAGGGTTAATTTATTATTTTTTTTTTAAGCACCATGTGTCTATGAAGGTGCTCTGGTCAGATGAGACCAAAGTAGAACTTTTGGGGGGACAAATGTAAAACGCAAAGTGGGGCAGAAAACTAACACTGCACATTACCCTAAAAACACCATCCCTACCATCAAACATGGTGGTGGCAGCAGCATGATGTGGGGAGGTTTTTCTACAGCAGGGAAGCTGGTCAGGATTGATGAACAGATGGATGGAGCTAAATACAGGCCAATCCTGAAGGAAAACCTGTTATAGGCTGCAAAAGACTTAAGACTGGGGTGTAGGTTCACCTAGCAGAACAATGGCACTAAACATCTTGCTAGGCTACAATGGAATGTTGTTTTAAATCAAGGCTTATTCATTTGTGTGAATGGACCAGTCCCAGTCCAGATAGACATAAATCCAGTTGAGAATCTGTGGTAAGACTTGAAAATTGTTGTTCACAGACATCTCCATCCAATCTCACTGAGCTAGAGCGAATGTACAAAGAAGAATGAGCAACATTTTCAGCCTCTAGATGTGCAAATCTGGTAGAGACAGACCCCAAAATCTTGCAGCAGTAATTGGAGAGAAAGTTGGTCTTACAAAGTATCAGACTACAGGGGGCTGAAAACGATTGCGCGCTTCATATTTATATTTTTTAAATATTTAGAAAACCATTTATTTCCTTTACACTTCCTAAATACTTACTACTTTGTGGTGATATAGCACATAAAATCCCAATGAAATACATTTAAGTTTGTGGGTGTAACGTGAGAAAGTGTGGAAAAGTTCACGGGGTATGAATACTTTAAGGCACTGAATATCAAGCTGCTGCGGCAATTTTGGGATTTAGAGGCTTTCTGGTGTTTAAGTGGTTATATAAAGTTCTATGCCACATGAGTTAGCTCTTCCATTTGGTAAATCATCGATTGGAGATGATCCATGTTATATACCAGGTATTCTGTTAAGGTGATTCAACAACATGTAATAGGGCTTCCATCGGCAGAAGTGGCACATGCCACTCTGCCTAACAGGTCCCAGGGACATCTGTTTTCAACCACTCTCATATACAGTGATCTAACCTTTGCGGCAGACACCCCCAAGGTAGAGTTACAAGGATTAGCTGCTGAGCGGGCACAGAAGTTGAGGTTAGAATAGTCAGCAAGGTCAGAAAAAGAGAGGTGAACAGGGGAGTACAAGAAGAAACGAAGAAGATTCCAGCTTCCAAAGCTTTGACAAAGACCTTTTTAGGTCGAAACGCGTTGCTGTTTGGCTGTTGTGCATACCTTCCGCTGATGCGTTATGGAGGACACCGTTTTTTGAATAACTTATTCTTGGATTCAATAAAGACATACTTTTTTATGGAAGCTGGAATCTTCTTTGTTTCTTCTTGTGCTGCACGTCTTGGTCTGGACTCTGGATTCCGAGCTCCGGTGGCTGGTTTGGTGAGCTGGCAGGGGTTTCTGCTCCATATTCATTGCACTACTATATGAACAGGGGAGTAGCCTGGGTCAAGTTGAAAGTATCAGACAGAAGGGTCAAAAAGTAGGTATCAAAAATTCCATTGTCATATCTAATCAGGGGTCCTTGGGGTTACTTAGCAGAGTATCAATTAGGTTAAAGAGCAATGTGAATAAGTACGGTAAGTGACATTGAACAGGTGTCACAAGATTTAAAACCGGGAACAACGCAGCTCCATAGGCCGCCGAACAAGTCCTGCCACTGGTTCACCGAACAGCCCAGTTAATGGCGAGTTATGAAAACCTAATTTACAGATATTACAAACAAGAAGCTAAATAGATGGACAGCAATCAGACGGCCCAACAAGAGGAGACTCTCCGCATGGCCCAAAAGGAAGAACATCACTAACAGTACCTAACAGAGAAGTAATATTGAGCATCAGTTGGGTGTCCATCAATGACAACATAGCCGCCACTATGGCTGTCAGCCCCACTCACGGAGTAACTGCACCTGACAGTGGATGTAGACTGTGCTAAAACTGGATAAAATCAGTTTGGTACAGTTAGGGTAAGTTCACACAGGGCGTTTTTGCTGCTTTTTTTTCTGCAGCAAAACCTGATTTCTTGGCAGGAAAGAAGCTGCGGCAAAAATGCAGGTCGCCATTTTGTGCCTCTTTGTGCATGCTAATAAAGTTGAGTGCCCCGGAGGGAAAAAAAAAAAAAAACTTCCTGTAGAACAAAAGCCAGCAATTCAAGTGCCGCTACAGTAAAATCACACTGACAGGTTAGAATAGCAAGAATAGAATACAGATAGAATAGAATACAGACAGAATAGAATAGAATACAGATAGAATAGATAGATAACCTACGGTAACCTCTTCACTGGCATTTTCCCACGGTCCAGAGGTAACCTCAGGTCAGGCTGTGAGGTCACCACTAGTCACTGATGCTGCGCCGGCAGCATCTCCTCATTCACCAGTGGTTTACAGCCGGGGCGGTCGCATCTTGGCACCATCCTGGTTGTAAACTGTATATCCCCCAGATATGGATTGCGGCATGGCACACAACAGCGGACAGGTATGGTATATTGTTGGCTTATTATTTTATTTTTATTACAGGAGAACGAGGGCTTCGCTGGGATTAGGAGTATAATAAAGATGGGAAAACTGTTGTATTTTATTTCAAATAAAGGACTTTATTCTGGCTGTGTCTTTATTTACCATGTAAACAACTTTAGGATTAGTAAAGGATGGGTGTCTTACAGACGCTTCTCCATTACTAAGCAGTGGGCTTGATGTCACCGGTGACATCAACCCCACAAATATGAACCCCACTTGCCACTGCTACAGGGCAAGTGGGAAGAGTCGGGCAAAGCGCCAGAATTGGCGCATCTAATAGTGTTCCTTTTTTGGGCAGCTACGGGCTGCTATTTTCTGGCTGGGAGGGGGGTTAATATCCATGGCCCCTTACCAGCCAGAGAATACCCACCCCCAGTTGTGAGCTTTAGCAAGGCTGGTTGTAAAAAATGGGGGGGACCCCACGTTTTTTTTTTTTATTATTTATTTAAAATAATTTAAAAAAAGCGTAGGGTCTTCTCTATTCTTGATAACCAGCCTTGCTGAGCTGACAGCTGAGAGTTGCAACCCCCAGCTGTGAGTTTTGTTTGTCTGGTTTTCAAAAATAGGGGAAGACCCATGACGTTTTTTTTTTTTTAATTATTTATTTACAGCACAGGAGCCGGCTAATAAATAATCCATCCGCCGCTCCTGCTCTCACTGTAATTAGCGGTAGCAGGTGTCAGATGATGGGATCAGTAGTCCCATCAGCTGATACCAGTAACCAGAGGTAAACTTCATACCTCCGATCACAACTGAGCGCTCCTGCTGTCTTTTGACAGCGTGGGAACCACAGCTCTCTGACCGGCGGGGATGATTTCACCGCTGATCAGAAGTGGTGTTTGCGGCGCTGTCATGCATATGACAGCGTGTCAAACACTGTATTGTTGGACCCCCCATTTAAGTGAATGGGGTTCGGGTCCGCTCTGCCGGATGACAGGTTGTATGGAATCATCATGCAGCCTGCCATCTAGATGTAGCAGAGCCGAAAGAGGTCACATCCGGCTGTCCTTGACTTTTCTACAGCAAATATGCTGCAAGAAAAGTCAACCTGCGTATTTGCAGCGTTTTTTTCACTATCCATTAAAGTAAATGGGTGAAAAACGCTGCAAAGCACAAAATCCTGATAACAAAAAAAACAATGCGTGTATGAGATTTCTGAAATCTCATAGGCTTTGCTGGTAATGGAAAAAGCAGATGAAAATTAGCATAAAAAACGCAGCAAAAAAATGCTGCAAAAACGCCAAGTGTGAACATACCCTTAGACCAGGTTTCCACAATGAGTATGTGGTGCGTTTTGGATACTGCAGATTTTCTGAGGAATTTTTGCATCAATTAGCTAAATTGAGTTACTTGCGTTCTTTAATTGCCTCTTTCATTAATTAATTTTTATCATACGGTAATTTTTCTCCTGTGGTGTTTTATATAGAACTTGGCTTGCCAAAAAGAAACAAACTGCTTTGCTTTGGAAACTTTTTTTTTGCTGAATTACCTAGCTTTCTCACTATTATTTGCATTATAAGTAACCTGCAGAATAGATGTGTTTTTTTTCCATTGCCGGAAACTAAAAGAAAAAAAACCTAATAATTACTACATCTCATTCAAGTCTATGAGGAACATCTGCAAATAAAATGCAGAACACAAAAGAAATTAAAATGCTGAGACACTGAGTGCCTGTTTCATCAAAGCTTGCAAGCAAGAATTATTCATAAAAAGCTTTGCTAAATAGCACAATTTTGGCACAACGTGAGGCTGCCCTAAAATTTAGCGACTTTTGGTAGCAACGCCATTTTAGTCCAGGTAGGACGAACGGATGGCAACCACAAATCATCAACTTCATGATGAATGGTGGAGTTTCTTAAGCGACAAATCTTACTCCTCTTCCTGACTGAAGAGGCATGAAATTTGATTTCCCGTTGAATTCAAAGAAGAAAATCAAAACGGATAGAATAGGAACCCATTATAGTCTATGGTGTTATTAACTTGTCCGGATTCAACCCCAAATTTTACAATCATGACCACTGTCACTTTATGGGGTAATAACTCTGGAACACTTCAATGGATCCCACTGATTCTGAAATGGTTTCTTCGTGACATATTGTACTTCAGGTTAGCGGTAAAATTTCTTCGATATGACTTGCATTTTTTGGTGAAAATATCAGAAATTTGGTGAAAATTTTGGAAATGTCACAATTTTCAAACTTTTTATTCTTATTCCCTTAAATCAGAGAGTGATGTCACACAAAATGGTTAATAAATAACATTTACCATATGTCTACTTTACATCTGCATCATTTTTGAAACATAAAAAAAAAATTAAGAAGTTAGAAGGGTTAAAAGTTGATCAGCAATTTCTAATTTTTCCAACAAAATGTACGCCCGACCGGTACATTCACTATAATGAGGTAGCAGTTACTCTGGACTCTGTCTGGCCTCTGTTGAGTGTTTTCCTTCCTTTCAGAAGTGAACAAAACTGTGGCCGACGGCACTTTTATGCACGCTTAAAAAGATAGACACCGCCAGATCAAAGGCCTCCATCTGCCTCATTATAGGGAATCTTCCACCAAGGGTTCCGTCTGAATCACGTATTTCAGTGATTTACACAGAAACTCCGGTGTAAGCGCTCAGCGCAGAGCGCAGGATAAATGTGAGCTGAGCTTAACTGCTAATTTTGGGAGGCAGAATGAACAAATCAACAGCAAGTGAAGAATTGATTTTATTTATTTTTTACGCCGTTCCTCGTGCGGTATAACTGATTAGACTACTTCATTCTTCAGGTCGGTGCAATTACAGTGATACCAGATTTATATCAAGTTTGTTATGTTTGGCTGCTGTCAAACACTAAAAGACACTTTTTTTTGCAAGAACAAGTTTTTGCATCTTCATATTTTGAGAGCTATAATTTTTCCATATTTCTAACGACAATCATATTTTTTTTTGTGGAACGAGTTATTTTTTTGGTACCATTTTCGGTCACAACGTTTTTTGATCACTTTCTATTCCGATTTTTTATGCCGTTCACCGGGTCGTAAAATTGGTAAGGCATCTTTATTCTTTAGGTCAGTACGATAACAGCGATACCATATTTATATAATTTTATTTTTATGTTTTGGCGCTTTCACACAATAAAAACTATTTTATACAAAAAATAATTATTTTTCCATCGCTTTATTCTGAGAGGTATAACTTTCTTATTTTTCCACTGATGGAGATGTATGATGGCTTGTTTTTTGCAGGACAAGATGACAATTTCAGAGGTACCATTTTTATTTCCAAGCTCCTTTTTGATTGCATTTAATTCTACTTTTTCTTTGGTAGTATAATGAAAAAGCAGTGAGTTTTCACTTTATTTTTTTTTTACTTTGATCACTCACTAGTGTGAGTTTAATAGGTCAGGTCGGGTTGTTCAGGACACGACAATACAAAATGTGTGCTTTATTTATTTATTTTTTACATAAAAATACTTCTTTATGGGTGCAATACATATATACACATTTTTTTTTAAATATTTTTAAAATTTTCTTTTTTACCTCGTCCCTCTATGGGACTTTGACTTTCAGCAGTCTGAATCGCTGTTATAAAGCTAGCAATGCAATGCTCTATATCGGTCAGTGCTCTGCACATGGTTTAAGGGGCTTTCTGTAGCCTCGTGATGCAAAAGTCATCATGACGACCTTGGGTTACTATGGCAACAATCGGCCCTCACAATGACGTCACAGGGGCACCAATCGGAAGGGAGAGGGAGCCCCTTCCCTCTCTTCTAAATGCTGCGATCGATATTGATCACAGTATTAAGGGAGTTAAACTGCCAAGAGCAGTAAGGGCACTGCTCCTGGCAGTGAGAGCCTGGTGTCAGCTGTGATGGGCGCTGAACACCCGGCGGCGATTGCACGCGCACAGCTGCTGTGCGCCATTGCCAGGATATATATGAACACTTCATTGGTCGGGAAGTCCTTCCCTTTCATGATGTACATATACTTCAAATGTTGTGAATGGGTTGAGGCCCGTTTTTGCCTTTAAGGACCAAGCAATTTTCTTTGCTTCAAGAGCTGGTAAGGAAGATCAGAACCAATTTCAGAAAGTATCAATTTAACTAAAGTAGTGTAGTTTAGAACTATTTTCAGCAGATGTGTTTGGAAAATAAACAGTAAGTGAATATAAAAACCAGTCCTGCTATAAACATATCTACCTTAAAATAAGAAAATATAAGGTGTTATGAATGTGCTAGAGATGGTTTCTGAGCAGAGGCTCCCTCTGGTGGTTACAGACAGTACTGAACCTTTCAGCGAGGAGTGGCAATCTGGGATCACGGATTGGTCTGATATAAGGGAGGTTCCCTCCCATTATGGTTGCCGGTGATCAATTGTTCTTGTCTCAATTGTGGTTCCTGGTTCATTTGGAAGTTTGCTGGAGCCTTGCCTGCATCTCCTGCTTTCAGATAAGATATTTTTTGCTTTTCTTATTGTGCTTGCTTTTTGCATGGTTTTCTGCACTTTTGTGGAGGTCAGCCAGGTCCCCTCCTGGGGCCTGAGCTCCTCACAGTTTATCTGCAGCCACTGTTATTTGCTCATTTGCTTTTTCCTGTTTTTTTCAGCGGCTGCGGCTTGGTTTTTGTTCACACTGAGATGTGATTTAGTGGGTGGCGAGATCGTGTGATCTCAGTATTTTTCTAATCAGAATTGTTGGATTTTTGTAGGGTTTTCTGGGTTGCAGAAAGTAATCTCTCCTGTCCTATCCTATTTAGTCAGCTTGTGGCCCCAGCGTTTGCTCAGTCTATTTTCTGCCTATGTTTGTATTTTCATCTTGTCTAGCCGCCATTATATGTTTGGGGGCTTCCTATTTTCTTTGGGGATCTGCTCCGGGGCAGATAGCTTTCATCTTTCTGCCTTTAGGTGTAGTTATCTCTCAGGCTGTGACGAGGCGTCTAGAATCAACGTAGGAACGCTCCACGGCTACCTCTAGTTGTGTCATTAGTTTAGGAATCTGCAACCCATCAGTTACCAACATCTCAGGTGTTCGGCTGCCCTGCTGTTGTTCCTGTCCTCCTAAGCTAACGAATCATTTTCTAGATGGGGTATATAAGTTTGTGCTCTTTGGTCTATACTTTTCTTTGCGGGATGGTGGCCTGACCGCGGCCTTTGGCATCTAGGTGGGTGGGGCCTTGTGGGTAGGCTGATAAAGTATTTTGTTGTGTATGTGTGTTGTTTTTTTCTTTATATAGGTTTGTTTATCGTATTAGTTTGTGGTTTTCGGTGTGGTGTCTTGGTTGTTGATGTTGATTTTTGTATTTCCCAATTGTTGGCGTTTTGAGATGTTGTTGAACTTATGTTTTTTGGTTTGTTTGTTTTTTGTTTTTGTGTTGGGTGCTTTGTTGGTTTGGGGGTTTTGTCTTTGTTTTGTTATTGGTATGTTTTTGGTGATTGGTTCTGTATTTGGTGTTTGTATGTTTGGTTTTGGGGCTATTTTCTGTGTTTTCTGTTTTGTGTGTTTCTGTTTTTTGCTATTTTATGTTGTGATTGTGTATTTTTTGTTTGTTGGTTTTGCTTTTGATTGTTTCTTTTTTCTTGTTTTGTGTTGTTGTTGTTATGTGTGTTGATGTTTTTTTTTTTGGATGTGGGGGTTTTGTGTTCTATTTGGTTGGTTGTTTTTGTTGTTTTGTGGTTTTTTATTTGATCGTGGTGTTATATGATGTCTTTTTGTCTTATTTTTCTTGATGGGGGTGGGTTGTATATGGGATATATGTTGTGTCTGGTTTTTGTATTTGGTATTGGTGTTTGTTTGGGATTGTTTGTTGATTGTGTGGTTTTGTTTTTTGTGGTGTTTTTATGTGATCTGTTGTGGTTTTTTTTTTTTTGTTGTTTGTGGGTTTTATTTATAATTTTGTATTGTTTATGATTGTGTTGGTTGGGTGATGGGATGTGTAGTTTTGTTCTTTGCTTGGTTAATGTTTTGCTGGTTGGAGTTTGGTTTTTCGGTGTGGTTTGTTTTGTGTGATTGATTAATTTCTTTTGTTTTTTGTAGGATTGTTATTTGTTGATAAATGCTGGATTGTAATTTTTTTGTTTTTGATTGGTGAAGTGTGTTTGTGTGCTTTGTTATTTGTTTGTGGTTTTGTTGATTTTTTGTTTATTTTTGTTGGTTTGGATCTTGTTCGTTGGGATATATGGGGATTTGTTTTTGTGGTTGAGTACTTGTTTGTTTTGGTTATGGTTTGTTGTTGAATATGTCTGATTTGTATTATATTATTAAATATATAAAATAATAAATTTAAAAATCATATATTATCATATATAATATACAATTATTATAAATATAACTTATAGTTAAAAAATTTAATAATAAACTATAATAATAATATAAACCATAAATATAAAATATTAAATATTAAATAAACAAATATATTAAATAATATTAATATATCTCCGGTTATTTAACCCTTTTAATGCTGCGTTCAAATATTGGCCACTACATCCGTGTTGACAAGGATAGAGGGCTGGAAAAATTTAAAGCCATAGAAAGTGAAAATTGTTGCTCAAACTTTTTTACCCTTAATTGTTATGTTTCGGTAGCTGAGGAGGACAGGAACAACAGCAGGGCAAGCCGAACACCTGAGTGTTGGTAACTGATGGGTTGCAGATTCCTAACTTATGACACAACTAGAGGTTGCCGTTGGAGCGGTCCTACGTTGATTCTAGACGGCATCGTCACAGCGAAGTGTTAACTACACCTAAAGGCACAAAGATGAAAGCTATCTGCCCCGGAAGCAGATCCCCAAAAGAAATTAGGAAAGCCCCCAACAAACATTTAATGGCGGCTAGACAAGATGAAATACTAACATAGGCAGAAATTATAGACTGAGCAAACGCTGGGCGCACTCTGATGGACTTAAATAGGATAGGACGGGAGAGATTACTTTCTGCAACCCAGAAAACCCTACTTAAATCCAACAATTCTGATTAGAAAAATACTGAGATTCACACGATATCGCCACCCACTAAATCACATCTCAGTTGTGAACAAATAACCAAGCCGCAGCCGCTGAACAAAACAGAAAAAGCCAAAAGAGCAAGTATACAGTGGCTGTGCAGATAAACTGTGAGGAAGCTCAGGCCCCAGGAGGGGACCTGGCTGACCTCCACAAAAGTGCAGAAAACCATGCAAAAAAGCAAAGCACAATTAAGAAAAGCCAAATAAATAGCTTATCTGAAAGCAGGAGATGCAGGGCAAGGGCGCTCAGCAAACTTCCAAATGAACAGGAACCACATAGAGGACAAGAACAATTGATCACCGGCAACCTAGTGGAGGGAACCCTCCCTTATATCAGACCTATCCGTGATCCCAGATTGCCACTCCTCGACTGAAGGTTCGTACTGTCTGTATCCACCAGAGGGCGCCTTGCTCTGAAACCCTTCTCTTGCACATTCATAACACCTTATATTTTCTGTATTTTAAGGTAGTTTAAAAAACCCCAAAAAAAATTTTTTAAAGAAAAAAAGAATTTTTAAAAACCCCCCCCTTTTTTTTTTTTTAAAAAAAAATTTTTAAAAAAAAAAAGAAAAGGAAAAACCGGGGGGAAAAAAAAAAGGGGGGGAAAAAAAAAGGGGGGGGAAAAAACCCCCAAAAAAAAAAATTTAAAAAAAAAACCCCGGGGGGGGGGGTTTTTTTTTTGGGGGGGGGGGGGGGGGGGGGGGGTTTTTGGGGGGGGGGAAAAAAATTTAAAAAAAAGGGGAAAAAAATTTTTAAAACCCCTTTTCCCAATTGCCACCCCCCCTTTTTTTTTTAAAAAAAAAATTAAAAAAAAAAAAGGGCCCAAAAAAAAATTTTTTTAAAAAATTTTTTTTTTGGGGGGGGGTTTTTTTTTTTGGGTTTTTTTAAAAAAAACCCCTTTTTTTGGCCCCCCCCCCCTTTTTTTAAAAAAAAAATTTTTAACCCCCCCTTTTCCCCCCAAAAAAACCCCCCCGGGGGGGGGGAAAAAAAAGGGGAAACCCAAAAAAATTTTGGGGGGAAAAAAGGAGGGTTTTAAAAAAAATTTTTTTAAAAAATTTTTTTAACCCCCCCCCCTTTTTTCAAAAAAATTTAAAAAATTTTGGGTTTTTTTTAAAAAAATTTTTTTTTGGGAAAAAAAGGGGGGCCCCCCCCTTTAAAAACCCCCCCCCCTTTTGGGGGCCCGGTTTTCCCAAAAAAAAGGGGGGAAAAAAAACCCCGGGGGGGGGTTTTAAAAAAGGGGGAAAAAATTTTTTTTTTTGGAAAAAAAAATTTTTTTAAAAAAAAAAAAAAAAAAAGGGAAAAAAAAATTTTAAAAAAAAAAAAAAAAGGGGGTTTTTTTTTCCCCAAAAAAATTTTTTAAAAATTTTTTTTTTCCCCCCTTTTTGGGAAGGGGGGAAAAAACCCCGGAAAAAAACCCCAAAATTTTAAAAAAAAAATAAAAAAAAGGAAAAAAATTTTTTTTTCCCAAAAAATTTTTTAAAAAGGAAAAAAAGGGAAAAAAAAAAGGGCCCTTTTTTTTTTTAAAAAAAAAATTTTCCTTTTTTTTTAAAAAAAAAAAGGGCCGGGGGAAAAAGGGGGAAAAAAAAATTTTTTTTAAAAAAGTTTTTTTTCCCCCCAAAAAAAAAATTAAAAAATTTTGGGGCCCTTTATTTTTAAAAAAAAAGGAAAACCTTTTTTTCCCAACCAAAAAAAAATTTTTTTTAAAAAAAAAATTTTAAAAAAAAAAATTCCAAAAAAAAAACCCCCCAAAAAAATTTTTTTTTTTTAAAAAAAAAAAAAATTTTTTTAAAAAAAATTTTCAAAAAAAAAAATTTTTTGGGGGAAAAAAAATTTTCCCAAAACCCATAAATGGGGGGGGGGGGGGGGGTTTGGTTTTTTAAAAAGGGCAAGAATTCCCCTTAAAAAAAGGGGGGAAAAACCGGTTTTTTTTTTAAAAAAAAAAAATTTTTTACCCGGGGGGGTTTTTCCCCTTTTTACTCCCCCCCAAATAAATTTTTTTTTGGGGTTTTGGGGCCCCCAAAAAAAAAAACCAAAAAAAAAAAAAAAAAAAAAAAATTTGAAAAAAATTTTGGGCCCCCCCAAAAAAAGGGGGCCCCCCCCCAAAAAAAAACCCTTTTTTTTTTTTAAAAAATTTAAAAGGTTTTTTTTTTTTTTTAAAATTCCCTTTTTTTTTTTTGGAATTTTTTAAAAAATTTTAATTTTTTTTTTATTTTTTGGGGGAAAAAAAAAAAAAATTTTTGCGGGGTTTTTTTTTAAAAAAAGGGAAACCCAAAAAAAATTTTCCAAACCAATGGTTTTTTTTTAAAAAAGAAAAAAAAAACCCCGGGGAAAAAAAAATATTAAAAAATTTTTTTTTTTTAAAAACCTTTTTTAAAAAAAAAAAAAATTTTAAAACCAAAATTAAAAAAAAAAAAAAAAAACCCCCCCCCCCCCAAAAAAACTTTTTTTTGGGGAAAAATTTTTTTTTTTTAAAAACCCTTTTCCAAAAAAATTTTTTAAAAAAAATTTTGGGGGGGTTTTTTTTTTTTTTTCCCTTTTTTTTCCCCTTTTTAATGGAAAAAAACCCGAAAAGCCCCCCCTTTTTTTAAATTTTTGGGGGCCCCCCCAAAAAATTGCCTTTTCCCCCTTTTTTTTGGGGGGTTTTTTGGGGGGGTTCCTTTTCCCAAAAAGGGGGGTTTGGGTTTTTTTTTGGGGGGGGGAAAAAACGGGGAAATTAAATTGGGGGCCCCCCCTTTGTTGGCTTGAAATTTTCCCCGGGGGGGGGTTTTTTTTTCCCCTTAAAAAAAGGGGCCCCCCCTTTTTTTTTTGGGGGGGTTTTTTTGGGGGGGTTTTTTTGGGGGGTTTCCCTTTGGGCCCCGCCCAATTTTTTTTTGGGAAAGGCCGGCGGGGGTTTTTTTTTTAAAAAGGGGGAAAAATTTTTTTTTAAAAATAAAAATTCGGGTTTTTTTTTGTTTTTTTTTTTCCCCCGGGTTGGGGTTGGGGTTTTTGGGGGGGGAAAAGGTTTTTAAAAAAAAAAAATTATTTAAATTTTTTAAAAAAAAAAATTTTTTAAAAATTTTTTTTTAAACCCAAAAGGGGGGGGCCCCGGTTTTTGGGGGGGAAAAAAAAAAAAAAATTTTTTTAAAAAAAAAGGGGAAACATTAAAAAACCTTTTTTAAACCCCCAAACCCCTTTGGTTTTCCCGGGGGCCATTTTGGGGGGGGGGGAAAAACCCGGGGGGGGAAAAAAAAATTTTTCCAAAAACCCCCCCCTTTTCCAAAACCAAAAAAACAGGGAAAAAACCCCCAAAATAAAGAAAAAAAAAAAATTTTTGGGGCCCCAAAAAAACCCTTTCCCCCCGTTTTTTAAAAAAAAAAAAAAAAAAAAGGGGGTTTGGCCCCCCAAATTTATTTTCCGGAAAAAAAACCCCGGGGGGGGGCCCCCGGCAAAAAAAAAAGGGGGGTTTTTTTAAATTTTTTTTTTTTTTTAAAAAATTTTTTTTTTAAAATTGGAAAAAAAAAAATTTTTTTTTTTTTTTTTTTTAAAAATTTTTTTAAATTTTGGGGTAAAAAAGGGGAAATTTTTTTTAAAATTTTTCCCTTTTTTTTTTTAAAAAAAATTTTTTTTCTAAAATTTTTTTTTTTTTTTGGGGCCCAAAAAAAAAAGGGAAAAAAATTTTTTTAAAAAAAAGGGCCTTTTTCCCCAAAATTTTTTAAAAAAAAAAAAATTTTTGGGGGGGGGTTTTTTTTTTTGGGGTTTCCCAAAAATTAAAAAAAAGGGGGGCCAACCCCCCCTTTTTTTTCCCAATGGGGGGTTTTGTCAGGGCCCCCCCCTTTTTTAAATTTTTTTTTGGGGGAATTTTTTTTCCCGGGGGGCCCAAAACCCTTTTGGGGGGGCCCCTTTGGTTTTTTTTTAAAAGGGGGTTTTTCCCCCCGGGGGGGGGGGGGAAAAATTTTCCCCCCCTTTTTTTCCCTTTTTGAAAAAAAGGAAAACCCCCAAAAATTTTTTTTTAAAAAAAATTGTTTCCCCAAACCCCCCCCCCAAAAAAAAAAAAATTTTTTTTTTTAAAATTTTTTTTTTCCCAAAAACCCCTTTTTTTTTGGGGGGGCCCCCCCGGGGGGGGGCCCCCCCCAAAAAAACCCCCGGCCAGGTTTTTTTGGGGGAAAAGGGTCCCCAAGTTTTAAAAAAAATTTCCCTTTTTAAAAAATTTTTTTTAAAATTATAAAAAAAAAAAAAATTTTTTTTTTTTTTAAAAAAAAAAAAAACCCCCCCCCCAAAACCTTTTTTTAAAAAAGGGTTTTTTTAAAAACCCCCAAAAAGGTTCCCCCTTTTTTCCCCCCCTTTTTTTCCCAAATTTTCCCCCAAAAATTTTTTTAACTTTTTTTTTTTTTTTTTAAAAAAAAAAAAATTTTTTTTTTTTTTTTTTTTTTTTTTTTTTTTTTTTTTTTTTTTTTTTTTTTGTTTTTTTTTTTTTTTTTTTTTTTTTTTTTTTTTAAAAGGAAAAAAAAAAAAAACCCCCAAAAATTTAACCCCTTGGGGGGGGGGCCCCCCCCCCGGGGAAAAAACCCAAAATTTAACCCGTTTTTTTCCCCCCCAACCCCAAAAAATTTTTTTGGTTTTTTTTTTAAAAATTTAAAATTTTTTTTAAAAGGAAAAAAAGGGGGGCCAAAAAAAAAAAAAAACCCCCTTTTTTTTCCCCCCGGGGTTTTTTTAAAAACCCTTTTTTTTTTTTTTTGGAGGGGGTTTTTCCGGGGAAAAACCTAAAAAAAACCCATTTTTTTAAAAAAAGGGAAAAAAGGGGGGGGGGTTTTTTTTTTCCCTTTTAAAATTTTTTTTTCCTTTTTGGGGGGGTTTTTTTTTCCCAAAAAAAAAGGGTTTTTTCCCCCCCCTTTTTTTTAAAAAAAAAATTTTTTTTTTCCCCCCCCCTTTTTTGGGGGGGAAAAAAAAAAAAAAAACCGGTTTCCAAATTTTAACCCCCTTTTTGTTTTTAAAATTTTTTTAAAAAAACCCCCGGGGCCCCCCTTCCCCCGGGGGGGTTTTTTTAAAAAAGGGGGTTTTTTTTTTTGGGAAAATTTTTTCCCCCTTTCCCGGGGAAAAAAAAACCCCCCCCCAAAAGAAATTGCCCAAAAAAAATTTTAAAAAAGGGGGGGTTTTTTTAATTTAAAAAAATTTTTAAAGGGGTTTTTAAAAATTTTAGGGGGCCCCCCCGGGGTAAAAAAGGGGGGTTTTAAAAAAAAATTTTTATTTTTTTTTTTTGGGAAAGGGTTTTTTTTAAAAAAATTTTTTTGGGGGGAAAAAAAAAACCCCCCCCTTTTTTTTTTTTTTAAAAAACCCTTTTTTGGGGTTTTTAAAAAATTTTTTTGGGGGAAAACCAAAATTTTTTAAAAAATTTAAAAGGGGGCCCTTTAAAAAAAAAAGGGGGGGTTTTTAAAAAAAAAAAAAAATTTTTTTTTATTGTTTTTTTTTTCCCAATTTTTTTTTGGCGGAACCCCCCCCCCCCAAAAGGGTTTTTTAAAAGGAAACCCGGGGAAAAATTTTTTTAAATTTTTGGGCCAAAAAAAAAAATTTTTTAAAAGGGGGTTTTCCCCCAAAAAATTTTTTTAAAAATTTTTTTAAAACCTTTTTTTTTTGGGGGGTTTTGGAAAAAAAAAAAAAAAAAAAAAAAAAAAAGGGGGGGGGGAAAAGGGGCCCCCCCCCAAAAAAAATTTGTTTTGGGTTTTTTTTTTCCCAAAAAAAGGAAAAGGAACTTTCCCAAAAAAAAAGGGGTTTTTTAAAAAAACAAAAAAAAAAAATTTTTTAAAAAAAAATTTAAAAAATTTTTTAATTTTTTTTAAAATTTTTTTTAAAAAGGGTTTTGGGAAAAAATTTTTTTTTCCCCTTTTCCCCAAAACCCAAATTGTTTTTAAAAAAAATTTTTTTTTTTAAATAATTTAAAAAACCCCCCCCTTTTTTTTTTTAAAAAAAAGGGGTTTTTTTTTTTTTTTTCCCCCCCCCCTTTTTTTTTAAAATTTTTTTTTTAAAAATTTTAAAATTTTTTTTTTTTTCCCCCCCCTTTCCCCCGGGAAAAAAAAGGGTTTCCCCTTTGGGGGGAAAAAAAAAAAAGGGGGGGTTTTCCCCAATTTTTTTGGGGGTTTTTTTTAAAAAAATTTTTTTTAAAAAAAAAGGGAAAAAAAAAAACCCAAAATTTTTTCCCAAAAAAAAAAAAACCCCCCCCCTTTTTTAAAAAAAAATTTTTAAAATTTTCCCTTTAAAATTTTTTAAAATTTTTTTTTTAAAAATTTTTAATTTTTTTTTTTTTTCCCCTTTTTTTTTCCCAAAAAAATTTTTTTTTTTTTCCTTTTGTTTTTTTAAACCCCCCCCTTTTTTTTTTTAAAATTTTTTTAAAATTTTTTTTAAAAAAAAAAAAAAAAAGGGGGGTTTTTTCCCCTTTTTTAAATTTTTTTTAAATAAAAAAAAAAAATTTTTTTTAAAAAAATTTTTTAAAAAAAAGGAAAAAAAAAATTTTTTAAAGTTTTTTCCGGGCCCCCGGGTTTTTAAAAAAAATTGTTTTAAATTTAAAGGGGCCCATTTTTTTTTTTCCCCCCGGTTACAATTTTTTGGGGGGGGGGCCCCCTCCCCCCTTTCCAAAAATTTCTTTTTTTTTTCCCCTTTTTTTTTTTTTTTTAAAAATCCTTTTTTTTTTTTTCCAAACCCCCCCTTTTTTTTTCCCCCCGGGCCCTTTTTTTTTTTTAAAAAACCCCCCAAAAATTTTAAAAAAAGGGGGAATTTTTTTTTGGGGAAACCTTTTTAAAAAAAGGGGGAAAACGGGGGGGGGAAAAAATTTTTTTGGGGAAAAAGGGGGTTTTTTCCCCCCAAAAAAAAAAAGGGGGGGGGGGAAAAAAAAATTCCCAAATAAAAAAAAAAATTTTGAAAAAAAGGGGGGGAAAAAAATTTTAAAAAAAAGGGGTTTAAAAAACCATTTTTTCCAAAAAATTTAAAAAGGGGGTTTTTGGGGAAAACCCCCCCAAAAAAAAACCCCCCGGGGGGGTTTTTTTTTTCCGGGGGGGGGGGTTTTTTTGGGGTTTTTTTTTTTGGGGGAAAAAACCCCCCCGGGGGGGTTTTTTTTTTTAAAACCCCTTTGAAAAATTTTTTTTTTTGGGGGGGGGCCCCCTTAGCCCCCTTTTTTAAAAAATTCCGCGGGGGGAAATTTTTTTTAAAAATTTTTTTTTTAAATTTTTTTTTTTGGTTTTTTTTTTTTTTGGCCCCCCCCTTTTCCCCCCAAAAATTTTTTTTTAAATTTTTTTTTTAAACCTTTTTTTTTCCCCGGCCCTTTTCCCCTTTTTTAAAAAAAAAAAAATTTTTTTTTGGGGGGGGGAAAAAAACCCCCTTTCCGGAAAAAAAAAGGTTTCCCGGTTTTAAAAAAAAAATTTTTTTAACAAAAAAACCCCTTTTTAAAAAAAAAGGGGGGGGGGTTTTTAAAAGGGGAAAAAAAAACCCCCGGGGGGGAATTTTAAAAAAAAAGGGGTTTGGGGCCCAATTTTTTTAAAAATTTTTTTTAAAAAAAAAAAATTTTTTTTTTTTTTTTTCCCCCCAAAAGGGGGTTTTAAAACCCTTTTTTTTTTCCTTTTTTTGGGGGTTTTTTTTTAAAATGAAAAAAAAAAAAAATTTTTTTTTTTTTTAAAAAAAATTTTTTTAAAAAAAATTTTTGGGGGGGGGGAAATTTTTTTTTTTTAAAAAAAACCCCAAAAAATTTTTTGGGGGGGGAAAATTGAAAAATTTTAAAGAAAAAAAAAAAAAAATTTTTAAAAAAAACCCAAATTTTTAAAACCTTTTTTTTGGGTTTTTTTTTCCTAAAAAAAAAATTTTTTTTGGGTTTGGGGGAAAGTTTTTTTTTTTTTTTGGGGGGGGGGGGGGGGGGGTTTTTTTTTGGGTTTTTTAAAAAAAGGGGGGGGAAAAAAAAATTTTTCCCCCCCCAAAGGGAATTTTCCCCCGGGGGTTTGTAAAAAAAGGGGGGAAAAAAAACCAATTAAAGGGGGGAAAAAAATTTTTTTTAAAAAAAAGGGGGTTTTTTCCCCAAAAAAAAAAAAAGGGGGCCCTTTCCCCCGGGGGGGGCCAAAAAAGGGGTTTTTTTTTGGGGGGGAAAAAATTTTTTTTAAAAGTTTTTTAAAAATTTTTTAAATTTTGGAAATTTTAAAAAAGGGGAAACCCCCAAAAAAATTTTTTTTAAAAAAAAAAATTTTTTAAAAAAAAAAAACCTGGGGGGCCTTCCCTTTTTTAAAAAATTTTTAATTTTTTTTAAAAACCCCAAAAAAGGGGGTTTTTTGGGAAAATTTTTTTTGGGGGAAAAAGGTTTTAAAAAGGGGGGGCCCCCCCAAAAAAAAAAATTTTTTTTTTTCCCTTTTTTTTTAAAGGGGGAAAAATTTTTAAAAACCCCCCCCCCCCCCCCCCCGGGTTTTCCGGCCCCCCCCAAAAAGGGGGAAAAAAAAAACCTTTAAACCCCCGGGGAAAGGGGCCCCCCCCTTTCCCCCAAAAACCCCCCCCTTTAAATTTTACGGAGGGTTTTTTTTTTTTAAAAAAAAATTTTTTGGGGGGTTTTTTTTTTTTTAAAAAAAATTTTTTTTTTTTTTTTTAAAAAAAACCCCAATTTCCTTTTAAATTTAAAAAAAAAAGGCCCCCGGGAAAAAAAACCCCCAAAAAAAAAAACCCCCCCCCTTTTTTGGAAAAAAAAAAACCCAAAAAAAATTTTTAAAAAAAATTTTTTCCCAAAAAATTTTTTTTTAAAAAACCCGGGGTTTTCCCAATTTCCCCAAATTTAAAAATTTTTTTAAAAAGGGGGGGGTTTTTTAAATTTTTTTTTTGGTTTTTTTTTTGGGTTTTTTTTTTTTTTTTTTAAAAAAAAAAATTTTTTTTAAAAAAAAAAAAATTTTTTTTTTGGGGAAATTTTTTCCCCCCTTTTTTTTTTTTGGGGGGGGGAAAAAAAAAAAAAGGGGTTTTAAAAATTTTTAAAAAAGGTTTTAAACCCCCCCCTTTTCCTTTTTTTTTGGCCAAAAAAAAAAAAAAATTTTTGCAAAAAATTTTTAAAAAAATTTTTTTTTTTTTTGGGAAAAAAAAATTTTAAATTT
>JARQOD010000010.1:68227786-68322781 GCA_033576555.1 Oophaga sylvatica
CCAGGTCACGGTGATTATGTGAAAACCCAAAGTTGTTGAGCATTTTTTGTATTTTTAATGACTAAAAAAAAATGACAAAAAAAAAAAAAAATTTTTTGGGGAATATAAATTATGTGACCTTTGCACTTTAGTGCTGGAACGAATATACCCCAAAGGTTTCTGCTTTCTACTCATTAAAGGGAAATCTGCTTCTCTGACCTTCTAGGGGATCAAAACACAATAAGACCCCCAACAGAGGGTAATAAAATTTCTCACTCCTTATCTATGAACTGTTCCAATATTTATGTTCATTCCTCTCCCATAATGACAGTTCTGCTTCACGTCACTTGTCTTATCTATTGCATTATTCCTGTGTCCTGTTGTGTATAAATATGTGATTCTTCAGATTTTGTATTAGTCTTCGCCTGATGAAGAGACCAGAGTAGTCTCGAAAGCTTGCAATTTGTTACCATCTTTTCAGTTAGCCATTAAAAGGTATCAACCACTGAGGACTCTCAAGTCTAAATATTTTTCTATCTACTGGCTAACACGGTACGAAGATACACATCTTTCCTATATAAAAAAATCAAAACTTTAAAAAGGGTATTCCCATCTCCAAGATCCTATCCCAATATGTAGTAGGTGTAAAATAATATTAGCAAATAACTCCAATTAGAAATGTAGTATAGTTCTTCTGATTCGCCATGTCGCTTACCGCTTGTGCAGGGCATTGCAGAAGTGGATACAACCACTCCAATATTGACAGTTAGCTAGATGCTAGTGGTCATAACTAAGGATATCTAAGGTACTACAATGCACTGCACATCAGGAAAGAGATATAGCGAATCAGAAGAACTGTACTACATTTCTAATTGGAGGTATTTGCGCTCTTTTTCTCCAAACTTACTTTTACTTGCCATTGTATTAAGCCTAGACAACCCTTCTGATGGCATATACTATAACTACGCCATAAATGTCTCAATGGATATGCCACGGAGCTTAGAGCAAGTTTAATATGACAATATGGTCTTGAAAGTAAAAAAAAAATCTCCCCCCGCCACAATAAATGCAACTAAAAACTTACATTTTGTAGGTTCTTTAAAGCTAAAATATCTAGGTGGCGGGAATGATGGGATTTAATTACCACTTGATATAATGTAACATACTCATAACATGCTCCTGGTGTTCCAAGTTGGGTGTCCTCTGATAGAGATAATTGTTAAATGATACGTGTAACAGTCGTCAGAAGGACAGATTTGTACTTATTTTATTCAATCAGGAGGTCGTCATCTGAAGCCGGCCTGCTTTGGTTGAAAAGGACACTGGTTTACCTGTAGGAAGGGAAACACAGACAAGCACTTACTGTATCATTACATTAGCATCAATAGACTGACCAAACCCTATCTTTTGTGTAGAATCATTATGTGAGCATGCTCTAAACTCAGCAAAGATCATTTTAAAGAAGGGCGAGGTGGTGAGGAGGTGAGCTGTGAAAACACCTATTGTGAACAGTGAATCCTGTGCTATTATAGGTGTTATCATTCATTGCACAGGAGGAGGTGAGCTGTGACATCCCCTATTGGGAGTGGTGGATCCTGTGTTATCTACTGTATATAGAGGTGTTATCAGTCATTGTACAGGAGGAGGAGGTGAGCTGTGACATCCCCTAATGGGAGTGGTGGATCCTGTGTTATCTACTGTATATAGAGGTGTTATCAGTCATTGTACAGGAGGAGGAGGTGAGCTGTGACATCACCTATTGTGAATGGTGGATCCTGTGTTATCTACTGTATATAGAGGTGTTATCAGTCATTATACAGGAGGAGGAGGTGAGCTGTGACATCACCTATTGTGAATGGTGGATCCTGTGTTATCTACTGTATATAGAGGTGTTATCAGTCATTGTACAGGAGGAGGAGGTGAGCTGTGACATCACCTATTGTGAATGGTGGATCCTGTGTTATCTACTGTATATAGAGGTGTTATCAGTCATTATACAGGAGGAGGAGGTGAGCTGTGACATCACCTATTGTGAATGGTGGATCCTGTGTTATCTACTGTATATAGAGGTGTTATCAGTCATTGTAGAGGAGGAGGTGAGCTGTGACATCAGCTATTGTGAATGGTGGATCCTGTCCTAATATAGGTGTTATCAATCAATTGCACCGGAGGAGGTGAGCTGTGACATCCCCTATTGGGAATGGTGGATCTTGTGTTATTTATTGTATATAGAGGTGTTATCAGGCATTGTACAGGAGGAGGTGAGCTGTGACATCCCCTTTTGGGAATGGTGGATCCTGTGTTATTTATTGTATATACAATTTCAGGCATTGTACAGGAGGAGGTGAGCTGTGACGTCACCTACTATGATTGGTGGATCTTGTGACATTAGAGGGGTTATCAGTCATTGTACAAGAGGAGGAGTGAGCTGTGACATCACATATTATGAATGGTGGATATTTTGTTATCTTCTGGATATAGAGGTGTGATCTTCCATGGTAATTCAATCTGACAGCTGATTAGAGTTCTTTTCAGAATAAGAAGTGTCTTGCATTATAGACCAGTGTGAAAATCGCAAGATCTGTGTTTGTTTGTTTTTTATTATTTACGCGATACGCAAGATTTAAAAAAAATAATAATTGTAAAAAATACTTGTAACACAGAAAACTATTACTATTTTTAAAAAAAGGTCATTTTCTGATGGTACATTCCCTTTACTTATTTTCTTAATTTAATCACAGCCCCCCCCCCACAAAACAAAAAAAATCATAAAAATGTGGAATCTGGGCATCCTGTATATGCACTTAAATTGTGAATTCACCACCTTTGTCATTTTCTCTATGTTTAGCAGTAGGCACGGACTGGGGGATGCCAGGATGTTTATGTCCCATTCGCCCCCCCTCCCTAAAAATGTGATAAAAGATAATATAATAAAATATTAAATAAGAAAATGGATATAAATTAGACTAAATAATAAACACTAAAAACTAATAAATAAGACTAAAAGATTAAATAAGATATTTGATATTGGCATATCACAATGACCTGTAGAATGACGTCATGATGTATTTATACTGCACAACGCTTACTATAAAAATAAAAGGCAAAAAAAAAAAGAAGATTAGCAGATTTACGATTTCTTCCTACACTGTCAGGCATCTGTGATGGCATCATAACGACCACGGTAACGAAAGGATTCAGTAATGAAATTTAAAGCGCTCAAATCATCTTCTTGACCGGATTACAAATCTTATCAAGATTTGCGGATTTGTCCAACATTAATCTAAGGTCATGTGCACACAGTCTTTTTGTGGAGTTTTTGGAGCGCAAAAACTCCAAGTTTTTGAAATTTTGAGGATTATTTGAAGAGTTTCTGCTCAGTTTCAGCTCCAAAAACTCCTGAAAAAACTCAGTGTGCACATACACTAATGTGTATTGACATCTTTAGGAGTTTAGAGATCAGCCATTGTTTAGGAGTGTGAAGTACGTCCATGTAGTAAATCAAGGTGCTAGCTTGTAAAACTTTGGCCAATTTTTTTCTTTTTTTAAACGTGCGCATTTTGGACTTAAAATAATTTTTGCCATTTGATTTCATTAAAAATATTGCATCGTTTGTCTTTTCCAGGCTTTTTGTGTTCACGCACATTCAACTTTCATGTGGTCATACGTCATCAGAGAGGAGCTCAGAAAATAACAGATGAAAAAGTTACAAATTCTGTTAGGTTATCAGAACGAGCTCTCTGATGTATTCTCAGTTAACTCATCCTGCAGCCAAACAGGATATAGAAGGCCTATGGTGCGACATTTTTAATTAAACCTATGGAAAAAATTTTACACTTTAGGCTTCAAATACTTGCAATTAAGTAAAAAAAATAAAATTGTCCCCAAAAAGTGGACAACCAATTTAACCCCCTGTGCCCAGTGCTCAGCCATATCTACTGGAAAACAGATCTTATCAATGATAAATCAACTGAACTTGAATGGCTCCTAATGCCAATGTGAATTGAGCCAAAGAGAGGGCTGGAAAGGTAGGAGGTATAGGAATTTGTCAGAGGACGGCATAAAGTAGTGATAGAGATCCTGACTCCAGTGCTTTACCTGCTGAGTGCATGGGCCTCTCATCTACCCACTGCTGATTGATAGCTTTGTACATGTACTGTGCATAGGGAGACACCTGTCAATCAGAGGCGGGTAAGAGAAGGTGCTGCAAGTCATGAATGTTGAGGTTTTGGCATCTCATGTCCATAATGTAGGGGGCTCCGCCATTACATTTGGTAAGAACGTGTTGATCGAGCACTGGAAAAGCTTGAGTGCTCGGTACTCGAATCAAACAGCTCGGACCCCCAAAGAAATGTAAGGTGTAGAGTTTCTGTAAGGATGTAAGAATGCAGAATTCACAGAAAACACTTCTAACTTGCAGGAAACCACACATATTTACCGATGTGCAGAGGAATACATGGTGTTACGTCATCAAATGCAACGACCAGTGGATACTTCTGAGAATCGAGAACTACAGTCAACTCCACTGTTGTGAGGTCCTTGGAAAAAGTGAAATCGATCTTATTGCCGAGATAACACACTCCAGTAATAGAAAACGCTGTGACATCACCAGGGAAGATGGGATCAAACTGCAGAAACTTCTCAGTGATTCTACATAAGAGAAAAATGAAAATACCTTATTGTACCTGTATTTGCTCCATGTTTTCAGTACATTATTTGACAAAGTAAAGGCTATTTCTCAAGATCATTCTTCACCAGCTCAATGCTGTCGACCTCCTGTTTGCGCTCCTTGATGATTGACAGTTCAGGACCAGCGGCATTGTTACCCGGCTGGTCCAAACTGTGCCCAATACAATGCTGTAAGCAAAGGCAGATTTGTCTCGGTGGCATTGGAGGAACACAGGGATACAAGATCCAACCAGCTACTTTTGCCATTTTGACAGCAGTCCTGGCATGGAGAGGGAATGGCAGTGTGAGACAACTGAATTCATCAAAAGGTGATGCCAGAAATGTTACTGCAGTCCCCACACGGATGCGCACACCACTGACAAGAGGAGTTGAATTCGTTACTGCTCCTATTAATGAATTTGGCGCATCCAACTCCTGCACAGCCCTTCATTAAGACAAGGGTATACAACGCCAGTCTTAATGAATTGGCCTTATAGAGTTATTTCAGGGTTTTTTGGAAGCAAAACCACTCCAAAATTCTCTTCAAAAACATTTGGAGAACTCAATCTATTCTATTATTTCTAAACACTGTTTTTCGGTGATTACTTTGTATCTCCGTTCATACTGCACCCACACACACAAATGACACACCATTTGAAAGGTAAACTTGCCCCCTTCAGCAAGAAAATAGCCAAACCAACCACACATCCACGATTTGATCACAAAATACAGTTTAAACATTAATTTTCATAAACCTGCAGTAAGGAAAAATGACCTGCAGGTGGCACCACAGTACCCCAAAGCACACTACCACAAAGCTGCTTACAGACATCACAAACAAATCCAAACATTGGCCTTGGGGTCTTTCCAGCTTGCCCAAGTGCTTGCCCAGCCTATTTCAGGCACATTGGAGGATTGCACACTTCACTGCAGGTGAGACACATATGCAAACACATTTGTATACATGCACTGCTTTTTCGGTGATTACTTCGCCCCACACACACAAATGATGCACCATTTGAAAGGTAAACTTGCCCCTTTCAGCAAGAAAAGAGCCAAACAAACCACACATTCACGATTTTATCACTAAATACAGTTTAAACATTTATTTTCATAAACCTACAGAAAGACACAATGACCTGCAGGTGGCACCTCAACCAGAAGACATTTTTTGGTCTCTACTTATCAAACGAATTTATTGTATTACCAAGCTACATATATAAATACCTGACTGTGTTCATCATCTCATCAAATACATTTACATTTCACCAGCTTACTTTTTCTGAAATTGCCTGCGCCCCTGACGACCAATGTGTGAAAATTTTGCACGGGCCAAGCTAGTTTATTAATATAGCAAATTCGCTTTGCTGTTGATATGAGTAGTTTGGGAGTTGTTTTAGCTTTTTTTTTTTCTATAAAGAGGTTTAGAAAAAAAAGCCTGGCAGAAGAAAAAGTGCATGACACTTCTTAAAGTGGATCCTGAAGGAAACCTTTCCAAATTAAGCACTGTCCAAACAAAAGGCTGGAAAAAAAAAGGTCTTCTAAAACTGCTCCAACAAACTCTTTATGAAAAGAAAAACTCCCCTCCCTCCCAAAAAAAGGAGTTTCCTGAAGTGGTTTCTTCTTAGAAAAATGAGGGTATGGTCACATAGCAGTCATGGCGGAGCAACAGCACAGCCAAAGTGCGGGTGTGATGCTGCAGCGTCCTAACAGATGTAGAGGCTGAAAAAAATAGAATGTTAAGGTTTTGGATGACTTCTTGTTCAAGTTAGAGCGTTTTCTGCACAATCACATGGCCACTAATATAAGATAATTTACACTCCTGTTCCTATAATTTGATAGCTGCTATCAGGACACTGCCACATCACTCCTGCTCCTCGGCCACGTAGAGACTGATGCGTGACCCTACGATAATGCAACTGTGATAAGAAAAATGACTTTGTATTTATTTTAGAAAAAGGAGATTTTTGTGTACTCACCGTAAAATCCTTTTCTCCGAGACGCTCATTGGGGGACACACAGACCGTGGGTGTTATGCTGCTGCCACTAGGAGGACACTAAGCAATACACAGAGAAAGTTAACTCCTCCTCCTGCAGTATACACCCTCTGTTGGCTCAACAGTGAACCAGTTCGGTGCCAAAGCAGTAGGAGTTCAAAACAGAATGCAACATGTCAACAATCAAAGAAAACAACGAGGCTGCAGGCTGAACAAGGGTGGGAGCTGTGTCCCCAATGAGAGTCTCGGAGAAAAGGATTTTATGGTGAGTACACAAAAATCTCCTTTTCTCCATCGCCTCATTGGGGGACACACAGACCGTGGGACGTCCCAAAGCAGTCCCTGGGTGGGAAGCCATCAACAGATGAAGCCTCGTGAAACTCATGCATAAACGCGTAAACAGTCAACCGACAACTTACAGATGCGCAACAGCTGATTGCAGAATTTGTCTGCCAAGTGCCGCATCTGAAGAAACTTGAGCATGTATGTGGTAATGCTTGACAAAAGTATGGAGACTGGACCAAGTCGCAGCCTTGCACTTGTGCCGAAGCCTGGTGCCGAATGGCCCAGGAGGCCCCCACTGACCGAGTGGAGTGTGCCTTAATCACAGCCGGGATAGTCTGACCCTTGACACGGTACGCCTCTTGGATCGTCAAACGGATCCATCTGGCTAGCGTGGCCTTGGAAGCAGGAAGACCCTGCCTGCGTCCTTCCGGGAGCACAAACAGGGCGTCCGATTTACGGAAAGATGCAGTCCTCGAAATGTACCTTCGGAGAGCCCTCACCAAATCCAAGGTGTGAAGCGCTTTTTCTGTACGGTGAATCGGCGCCGGACAGAAGGAGGGCAGAACTATCTCCTCGTTGATATGAAAAGCCGAGACGACTTTAGGCAAGAAAGAAGGAGAAGTCCTGAGGACTACCTTGTCCTGGTGAAAAATGAGAAACGGAGGTTTACAAGACAAGGCTGCCAATTCCGATACCCGCCTGATAGAGGTAATTGCAACTAGGAAGACGACCTTCCAGGAAAGAAGCGATAAGGACACTTCCGGCAAAGGTTCGAAGGGAGATTCTTGTAAGGCACGGAGGACCAGATTAAGATCCCAAGGGTCCAGAGGCCTCTTGTAGGGTGGAACAAGATGTGTCACTCCTTGGATAAAAGTCCTAACCTGAGACTTAGAAGCGATCCGTCGTTGGAAAAGGACGGATAAGGCAGAAATCTGTCCCTTGAGGGAAGAGAGTGCTAATCCTGAATCCAACCCTGCCTGGAGGAACTCCAGAATGGAAGGGATAGAGAAAACCAAAGGGGAACGACCCTTATCCTTACACCAGGAAAAGAATGTTTTCCACACACGATGGTAAATGCGTATGGAAACCGATTTCCTGGCATTGATCATTGTAGAGATAACCTTTTGCGAAAAACCAGCCTGGCCTAAGATCCAGGCTTCAATGGCCATACCGTCAAATTCAGCGCTCTCGAATTGTGATGGTAGATTGGGCCCTGAGACAGAAGGTCCGGACGATCCGGTAGTCTCCAAGGAACGTCTGCGAGCAGACGCACTAGTTCGGCATACCACGGACGGCGAGGCCAGTCCGGTGCTACCAGGATGAGAGGAACGCCTTCCGTTTTGATCTTCCGAATCACCCTGGGGATTAACGGAAGTGGTGGAAAAATGTAAGGAAGACGAAAGGGAGGACTAGCGCATCCGATCCGATGGCTAGTGGATCGTGAGATCGACTTATGAAAGTCTGAACTTTGGTATTTAGTCTGGATGCCATGAGATCCACGTCCGGCATACCCCAGCGCTGGCAAATGATTTGAAACACTTCCGGGTGCAGGGACCATTCTCCTGAATCTAAGTCTTGGCGACTGAGGAAGTCGGCCTCCCAATTGTCCACTCCCGGGATGTGAACCGCGGAGATGAGTGAGTTGTTTGACTCGGCCCACCGCAGAATGTGTGATATCTCGAGCATCGCTGTTCTGCTCCGAGTTCCTCCCTGACGGTTGATATACGCCACGGCCGTGGCGTTGTCTGACTGTATCCGGATGGGACGACCGGCTAACAGATGTTGGAAATGTAAGAGAGCTAGTTTGATAGCTCTGATCTCGAGGATGTTGATCGGGAGACGGGACTCTGGAGGGGACCAGCGGCCCTGAGCCGTGTGGTGAAGGAATACCGCTCCCCATCCGAGGAGACTGGCATCGGTGGTCACCACCAACCAATGGAGAGGGAGAAAGGGTTTCCCTTGATTCAGTGATGAGACATTTGTCCACCACTTCAGGGAGCGTCTGACTCAGAGAGAGACGAAAATGGTGACTTAAGGATGCTGGGTTCCTGTCCCAAGCTGATATTATCTCCTGTTGAAGAGGTCGGAGATGGAATTGAGCGAACGGTACTGCCTCGATGGAGGCTACCATTTTTCCCAGGACCTGCATGGCGAATCGCAGGAGGGTAGGATGTCCTAGAGACAACAGGAGTACTCCCCTTCTCAGAGAAGCAATCTTCTCTGGAGGGAGAGATACCAACCCTTGGGAGGTGTTCAGAATCATTCCCAGAAAAGGAATCTTCTGAGAGGGAATGGGAGAGGACTTGTCCAAATTGACTAGCCAACCCAGGCGAGAGAGGGTGTCGATAGTGATCTCGACATTTTCTACACAGGCCCGAAAATTCGGTCCCTTGATGAGCAGGTCGTCTAGGTACGGGAGGACTACCAAACCCCGAGAGTGTAAAATTGACATGGTGGCCGCCATGACTTTTGTGAACACTCTGGGGGCGGTAGCGAGACCAAAAGGCAAAGCGGCAAATTGAAAATGGTCTTCTCCAACTGTAAAACGCAGAAATTTTTGATGACCTCTGAAAATCGGGATGTGTAGATATGCGTCTTTGATGTCGATTGACGCCAGGTATTCCTTTCTTTCTAGAGATGCGATGACAGAGCGGAGAGATTCCATTCTGAAATGGCGGACTCTGATGAACTTGTTCAGCAATTTTAGGTCTAGAATAGGACGCAATGAGCCGTCTTTCTTGGGAACCACAAAAAGGTTGGAATCTTTCCCCGTGAGGAACTGGAACGATGACCCCGCTGGTGCGAAGAGTGTTCAGGGCGTGAAGGAAAGGAGCTGCGAGATCCTTGGACTTTGGGGGACGAGACTCGAAGAAGCACCTTGGGGGAAAAGACAAGAATTCGATTTTGTAGCCGGAATCTACAAGATCTCGGACCCACCGGTCGTGAACGACCGACCCCCAGACCTCGCGGAACAAGAGAAGGCGACCGCCTACCCTGTTTGGGTCCCCCGACCCCAGCAAAGAGTCATTGGGAGGATAACTTTTTAGAGGAGGAACTCTAATTTCCTGACTGGGAAAAACTGTTTCTCCAGGGCTGAGAGGATCTGAATGATGGTTGCGAGCCCCTGTCCCTGCGAGAAGAACGGGGTGCACGGGACGAAGTAGAGGACCAGTTAAAGGAGGTCCGGAAGGGTCGGGATCGGCTTTGGTACTGGGACCGAAAGGGTTGGTTAAATCTGCACTGTGGAAGAAATTTACTCTTCCCACCAGTAGCGTCAGAAATAATCTGATCAAGACGCTCTCCAAAGAGACGCCCTGATTGATAAGGCAACGAGGTCAGAGACCTCTTTGAAGCCGAATCCGCGTGCCACTCTCGGAGCCAAAGGGACCTTCGAATGGCAATGGCATTTGCGGCTGTGAGTGCAGCGCAATTAGCTGCATCTAAGGATGCATGGACTAAGTAGTCACCTGCCCGAGTAATCTGATAGGCCAGATTACGTGCCTCAGGGGGAAGAGGAATATCACTAGTAAGTTTAACAAGATCCTCAGCCCAGGCCACCATGGCCCTCGCTACCCAAGTAGCCGCAAAAGAAGGAGAGAGAGATGCTCCAGCGGCCTCAAAGACCGATTTAGCCAGGTTGTCCGCCTGTCTATCTGAGGGATTTTTGGTAGATGAACCGTCAGAAAGAGACAGAAGAGTTTTGGAAGCCAAACGAGATACAGGTGGATCTACCACCGGTGACTCGGTCCATTCCTTTGATACTGTTGCCGAAAAAGGGTAACGTGCTTTCAGAGACTTTAGTCCTGAGAAGCGTCTGTTCGGCTTCTCCCTATGTCCCTGAACAATGTCGGTAAACTCCGGGTGGTTACCAAAAAATTTGCAAGGACGCTTAATTCTTTTGAAGGAAACAGGGTGATCCGGGAGAGACCCGGGTTCGTCCTCTACCTTCAGAGCCTTATTAACTGCCTCAATGAGAGAGTCCAGGGATTCCTGAAACTCTGGCGAATTTGTATCTATATCCGACTCGTACTCAGAATCGTGATCACTGAAATCCCTAGGTGGGGGAGAAAGAGAGGCTGAGCTTGCAGATGCCGAGCCGCTAGAGGGATTGGGAGATGTATTATGGCGGCGTTTCCTAGGCGGCCGCTTTGCTGATGCCGTGGGCCGACCCCTGTCTGATGGGGTCTCTCTGAAGGCTGACGGCCCCCTTTCAGGAAAAGGGACACCCTGGCTAGAAGAGGAACCACGGAAAGAGTCCAAAGCCCTCGTCAGAGAGTCCATGGATTGTGCCAAAAACTCAGGCCACCCGGAGGGACCCGGCTCACAGGGATCAGGAGTGGATAGGGTCTCCTGAACGGCAGTGGGGGGCTCCTGAGCCGTAGAAGCAGCGGGCTCCTGTGCACATGGTGGGCAGAATTGGGAACCATGCTTTGGTGGCAGGGGAGCGTTGCATGAGGCACAAGCGGCATATACCACAGTGTGGCTTTTGTCCGGCCTTTTTGAGCCCTTTGATTGATACATTTTGGCGTCTATGAGGCTGCTGCAGGAGAAGGGTTAAGCGCTGTGTAAGCTTACCCAGGTCCTGTGGAAAGGTGGCGCTGAAGAGTAGGTGATCCGGTGACCCAGTGCTGGAACGCTGAGATAGCTGGCGTCCCGGAAGATGGCGGCCGAGATTTGGGGCCTTAGCGCTTCTCGTGGTTTCCGAGAAGCGCTAAACAATGAGGGAGGAGAGAAAGGAAGCGCGGCAGGCCTGTGGAGAGAGCGCAATGTGGGCGGAGCCACCAGTGAGAGCAGTAAGCCCGCCCACACTCTCGGGGCCTACACAAGCCTGAAGCCGGGGACTAAATTTGGAGCCAACCCCGCGATGCACGGCGGCGGTCCTGCTGGCCAAACGAGATCGCAATCGCGAACTACAGCCATACAGTCCCGTGCTGACAGTAGCGACGCCTGCCCTGACGTCCACGCAGAGGGAAAACTGCAGCGGTGACTGTGACAGCGCAGGGGGGCACAACGTACAGGCAATTATCATGTCCTTCCCTACTCACTGTGGAGCCTCCTGGCTCAGACGTGAATGGCTGATGCCCCTGTGCCTCCTCAATCCGCCATCTCTTTCATAGGGAGGCGAAGAGTGATCTTTTCCCATCATCCTAGCACCAGCCACTTTCACTAGTGGTGGTGAGGGTGCCTTAATCCAAAAAACTCCGGGTCGCATAGCCATCTGACTCATGGGGAGAGCGGCCCCTGAAAGGGATCCGTCGCCCGATGGTGGCGTTGCAGGAGGGGTTACGTGGAGGTGTACTCCCGTGCCCGCCTGTTGATGTTTGTGGGAGATCAGGACTTTTCGTACAAGCCCCGTCGCCCTTCCGTGCGTGGAAGAATAGTAAAAATAATAAAAATAAAATGTTAAAATATTGGGGTCTGAAAACCAGACCCTAGTGCCTCCTACAGAACTAAGCAAGAACTGGTTCACTGCTGAGCCAACAGAGGGTGTATACTGCAGGAGGATGAGTTAACTTTCTCTGTGTATTGCTTAGTGTCCTCCTAGTGGCAGCAGCATAACACCCACGGTCTGTGTGTCCCCCAATGAGGCGATGGAGAAATAGAATGTTTTAAAGATATAAGAAAATTCAAGAACTTCAGAATTATGATTTACAAGGTATTTTTCAGACGAGACTAGATGCACTTTACGGCAAGAAACAAAACCTTGCTAAAAAGTCCTAGCATCTTATAGATTGCAGTAGGGAGTACAGATCTAGCAGTGCGAGACTTCCCGGGCACTTCCTTAATCATCAGGCAGTGCCAATTATATAACTTAGCCCAATCACAGATACAACAGAGAACCAGTAGTTGTCTGGTTTGGCTGGTGTAAATTGTTTTACCATACATTCTTTCAAAATGGAGGCAAAACCAATTTTGTCACAATTCAAAAAGTCTTTGCAAAAAAGAAAACAAAACAGACAAAAACAAAACACTGGTCAGAACACATGAATACATAATATTAGGATGCAAAGAATAAAATGAACATCAAACAGGCAGATACAGACCTAAATCCTGTATAACCAAATAGTATCGCCTGCAAAAATCCTCCCATGCCTGTGAGGAAATTGACAGCTCCAGAACCATCAGCGTTTTCAGTCCATATCTAAAAGTATAAAAAAAAAGGTAAAAAAATATCATCAGCCAACACAATGGCGTGTTAATCTCACCATGGAGACATCATCATCTTTACACATATAGGATTCTAACAAAGGAGAATATGAATCCTTTCCCAACATCCACGTTACAACCATGGAACGTCATGTATGGAGCAGGCTAAGGAGCTCAGCATACACTGCAGATGCTGGCCGGTGTACTCACAGCATTTGCCCTTAACAGCAGCGATCTGAGCTTAGCTGCTGTCCCATAAGCAAGCTGTCAAACACAGACTTCGGGCATTTAAGGCACACAATCCCAGGAGTATGCAGTTTTGGATGCCCTTCGGCCTCTGCTGGATTCTGATGGGTTGCCAAAACAGCTGAAGGCCCCCAGGCTGCCACAGTGATACTCCTGTGAGTCCCAACCATAGGCTAGGCTTCATAGGACACTCATTTTAGCTGTGGTATTTCAGTATATAAAGAAAGGGATTAGTCGATCACACGTTCAAGTCCCGAAAGAGGATTAACTAAAAGTGAAAAAAAGCCAAATTTGTAGTTTTTTTGGTAGAAAATTGAGAAAAACTATATTCAGAAAGTTCTTTTCATAGTGGAGGCCGAGCTTGCACCCCTCCGTTCCCAATAGGAGTGTCGGAGACTCCGCTATCACCGGTGGTCCAATGAAAATGAATGGAGTAGAGGTGTGCAAGCTCGACCTCCTCTCTACTCAGAAGGGGCTCGTCATAGCTCCATTCTCAGGATCGGTGGGATCTCAGCAATCGGGAAATTATCCCCTATTCAATGGTTAGTGGAAAGTCTCCAAATGTGGCACAACCTCTTAATCTAACCTTAAATGGATCTGTTATATTTGTAAAGCATTTCTTCAATTGTTGTTCCGCCATTTTCGTTTCTTTTAATTCCATATAACCGATTGCAAACATGCTCTAAAAAGAAAAAAAAAAATTCTATTACACACATTAAATGGAACGTATCGCAGCTGTATAAACCCCAACTATTATATTACATAGCCCACAAGGGGGCGAGATTGGAAGTATAGAGTGGTCAGTTTCTGAGCAAATCCGCCCGAAGAATGAGCAAGTCCTTTTGACCGCTTCAGGGTTTCCGAACTTGTGATGTAAGACAGAACATCTGCACAGTGCTACCTTTTCGATATTGCGGTGCACCAATTTCATTTTATGGTGCTTTTCCAGACAGATTATTAGTGACGACGCTTTGTGCATTTGTGCATATACCTCAACTCTCCAATCAAAACTTGTGTTATTTTTAACTCCTCCTTAGAGGAGTCTTTGAAGAACTTCTGCTCTGAAAGTTCATCAAAAAAAATTCCAGTGTGAACGCACCTATAGGGCACAATCAGTCGTCACATAAAAACGTTGATAGAAGTTAATCAACGTTTTTAAATCAGATTTTCATCAGTGACTTTCTCCTATTCGTTGCAAGGTTTATCACGGACAGCACACGGAAGCCTCATGTGTGCTGCCCGTGATTATCACGGACCCGTAGACTTGTATTGATCCATGACGAGGCTTAAAAACTGACATGTCATTGTGAATATATATATAAAAAAAAAAAAAACAGCCATGTGAACAGCCTCATAGACTATGATGGGTATGTTTTCAATAGATGAAAACCATGGGCAGAAATGTATGCGAATAATGGATGTCTGAACGTGGCATTAGTGAGATTGTTGGCTAAAGAGGTCATTAAATCATCTGTGAGCAGCACATCTCCTGGAGTACGTGCTACTGCTAATATTCACATTGTATGGGGACAGAAATATATTTAATATGTTAGTAAAAAAAAAGGCCTTAAGAATCAAAAATCAACCTGTAATACAGTTGATTAGTGCACGTTGCCAGCAAAAATCTACCCATGTATACTAAAAGTAAAGGATTTGTACCAATATTGGAAGTTGTCCGTTATCCATTGAATAGGGAATAACTTACTGATTGCTAAAACACCCAATAATCAAGAGAACGGTGCCTGTCTGAATGGACAGGAGAAAAGGAGATTTTTGTGTACTCACTGTAAAATCCTTTTCTCCGAGACGCTCATTGGGGGACACACTGACCGTGGGTGTTATGCTGCTGCCACTAGGAGGACACTAAGCAATACATTAAGCACAAAAGATTAACTTCTCCTCCTGCAGTATACACCTCCTGTTGGCTCAATCCTGAACCAGTTCGGTGCCAAAGCAGTAGGAGCTCATAACAGAGTGCAATATGTCACAAATCAAATAACTACTTAGAAATATACAACGAGGCTTCAAATTAAACAAGGGTGGGAGCTGTGTCCCCCAATGAGCGTCTCGGAGAAAAGGATTTTACGGTGAGTACACAAAAATCTCCTTTTCTCCTTCGCCTCATTGGGGGACACACAGACCGTGGGACGTCCCAAAGCAGTCCCTGGGTGGGAAGCCATCAACAGATGGAGCCTCGTGAAAACTTATGCATACAAAACGCTTAACTGGTTAACGGTCAACTTACAGATGCGCAACAGCTGATTGCAGAATTTGCCTGCCAAGTGCCGCATCTGAAGAAACCTGAGCATGAATTTGATAATGCTTGACGAAAGTATGAAGACTGGACCAAGTCGCAGCCTTGCACACTTGTTGTGCCGAAGACTGGTGCCGAATGGCCCAGGAGGCCCCCACAGATCGAGTGGAGTGTGCCTTAATCCCAGCCGGGATAGGCTGACCTTTAACACGATACGCCTCTTGGATCGCAGAGCGAATCGCCTTGGAAGCAGGAAGACCCTGTCTGCGTCCTTCCGGAAGCACAAACAGAGCGTCCGATTTTCGAAAAGGTGCCGTTCTTAAAATATACCTTCGGAGAGCTCTCACCAAATCCAGGGTGTGAAGAGCTTTTTCAGTACGGTGAATCGGCGCCGGACAGAACGAAGGCAAAACTATCTCCTCATTGATGTGAAAATCCGAAACGACCTTAGGCGTGAAAGGAGACGTTCTAAGAACTACCTTGTCCTGGTGAAAAATAAGGAAAGGAGATTTACAAGATAAGGCTGCCAACTCCGATACCCGTCTGATAGAGGTAATCGCCACTAGGAAGACAACCTTCCAGGAGAGAAGCGATAAGGACACTTCAGACAAAGGTTCGAAGGGTGATTCCTGTAAGGCACTGAGGACCAAATTAAGGTCCCAAGGCTCTAAAGGCCTCTTGTAGGGCGGAACAAGACATGACACTCCCTGGATAAAGGTCCTGACTAGGGTTGAGCATTCCGATACTTCCGATACCTGAAATCCAATGTAAGTCTATGGGAACAAAATATCGGAAGTAAGTATCGGAAGTACTTCCGATATTTTGTTCCCATAGACTTACATTGGATTTCAGGTATCGGAAGTATCGGAATGCTCAACCCTAGTCCTGACCTGAGACTTAGATGCGATCCGCCGTTGGAAAAGGACGGACAACGCAGAAATCTGTCCCTTGAGAGAGGAGAGAGCTAACCCTGAATCCATTCCTGTTTGAAGAAACTCTAGAATGGAAGGGATAGAAAAAACCATAGGGGAACGACCCTTGTCTTTACACCAGGAAAACACGGATTTTAGTAAGAACTTACCTGTAAAATCCTTTTCAGCGAAGGAAGGGAGGGAGACACAGGAATTCATTACTGATGGGTAGGCGGAGCCCCAGATCAGGATGTCACCTCAGATCAAAAGAGTGCTGACTGGCTGGCCCCTCCAGCTCGGGCTCCTCCTACTCAGCTCCAGTCGTACCAAAGCTTTTAGGAAAGAACCAAGATCACCAGCGGAGCAACATAACCCCTTCTGAAGGAACTTCAGAGAAAAAACACAAGGATACAGGTTATGCATGCAAAGAAAGCCAAAAAACCACAGAGTTCCAGGTACTACTCACGGAACCTGACTACTGCGATGAGCTGGCGATGCTGGAACAGAGCCTTAGCGCGCTGACCTCAGCCCAGATAATCGCTATCAGATAAGGGTCGCGCTGCATCTGAAAACATCAACACACTTCTGCCTTGGGAGGGTGCTGTGTCTCCCTCCCTTCCTTCACTGAAAAGTATTTTACAGGTAAGTTCTTACCAAAATCCGTGTTTCAGCTGCAGATGGAAGGGAGGGAGACACAGGAATTCATTACTGATGGGACGTCCCAAAGCAGTTCAAAAATAAGGGTGGGAAAAAACCAACAAAAGGCAGAAACCCAACAACCTTAACAGAAAAAATGCGCAAACAGCGCTAAACACAAGTTCATCTAGAACTTTAAACTACAGCTGCCTGCAGGACCCTACGTCCGAGGGCTGCATCAGCGGAAGCACTGACGTCCACTTTATAAAACTTTGTAAACGTGTGGACAGAGTGCCAAGTTGCCGCCCGGCAGAGCTGCACTGCCGAAGCACCTTGGAGAAAAGCCTACGATGAAGCCACAGCTCTCGTGGAATGGGCTCGAAACTTAATCAGGCAAAATTCACCCTGAAGACGGTAAGCTTCCAATATAGCTGACCGGATCCAACGAGCTATGGAATCCTTGGAAGCTCGTTGACCACATCGAAGACCAGCTGGAACCACAAATAGGGAGTCCGTCTTACGAAAACCTTGAGTAATAGATAGATAAAACTTCAAGGCCCGCACTAAATCTAATGTGAGCAAAGCTCGCTCTTTCGCATTCTTCGGATCCGGACAGAATGAGGGCAACACAATATCCTGGTTAACATGAAAATGTGACACCACTTTAGGTAATATTCTGAACCCCTGGAATGTGAATCGCCGAAATGGCTGGTAAACTGCCCTCGGCCCAAATTAGAATTCGGGACACCTCCACCATGAGTCTGGAACTCCTTGTCCCGCCTTGGTGATTGATAAACGTGACAGCCGTCGCATTGTCTGTCTGCACTCGGACCGGCAGACCGCTCAAAAGGACCGTCCAATGCTGGAGGCAAAGGAAAATCGCCCTCAATTCCAGGATGTTGATCGAAAGGACAGATTCTTCCGATGACCATACCCCCTAAATCCAGAGATTGTTCCAAACACCCCCCCCAGCCCCTCAGGCTGGCATTGGTGGTTATGCTGAAAAGCTTCCAAAACAAGGTTGAGCCGCCAAGGAGACACGGGCGCCTTCCGCGGCGGAAACTTACGAGCTATACCGCGGAAAAAGGAGAGCACGTCCCTATTCGAAGCAATGGTTCTCCGGAACAATAAGGACAGAGCAGAAATCTGACCTTTCAGGGTGCTAACTGCCAAACCCTTGTCTAGCCCATGCTGCAGAAAAGCCAACAGATTGGGAATGGAAAATTTTCTCGGGTTCCGAGAGGACCCCAAACACCACGAAAAGAAGGTTTCCCAAGTTTTGTGGTAAATCCTAGTAGTAGCCGGACTTCTCGCAGCACGAAGAGTAGCAATGACCTCGGCTGAAAAACCTCTACGGGTTAAAATTTCGGTCTCAAGAGCCACGCCGTCAAACGCAGAGACATCAAGTCCGGATGACAAACGGGCCCCTGAGTCAACAAGTCCGGTTGAAGAGGAAGCGGAAAAGGAGGTACCGCCAACCGCGACATTATTGTCGAGAACCACACCCTCCTTGGCCAATCTGGAGCTATCAAAATAGCTGAAATTCTCTCTAGTCTGATCCGGCGCAGTACTAGAGGAAGTAAGGATATCGGCGGGAATACATAGATCAGCTCGAACTGATCCCACTGAGCCACTAGAGCATCCACCGCCACAGCCTTCGGGTCCTTGTACCTGGACATGAACGTCGGTAACTTGGCATTGGACCTGGATGCCATCAAACCACTTGGGGAGTCCCCCAACGGGAGCACAGTAGTGCAAAAAACTTCCGGGTGGAGGCTCCATTCCCCGGGATCCATCTTCCTGTGACCGACCACTTCGGAGGGAGGAAAGGCTTTCCCAGGGATAACGCTCCTGGACATAACCACCATCCTCGGGATTCTCGCACCCTGTGAAAGATGGTGACGCTGCAATCCAGCGAACCTTGCGATTGATCCCAACGACTCAGAATGAGCCTATGGAGAGCTCTGGAATGAAATTGGACAAACGAAAAAATCTCATGGACGCCACCGTCAGACCCAGAAGGCGCATACCTTCCGAAGGGACACTGCTGTCGCAGACTTCATAGTCTGTACATGCTGGAGCAGACATGCCTGCTTGTCTGGAGGTAGGGACAACACCGCCCGTACAGTGTCGAAATGCATCCTCAAAAACAGGATTGCCTGCGACGATTCCAGAGACGACTTCTCCTTCGAGGCCACAACCGAAAGGCCGTCCAAATAGGGACGAATCGTAAGTCCCCGTCCTCGAAGAATTGCCATGAGATTTAGGCGTCAGAATCGTTATAAATTCTGGGCGTTAAGGCCAAGCCGAATGGTCGAGCCACAACCTGGTAATGGTTGATTCTATGGCAAAAAACGAAGGAAGCGCTGGTGAGGTCTTCCGACGGGAACATGCCAAAAAGCGTCGCGAATGACGATTGATCGTTCTGCGACAGGGCTGCCATAACTGAGCGAAGCGACTTCATGCTCGGCTCTGACGGAATGTCAGAAGTCAGTCCGCCTTAGCGAATTTTTTTTTTTTTTTTTGCCAGCTTCTGCCTTAACAGAAGTTCTGTTTCCAGGGTATGCGGAATTTCTGAGAATTCCCCCTCTCTTTTTTTTTTTTTTTTAAAAAAAGAGAGAGACGACACAAAACCCCCAGAGGGTTGGTCAGATCATCCCTTGAACCGAAAAGGACTGCCGATAACTATCGGCACTAGTCCTGCCAGACGCAGAAGTCACAGCTCTGCGCTGCGGTAAAGCTGCTTCTTTTGCCTTTGCCTTGGCGTCAGCTCCGTGAGGTCAGTCAAATAGCTGACCACTTTCTAAGCTAAAGATAGCAAACCCTGTTGGAAAACTGCGTTCCATCCAAGTCACAGTGCTCTTCTGACTGTAACTGCCGAGGATTGCGCCCTGGATAGCAGTGACGCATTATCCTTCAACTAGAAAAGCCCATCTACCTTGATAGAGGGAAACTTGCCACGCCGTCCTTAGACGGTCCAACCGGCTCAGGGGAACTTAACAAGTACACCTAGATCCTTAATACCGAATCTATGATCCACGGCTACACAGATGGAAATTGTTGCCATCTCCGTTCTTCTGTCCAGCGTGTCCTGCAGACTCGTCTTCCCTTTTACCAGGAAGATTTGCTAAGCTGGAATAAAGGGACATTCACTTCAGGAGAAGGGGTCCAATTAACAAATAACTCCGTAGAAAAACGGATACAGTTTGTAAGGTCGTCGCGACCCATGCGACCCTTGCAACATCCGGGCCGACTTACCAGGACGACTAGTTACCTCCTCCGGTAACTGTAACGTCCACATGGCTTCCACAGAAATTTTAGTACGGCCCCTGAGAGAGGCAGGGTGTCCCTGCCGATCCTCCTTGTCCGAATCGGACTTCTTCGCTAAGCGAGAAGGAAAGCACCGATTTGTGTCGCTTCCTTGAGAGGATCTAGTTGACACTCCATAACCTAAAAGGTCATCAATAGAAACCAGTGAAGGCCTCCATTTTGACACCACTGGAACCTCTGACCGTGCATGAGTCGAGGTCTGCGTGTCCGTGTGCGAAGCACTACACGATCCGGAAAAAAAAACAGAAAAGGAGGCGAACAAGAAAGAGCTGCCAACTCAGAAACTCTCCTCAAAGAGGAGATACGCGAGGCTGATCCGTAGCGGGTCTGGGAGAGGGTCTCTGACATGCCCTTGCATAGTATATGGCAGGATAAACCTGTCAGTAACCAGAGCAGTACTTAAATAAAAAACAAACGCTGAAGGGTTAAAGCTCTAAAGCGATAGCTACCCCAGCTGTCTCCCATTAAGAGTTAACCTCCTAAGAAGGGGTTAAAGTAGCTGACTCCCCACAACCTTGATAATGAAAAAGGGTGTGCGAATCTCAGGCGCCTCTTATAAGGTCGCAGCTGCAGGACAGCCATGCCACACTAAACAGAAAACGTTCCACAAGATCGCTAAAAAATTGCGCTGATTTTTTATAACGCAATGACCGCCAAAGTTGTCAAGGAGATCGCTAATCGCCTATGCGATTGCCCAGATTGGCAGCCACCAGCGACACTAAAAATGACACACAAACGATCGCAATATTATGCGACGCCATCAGGATCGTCAGCGGAAACGTATAGTGGCAGCATTAATGTCGCAGACTCCCCACAGCCTCTTTATTAATATTAAAAGAGTGTGCGAGCCCCTTATGCGAGAACAGCCGCAGGACAGCTCAATCTGTCACTCAGAAGTGCCCCAGACGGCGCCCGCGCTGTGGAGGTGAAGGGGTTAAGCTTCTGCCCAGCGGGCTAGAAGCGACTCACAAAGCTGGTCACGTATTCTTGCCGGGAGGGGAGGAGAACGATCCGGGGAGCTTTCAGCCTGCAGCGCTTTATCAGCAATGGCCGCCGCGCTCTGCCTCCGTGTGCTCCATGTAGAGGAGCCGGAAATGGAGGCTGCAGTAAAGCGCGCGCTCAGAAGCGGCGCGAAATTCAAAAAATAAAAAGAGCGCGTACTCCCCTCCTTTCCCTCATCCTGCAGGCATCCTCCTGCGGACATAGAAAAACTAGTCACCGGCATATATATGTACAGCGGCTGCCGCAGCAGTCGCTAAAACACTCACACACATTTTACCAAAAGTGGAGTACTCACCAGCCGAAACGCCACAGGGACCCCCAGGGGTTTCTGGCGCTATGCCCATGCTTCCCCCCCAGGGCAGGAAGCGCAGTGACCCCAGTGTGTGGTTTGCGCCCCCGCCAGGGAAAACTCTCCTCATCCCCCAGGGCCGGAAAGATTCTGCAGGGACCATTATGTAGTTACAGATCCGCCAAGGGAGAGGCTGGTGAAATACACTGATAAACATGTAATAGCGCTGTCACCGCAGCGCTGAAGCATACTGATATACATGTAATAGCGCTGCCATCAGACGCTAAAGCACTCACACATTAATAATAAAATTTTGTGTGGAGTACTCACCAGCTTAGCGCCACAGGGACCCCTCAGGATTTGTGGCGCTTGTGCCCATGCTTCCCCCCAGGGCGAGGAACGCAGTGACCGCACGTGTGGTTTGCGTCCCCGCCAGGGAAGCTCTCCTCATCCCCCAGGGCCGGCAAGGATTCTGCAGGGACTATTGAGTAAATACAGATCCGCCAAGGGAGAGGTTGGGGTACAGCAGCGCTGGTACCCCTGAGACCTCTAGACCAACTGGTGATCCAAGTCTCTTGTCCGAATATAAAATAATAAAATCTTCTGAGGAGCTGCATTAGCAGCGACCATCCTCTGGGACCTCAAATCTTAGACTGGAGCTGAGTAGGAGGAGCCCGAGCTGGAGGGGCCAGCCAGTCAGCACTCTTTTGATCTGAGGTGACATCCTGATCTGGGGCTCCGCCTACCCATCAGTAATGAATTCCTGTGTCTCCCTCCCTTCCATCTGCAGCTGAAAAAATGTCTTCCAGACTCGATGATAAATGCGTGCGGAAGCCGGCTTCCTGGCATTGATCATTGTTGAAACCACGTTGTTAGAGAAACCAGCCTGACTTAAGATCCAGGCTTCAATGGCCATACCGTCAAATTCAGCGCTTTCGAATTGTGATGGTAAATTGGACCCTGTGAAAGAAGGTCCGGACGATCTGGTAATCTCCAGGGAACGTCTGCGACTAGACGCACTAGTTCCGCATACCACGGACAGCGAGGCCAGTCCGGAGCGACCAGAATGAGAGGAACGCCTTCCGCTTTGATCTTCCGAATCACCCTGGGGATTAACGGAAGAGGTGGGAAGATGTAAGGAAGGCGAAATTGACTCTAAGGGAGAACTAGCGCATCCGAACCGATGGCTAATGGATCGCGTGATCGACTTATGAAAGTCTGAATTTTGGCATTCAATCTGGATGCCATGAGATCCACATCCGGAATTCCCCAACGCTGGCAAATGAGTTGAAACATTTCCAGGTGAAGGGACCATTCCCCTGAGTCTAAGCCTTGGCGACTGAGGAAGTCGGCCTCCCAATTGTCCACTCCCGGGATGTGAACCGCGGAGATGGGCAAGCGGTTTGCCTCGGCCCAGCGCAGGATGTGCGATACCTCGAGCATAGCTGTTCTGCTCCGAGTGCCCCCCTGGCGGTTGATATATGCCACGGCCGTGGCGTTGTCTGACTGAATCCGGATGGGACGTCCGGCCAGTAGATGATGGAACTGCACGAGAGCTAACTTGATAGCTCTGATCTCCAGGATGTTGATCGGAAGACGGGTCTCTGATAGAGACCATCGGCCTTGAGCCGTGTGATGGAGGAACACTGCTCCCCATCCGAGGAGGCTGGCATCGGTGGTCACCACCAGCCAATGGATCGGCAGAAAGGATTTTCCCTGATTCAGTGATGAAGCCTTTGTCCACCATTTTAAGGAGCTTCTGACTGTGGGAGACAGACGGAAGCGGCGACCTAAAGACGCAGGGTTCCTGTCCCAAAGCGATATTAGCTCCTGTTGAAGAGGACGAAGGTGGAACTGAGCGAATGGTACTGCCTCGATGGACGCTACCATTTTCCCCAGGACCTGCATCGCGCTCCGCAGAGAGTGCGAGTGGCCTAGAAACAACAGGAGTACTCCCCGTCTCAGAGAGTTGATCTTCTCTGGCGGGAGAGATACCAACCCTTGGAAGGTGTCCAGAATCATTCCCAGAAAAGGCATCTTCTGAGAAGGAATGGGAAGAGACTTGTCCAAATTGATTAGCCAGCCCAAACGAGAAAGGGTGTCGATAGTGATCTCGACACTTTCTGCGCAGGCCTGAAAAGACGGACCTTTGATGAGTAGGTCGTCCAGATAAGGGAGGACTACCACACCCCGAGAGTGTAAAATTGACATGGCGGCCGCCATGACCTTTGTGAAGACTCTGGGGGCGGTTGCGAGACCGAAAGGCAGAGCGGCAAATTGAAAATGATCCTCTCCGACAGCAAAACGCAGAAACTTTTGATGACCTCTGAAAATTGGAATGTGTAGATACGCATCCTTGATGTCTATAGACGCCAAGTATTTTTTCCTTTCTAGAGATGCGACCACAGAACGGAGGGATTCCATCCTGAAATGACGGATTCTGATGAACTTGTTTAGTAATTTGAGGTCTAGAATAGGACGCAAGGAGCCGTCCTTCTTGGGAACCACAAAGAGGTTTGAGTAAAACTCTTGGAATCTTTCCCTGTGAGGGACTGGGACATGACGCCGCTGGAACGAAGTATGTCCAGAGCCTGAAGGAAGGGAACTATGAGATCCTTGGACTTGGGGGGACGTGACTGAAAGAAACGTGTTGGGGGGAGGGACAAGAATTCGATCTTGTAGCCGGAGTGTACCAGATCGAGGACCCACCGGTCCTGAATGACTGACCCCCAGACCTCGCGAAACAAGAGTAGGCGGCCGCCTACTTTGTTTGGGACCCCCGTCCTTGGTAAGGAGTCATTGGGAAGACTGTTTGCGAGAAGAGGAGCTCTTATTTCCCGCCTGAGAAAATCTGTTTCTCCAGGGCTGAGAGGACCTGGACGATGGTTGCGAGCCCCTATCTCTGCGAGCTGGACGGGGTGCTCGAGACGAGGTCGAGGTGGAGGACCAATTAAAGGAGCTACGAAATGGCCCGGAACGACCTTGGTATTGATACCGAAAAGGTCGATTGATTCTGCGCTGCTGAAGAAATTTGCTCTTGCCCCCAGTGGCGTCAGAAATAATTTGATCAAGACGGTCTCCAAAAAGACGTCCTGAAAGATAAGGCAGCGAAGTCAAAGTTCTCTTTGAAGCAGCATCTGCACGCCACTCTCGGAGCCAGAGGGATCTCCGAATAGCAATAGCATTGGCTGCTGTGAGTGCAGCGCAATTAGCTGCATCTAGGGACGCATGAACCATGTAGTCACCTGCCCGAGTAATCTGATAGGCCAGATTACGTGCCTCGGGTGAAAGGGAGATATCGCTAGTTGTTTTAACTAGGTCCTCAACCCAAGCCACCATGGCCCTTGCTACCCAGGTGGCCGCAAAGGAGGGGGAGAGAGAGGCTCCAGCCGCCTCAAAAAATAGATTTTGCGAGGTTGTCAATTTGTTTGTCAGACAGGTTCCTAATGGATGAACTATCTGACACAGAGAGCAGGGTTTTTGAAGCTAAGCGAGATACTGGAGGATCTACCACTGGAGATTCAGTCCACTCTTTCGCTACAGTTGCTGAAAATGGGTAACGAGCTTTCAGAGACTTCAGCCCTGAAAAACGTTTGTCTGGACGCTCCCTCTGTCCCTGGACAATTTCCGTAAATTCAGGGTGATTACCAAACACCTTGTGAGTACGTTTAGCTCTTTTGAAAGAGATAGGGTGATTTGGTTGAGACCCGGGTTCTTCATCTAGTTTGAGGATTTTATTAATTGCCTCAATGAGAGAATCTAACGATTCCTGAAATTCTGGCGAGTTGGGGTCATCACCAATGTCCGACTCGTATTCCGAATCATGATCACTACGATATCTGGGCGAGGGGGAGCGAGAGCCTGAGCTCGCCGATGCCGAACCGCTGGATGGATTAGGAGACGCATTATGGCGGCGTTTTCTGGACGACCGCTTTGCGGACGCCGAGGGTCGGCCCCTGTCGGATGAGGTCTCTCTGAAGGCTAACGGGCCCCTTTCTGGAAAAGGGACACCCTGGGAAGAAGCGGAGCCGCGGAAAGTATCCAAGGCCCTAGTCAGAGAATCCATGGAATGCGCCAGAAATTCTGGCCATCCTGAAGGACCTGGCTCAATGGGATCAGGAATAGGCAGAGACTCCTGAACGGTAGTAGGGGGCTCCTGAGCGGCAGAAGCAGTGGGCTCTTGGGCACATGATGTACAGAATTGGGAACCATGCTTTGACGGCAGTGGAGCGTTGCATGCAATGCAGGCGGCATATACTACAGTGTAGTTTTTAGCCTTTTTAGCGTCCTTTGATTGCGACATATTTTCTGCAATTTTTGGAGCCTGCTGCAGTAGAAGGGTTAATCGCTGTGCCGACCTAGTCGCAGCGTGCACTTACCCAGGTCCTGTGCAGGGAAGAAGGAGAACAGCGTCCCAGCACTGCTCCACAAAAAAGATGGCGCCCGGGATTATAGCAGCGCTTCTCGTGTGGTACGAGAAGCGCCAGAGGCAGTGGGAGGAGAGGGGGAGGACCCAGGAGAGAGACCCATGTAATCTAACGCTGGCCAATAGCGTTAGAGATGGGCGGAGCCGTTCGGCCCGCCCCTTCCCTTGAGGCCTATCCCGGCCTGAAGCCGGGGACTAAATTTAGAAAATGCGGCCTATGCCGGCCCGAAGCCGGGGCCTAAATTTTTTGCGGCCTACCCCGGAGCCGAAGCCAGGGAGTATATTTAAGGCCGTGGCGCGAATATAGTGCTAGCGGCGCGATTGTAGCGCTAGCGGCGCGGCGCAAAGATGCGGCGGCGCAACACCGCTGCGGCCGCGATGCGACGCCAAAGCGGTCGCGGCGACATGAGGCAAAATCGCCCTCCTGATATACTCACTGCGGGGGGGGGGGCCCGAAGATGGAGACCGCAGGACTACAGCATTTATGGCCGTACTTCCTCAATCCACCATCCCCTTTCATTAGGGGGGTGGAGAGGGATCTTTCATGCATCAGACCGCCACCGCTTCAGGAGAGGTGAGCGGGATATTCAATCAAAGTGCCACGCGAATCCATCATCTACCTCGTGGTATATCTCATGGGGAGAGCGGCCCATTCCAGGGATCTGTCGCCCCATGGTAGCGTGGCAGGAGGGGTACGTGGAGGCGACACTCGCACGATGCCGCCTGTTGTTGGTTTTTGGGAGATCGTGACTTTTCGTACAAGTCCCGTCGCCCATCCGTGCGTGAAGAAAGTAAAAATAATAAAAAGTTTAAAAATCAGAAAAAAGTGGGGTCTGAGAGCAGACCCTAGTGCCTCCTACAGACACTAAGCAAGAACTGGTTCAGGATTGAGCCAACAGGAGGTGTATACTGCAGGAGGAGGAGTTAATCTTTTGTGCTTAATGTATTGCTTAGTGTCCTCCTAGTGGCAGCAGCAAAACACCCACGGTCTGTGTGTCCCCCAATGAGGCGAAGGAGAAAACATCCAATCTCGGTACAAACCCTTTAAGAGCGCCATCGCTGGGTTCCTTCTCTCTCTTTCATCCGTGGTCTCTCCATAATCATCTGAAGTTTTGCAATAACCGAAATCTATAAGCTAACCACTTGTCAATGCTGTGTAGTATTTACCCAGGTCATGGCAGGTCCGTCAGGGTCTGTAACGGCCTCGTAGATCTGCAGATCATTTCTGCGATGTTCTGGAGACATTGCAAACATCAGAGGATAGCCGAGCAACACCACGTCTGCCTGTTTAACCTGATCACCTGGTCAGATTTAGAGTGGATGGTGAGGATAGGGCTCCACAAAAAATGCTAAACAATTAAATCCCCTAAATCATCTGTGTCTACAAGATGTAGCTCCAGCTTTATATAAGAAAGCCATATCAAATATTAGAGGGAACTTGACAGCCGATGCATGCTGCCCAGACCACGAGCCATGAATCAGACCCTGGCTCCATTATTCCAGCCAGGTATGTTTTACTCTGAAATGCAGTGGTGTTTCAGTGTCAAACATACACTTAACAGCCGGCCGGTGACCATGCCGCTCAGGTGACTAGTCCAAGAGGACAGTCCCCGCATTAGGAGAGACCTGTCACTCAAAAGCCACAGGGTCTACAGGGGACTAGTCATCTGAGCGGCTCAGTACACGAATAGGGAGAGACTTGTATGGACAGTGGGAATGGTCTCCGTCTGCTGGGCCATCAGTACCCTGCAACTCGATTATTGGGTACTTATGGATTCACCATGTAAGTCAGGAGCTAAATAAAGATCCCCAAGTCGGTGTGTGTCAGGCCCTGGAAGAAACATGACTTACAGAGGCTGCCAAGTTTAAGAAGAAAAGTCTGCAGTAACTATGTGACTACAAAAAACTGAACAAAAAAATGGGGCGCACACACCTTTAGCATTAAATGTATCTGTTTTTTATTATGCGCTGCTTATATAGTGCCATCATATTTATAAACATGATCATTGCTGTCCCCAATGGGGCCTCACAATCTAAATTCCCTGTCAGTATGTGTTTGGAGTGTAGGAGGAAACCCACGCAAAAACGGGGAGAACATACAAACTTCTTGCAGGCGTTGTCCTTGGTGAAATTTGAACCCAGGACCCCAGTGCTGCAAACCAACAATGCTAACAACTGAGCCACTGTGCTGCCCATCACATACAGGTGAACAAATACGCTTTGTTGCCAATATGGGCAGCACTGTGGCTCAGTGGTTAGCACTGCAGCCTGGCAGCGCTGGAGTCAGGGGTTCAAATCCCACCAAGGACAACATCTGCAAAGAGCTTGTATGTTCTCCCCGTGTTTGCGTGGGTTTCCTACGGGTTCTCCGCTTTCCTCCCACACTCCAAAGACATACTGATAGGGAATTTAGATTGTGAGCCCCAATGGGGACAGTGATGATAATGTGTGTGAACCGTAAAGCTCTGCAGAATATGTTAACGCTATATAAAAATAAATATTACAATGCGTCAGCACACTGAGACTAATGAATACATTATGAATACATTAACTCCAATATTGCTGTAAATGTTAAAATGTAAAGGTACTTCGTTATCATTTTTTGCTCAATTAGCACAAAAGCCATCCAACCACGTCAAGGTGACCTTTTTAATGTGGATGGCCCCTTACCACTATATCTCCTACCTCTCCATGTGCCATACCAGCCTCATCTGAATTGGGACGTGAAAGAAAGCCAGGAATAGCTTGCAATTAAAACCTTGTCTGGGAAGGATGTGTAGATAGGGGTGCTGTGCCCTGGAAGGGGCCACACACCCCAACGTATACCACAAAAAAATACGCTATGTGGCCAATATACAAACATATACTGTATATACACAATTCATCAACACAATGCGATTAAGGAATTTTAACATTCACAGCAATATTGGAGTACATGTATTCATTCATCACTGTGTGCGGACACAGTGTATATACAGTACATTGGCCACATTTGTGCACCTGTACATTAGTTTAATACTGAAGGCATATGGGTCCTATTTTTTGGGGTGGAGGCGGGGGGGGTTTCATTGTGAGCGGTGTGCCTGGTTTTCTTTCACTCCCCATTCAGACGAGGTTTGTTGGGACAGTAACATGCTGATTTTTTTGAGCAGCAAAAGTAGGTAGTGTCAAAAACTCTCCAAAAACTCATGGTGAGAGCTTAATCTATACAGTCACCAAAACATTTTACTCTAGAAATTCATAGATACCTAGTTTGTAGCCGTCATATTCCGGATGGTAATTATTTTTGTGATCAAATGGGACTTTAACGTTGTTTGCTACGTCGCTCCATATTTCTGGGAAGGGTTGCTGTAAATCCTTTGCGAGGTCCATAGCAAAGTTAAGGCTGCACAAGGAAAAAGTAAGGTTAAAAACCAGAAATGATCATCTTCTCTTTACACCTACAAGCTATAAGATTGCAGACACATCAGCCACTACATACAAGGAAGTTCACATAGAAATTATTACTATGGAACTAAGATACAGATTTTACGGGAAGTACCAAAAATACGGATTTTTGTGTTACTCACCGTAAAATCCTTTTCTCCGAGACGCTCATTGGGGGACACAAGACTGTGGGTGTATGCTATTGCCGCTAGGAGGCTGACACTAAGTAAACATAAAAAAAAGGTTAGCTCCTCCTCCGCCGTATACACCTCAGCACTGGCCGCAGGCAAACCCAGTTTAGTGCAAAAAGCAGTAGGAGGCTAAAAAATAAATTAGTGTTAACACAGGTACAATATATCCAGAAGTAAATCTACTGACATAGACCCAAAGAGTAGAATTAACTCAAAACGAAGCCATCCGGCTATTAGGGAGGGTGCTGTGTCCCCCAATGAGCGTCTCGGAGAAAAGGATTTTACAGTGAGTAACACAAAAATCCGTATTTCTCCTTCGTCTCATTGGGGGACACAAGACTGTGGGACGTCCCAAAGCAGTCCCTTGGGTGGGAAACCGACTCCACAGTGCAATCTTTAACCAGGCATTGCTTATAGGTGCGCTACTGCGCCCTGAAGAATCCTTCTACCCAGACTCGCATCCGCTGAGGCCTGAGTATGGACATTATAATGTTTAGAAAAGGTATGCAGACTGGACCGGGTTGCTGCCTTACAAACCTGTTCCGCTGAAGCCTGATGCCGAAGAGCCCAGGAGGCACCCACTGCTCTGGTGGAGTGAGCTCTGATTCCTCCGGGAACCACCGCGCCTCTGATGCGGTAAGCCTCCTGAATGGTTAACCGTATCCATCTAGCCAAAGTTGACCTAGAGGCAGCGAGTCCCTTCCTGCGACCTTCAGGAAGGATAAACAGCGTGTCCGTCTGCCGGAAGGATGCCGTCCGAGATACATATCTCCTGAGTGCTCTCACCAGATCTAGCGTATGGAGAGCCTTCTCCACCCGGTGCGTTGGAGCTGGACAAAATGAGGACAAAACAATGTCCTCATTGATATGAAATGAGGACACTACTTTAGGCAAAAAGGGTGGTGTTGGCCTGAGCACTACCTTATCATGATGAAAAAGTAAGTACGGAGCTCGGCAAGATGCTGCCAGCTCCGAAACCCGCCTTATGGATGTTATGGCTACCAAAAACACCACCTTCCAGGAAAGGTATGTCAGGGAAACCTCCTGAAGAGGTTCAAATGGAGATTCCTGTAGAACTCCCAGGACCAGATTGAGATCCCAAACGTCTAAGGGAGCCCTGTAGGGGGTACTATATGGACAACCCCTTGCATAAAGGTTTTAACCTGTAAACTAGATGCGATTTTTCGCTGAAAAAGAACCGACAAGGCTGATATCTGACGTCTAAGAGTACTTGGTGCTAGGCCTGAATCTAGGCCCGCTTGGAGAAATGACAGGATGTTGGGAATTGAAAACTGAAGAGGGGAATAACCATGTTCCCTGCAGTAAAAAAGACCTTCCACGTTCCGTGGTAGATACGAGCCGAGGCGGGTTTCCGGGCGCTAGCCATTGTCGCGGCGACCCTTTTGGAGAATCCAGCCCTGGTCAGAATCCAAGATTCAACGGCCAAGCCATCAAACACAGGACCGCTGAGTTCTGGAGGTAAACTGGGCCCTGGGAAAGAAGGTCCGTGCGTTCTGGCAGACGCCAGGGTGCGTCGGCGAGCAACTGTACCAGCTCTGCGTACCATGGACGACGCGGCCAATCCGGAGCGATTAAAATCGCTGGGACCCCCTCTAACCTGATCTTTCTGATCACCCTTGGGAGCAGAGCTATCGGTGGAAACAAGTACGGAAGATGAAACCGATTCCACGGTAGAACCAGGGCGTCTACTGCAATTGCCTGCGGATCCCGGTACCGGGAGACGAAGTTGGGCACCTTGGCATTTATCCTGGAGGCCATCAGGTCCACATCCGGGGTTCCCCAGCGTAGGCATATCTGCTGAAAGACTTCGGGATGTAGTGACCATTCCCCTGACGCTATACCCTGACGGCTGAGGAAATCCGCTGCCCAGTTCTCCTCGCCCGGAATGTGGACCGCTGATATCACAGAGTGATTTCTTTCTGCCCAGGTCAGAATATGTTTTACCTCCTGCATGGCCGCCCTGCTGCGGGTACCTCCCTGATGATTTATGTATGCCACCGCCGTGGCATTGTCCGATTGTATTCGGACCGGGCGGCCAGCCAGATGATGGTGAAAATGCCTCAGCGCCAGCCAAACAGCTCGAATCTCTAAAATGTTGATCGGGAGGGACGATTCCTGCCGACACCAAGTCCCCTGGGCTGTGTAGTGACGAAACACTGCTCCCCAACCGAGAAGACTGGCGTCCGTTGTGACTATCAGCCAATGGACTGGAGGGAAATATCGCCCCTGGAGAAGAGTGGTACTCTTTGTCCACCATGTAAGTGTCTGTCTGACCTGCAGGGACAGACGGCACCGACGATTGAGCGAGTAAGGACTCCCGTCCCATACTGCCAAGAGTGCATGCTGAAGGGGGCGGAGATGAAACTGGGCAAATGGAATGGCCTCGATTGCTGTCACCATCCTTCCTAGAACTCTCATGCAAAACCGGATGGTGTGAGGAATTGGTTGGCGCAGGATCCGTACCTCCTGACGGAGGACTAGGGCCTTGTCCCGAGGAAGGATTATCAACCCCTGAGTGGTGTCGAAAATCATCCCTAAAAAGGTGATCTTCCGAGATGGCACGGGAGATGATTTCTTTAGATTCACTAGCCACCCCAGGCGAGCAAGGGTGTCTAGCATAATGCTGACACTTTCCTCGCAGGCATGAAAGGACGAACCCTTGATGAGGAGATCGTCTAAGTATGGTAAGATGACTATCCCCCGGGAGTGCAGAATGGACATAACAGCAGCCATGACCTTTGTGAACACCCTGGGGGCTGTGGCTAGCCCGAAGGGCAAGGCTGCAAACTGAAAATGAAGTTTGCCAATGGCAAACCGAAGAAACCTTTGGTGAGGAGGAAATATGGGGATGTGAAGATAGGCATCCTGGATGTCTATTGACGCTAGAAATTCCCCTTTTTCCATGGCTGCAATGACCAAGCGGAGAGACTCCATTCGGAAATGTCGAATTCTGACAAACCGGTTCAATCGCTTTAGATCCAGGATGGGCCTTACGGTACCGTCCTTCTTGGGTACTATGAACAGGTTGGAATAAAACCCTTGACCTTTTTCGATCTCTGGTACAGGAACAATGACCCCGCTGCGCCGAAGAGATTCGACTGCCTTGAATAAGGCGTGAACCCGGGATTCTTTTTTGGGAAGACGCGAGGGAAAAAACCGATTTGAGGGAAGGCTGACAAACTCTATTTTGTACCCCGAGGAGACTAACTCCCTGACCCACTCGTCGTGAGTAACCGATAGCCAAGTGGGGCGAAACCAGAGTAAGCGGCCGCCTACTCTGGGTAAATTGACCGGATTCTGCCTCCAGTCATTTGTCCGAATATCTTTGGGGCCTAGACCCTCTAGATCTTGGCTGTTGAGATCGCATTCTCCCCAAAGGATTGGTCTTGTAGGAGACCTGACGATCTCTGGCCTGATTAGGTCGACCTGAGCCACTAGAGCTGGCTGTCGCGGCCCAACCTGGGTTGCGAAAGGCCCTAAACCGAGGCTGAAGCTGTCGGCGAAAAGGCTGTTTAATTTTCTGCTGAGGCAGAAAACAGCTTTTCCCTCCTATCGCGTCAGATATGAGCTGATCCAGCTTCTCACCAAATAAACGACCGCTCTGATACGGCAAGGACGTAAGTGATTTTTTAGAGGTTGAGTCCGCTCGCCAAGTTCTCAACCACAAGGATCTCCTGATAGCAATCGCATTAGCCGCAGCTAGTGCTGCGCAATTTGCCGCATCCATGGAAGCATTAATTAGAAAGTCTCCTGCAAGAGCTATCTGATTAGATATCTCAAATACTTCAGGCGGCACCTCTACACCGTGGAGAGCTCTATTTAGAGACTCTGACCAGGATATCATGGCCTTAGCAACCCAAGTCGCTGCAAAGGAAGGAGAGAGCGACGAACCAGATGCCTCAAACACAGAGCGAGCCAGGCTTTCAATCAGACGATCCGTTGGATCCTTAATCGAGGAACCGTTGGGAAGGGAGAGGAGCGTCTTAGACGCCAAACGCGACACAGGAGGGTCGACCACAGGAGATTCTGCCCACTTTTTAAGAAGTTCAGGAGCAAAAGGATATCTAGTATTGAGGGCTCTTTGTCCTGCAAAGCGCTTGTCCGGTTTTTCTCGGTGGCGCTGCACTAGTTCCTCAAACTCAGGATGAGTACCAAAGACCTTATGAGTCTGCCTGGCTCTCTTGAAGGACACCTTATGACCAGAAGTCAAGGTGGATTCATCGTCAACTCCCAGGGATTGATTGACAGCTTCAATTAGACTGTCAATTGTCTCCTGACAATTCGGGGCCTCTAGATTGAGGGACCCTTCAGAATCAGAATCCGAACATTGATCACCCGCCTCCAAAGGTGAGGGAGAGCGAGAAACGGAACTGATAGATGCCGAAGCCCTGGATGGCATAGGCGACGCAGTGTGGGTTCGCTTCCCCTGCGTTTGCCTGGTGAGAGCGCGGCCCCTGCAGGCCGGAGGTTCCTGAGACACGGCTAAGACGGGAGAACCACTGTCCCTGCTCCTATCGGGAGCTTGAAGGGACTCAATTGCTCTTGTCAATGACGCCACAGATTGAGACAGAGACAGGGCCCATTCCGGAGGATCTGACGCACTGGGCTCAGCTATAGGTGAGGGCTCCTGAGCACGTTCGGAGCCACAAGCTTCGCAGACCCGATCAACCTGGGCATGCGGAAAAGGAGACCTACAAGCAATGCATGCGGTATACAGCACCGTATGAGTCTTGGCCCTTCTGGACATACTGGATCTGTCACAGTGTCTTTCCTGCCGCACTGATCTTTTAGATGTGGCGGTACGGAGGTGCGGTGGAGGGGAGCGCAGCTAAGTGGAGCAACCAGGCTGGAGGTAGTAACACTTACCCCAGTCCTGTATCCCCAATCGTCTCTGGCAGTGTGGACAACACGACAGAGGCTTCAGCTTTCAAAAAAGGCGCTTCCCTTTCAGGGAGGCGCGCCTGATATAGCCCAGCCTCAGAGGGAGGGGTCAAGGGGCGCGGCCTAGCGCCGGCCGAAGCCGCGGCCTAAATTTTTCGGAGGCCGGCCGAGGATCGGGAAGTTGTCGCCGCGGGAGGCGGAGCCTGAGATCGCGGCCTACCCTCCGGCCTAAGCTTGGCGCCAGGCCGCTGGTTGCGGCCCGGTCTGGATCCTCTCAGACGCCGGCTCTCTCCTGCTCCAGGACTCGCACCCTGAAAGGTGGTTTATTCTTTTCTCCTGCCATGTCTTCGGACCCCAGAAGCCAGAGGAGGGCCGCCGTGAAGGGGGGCTTGCAGGAAAAAAAAGAGAGGACGGTGCAGGCACCCTAACTCCATCACCCCTCTGGGGGATGAGGAGAGGGACCGTCCGCCTCCTTGCAGCACCGCAGTCAAGCATTGGTGGAGCAGTGGGGGCCGCACGGACTATCTCCTGCCTCTGTACAGCCTAGGGTTTCATCACTCTAGGGTGGTCAGGGCTGAGTCCGGCATCGTGTCCCACGTTGCGGGAAAGGATACGTGGAGGCGACACTCCACGTGCTCGCCCGTTGATGGTTTGGGGAGATCGGACCCTTCAAAAGGATCCGTTGCCCTATCTCAACCTCGTGGGGGAAAAAAAAAAAAATGGTCTGAAGAAAAAACAGACGTGTGCCTCCATGAGACACTAAGCATAAACTGGGTTTGCCTGCGGCCAGTGCTGATGTGTATACGGCGGAGGAGGAGCTAACCTTTTTTTTATGTTTACTTAGTGTCAGCCTCCTAGCGGCAGTAGCATACACCCACAGTCTTGTGTCCCCCAATGAGACGAAGGAGAAATCTACTTTTCCTGACCCAATCTGTGACCATCAATTCATTGTCAAAGGGGCCATGAGCCGAAGACCTGGGAAGAGAGTTAGATCATTTCTTAGTATTTTCCAAACGACTGCACTCAGAATCCACAACCAATTTCCTCTGGTGTGTAGCGGCCGGTAGTGCTGGTATGCAAGGTGGAATCAAATTGTTCCAGGATCCAACAAAGTTTCCATGAATAAAATAAGGATTACAATCCAGCAAAACAAAAATTAATAAATTAAAAAAAAAACAGGCCAAAAGGAGGACGTTACGCGTATCGAACCCCAGCTCCCGGATTCTTAATCCTAACAAGTGGGCAAATCAGGGCGTATAACAGCCACATTGCTCCTCTTAGTAAAACTGTTCATGGTTTGTTTGTTTTATGTGTTTGTTTGTTTTTATTTTTTACACTTGGTGACTCCCGCTCAAGTCTAGCAAGTTTTGTTTTTTGACAGCATCAGCCACTGGTCAAGACTGTCACTAATACTGGATCTACACAGTCTCAGGTCCTGCACGCTACACAGCAGAGCGTCACCAGGGCTCCCCCTACTGGTATAAAATCCTACATAGCCATCCTCGCACTCAATATGACAATGCTCTATAGGGACAGGAGTTTATGTTGGAAATACTGAAGCATCCATGCATAGGTGTGAAAATAATAAGAAAAAAAAAAAAAACACTATATAGTAGTTAAATGTGGATGGTTTTGTAGTGTTAAAGGGGTATTCCCATCTCCCGGTTCCTATCCCAATATGTAGTAGGTGTAATAATAATATTAGCAAATACCTCCAATTAGAAAATGTAGTATCGTTCTTTTGATTCACTATGTCACTTACCCCATGTGCACAATATTGCAGTAAACAACTATACCACGTTAGACCTAGACACATGATGTGAATTAAATAAAATAATTAAACTACACCTGTGTCCATAATGGATAATTTAGCCTATCATCGCTTACCATAGGTAAATCTCAACAACAAAGATGATACTATGGCACTTATTTAATTAATAAATTCCAAACTTTATTATACACAATATAGAAATAGTTACAACATATGGGAAGAGAAGGTGAAAAATAGAGGAGCACATCACACATGTGTCATCACAAGCGACACATTCAACTGGGCAGTGGGAGAATAGCAATCAGCACCATTATATCACATTGATGTATACATATAATACCGGGCATCGATATAAATACCACAATATGAATTTTGAAAATTACAGCATAAATAGCTTATTAACCAGGATAATATAGAACTGCCAGTAATAAATCACATCCATCTTGAAGTCATCAGCCATAATTAACACTGCTACTATCCATCAATCTGCATATATTTTGTTTAAAGTAAATCACAGACCTAGCTGCTCAATATTAATGTAATGCAGATTAAATGCTGCCAACTACAGCGCTGCCACCAAACCCTCAATATCTCAAAAAGGAACATAGTCCATAAATGGAAATTCTAGTAGTATAATTACCAGTGGGTAGGAGGCACAGACAGATGGCAGATCCCACGTCCAGACGAGCGCGTCCGCCCCGACGCGCGTTTCGGCTAACCTTTTTCAAGGGGCCTACTCCATTAGCATCTAACCCGTCTTTAAATAGAAGCCGGTGACCGCGCGCAATATCGCGTCACCGGAAGTTGTAATCCAGACCGGAAATGACGCGCCATGTCTCCAAGGTGACCACCACGCTCCCAGGCGTCGGCGTCACACCATGGGCGGATCTCCACCACGGTGTAAAGACGCCGAGAGCCTGCAGCGGTGATGATCCCCGGGAAACAGGCGAGTACAGGGCTGGCTCAACTTTTATAAAACAGAACCCTCAGTACAGCAAGTGGGTACGATGATAGTACAGAACATTCTCCATCTCTAAATATATAGAAATAATACAAAATATCTTCATGGTAAACGTTCCTTAGTGGAGTCTTCATGCTGGGATATTAACCCTCGATGATTCGACATATCACCAATAGTAATGTCCACAAAGTAAGAGATATAATCATCAAAAGGAAGACGTTAGGTCCAATCATCAACATCAACCGTGCACTGAGTGAACTAGAACTAAAATAAAAAAGAATTATACACTTAAAAACAATATTAAAATATGACAGCACATATAGTTGTGAACCTCTATATAACAGAGCGGCGATTTATAGGAATGGGGCATAACTAATATTTTCATTTAATCCAGATGGCTGGACCGTGCCCAATGTCCAGATCCACCTGGATTCTAATTGTGCCAATTTACGAGTAATACCACCCCCACGGATACCTATTTCCAACTTGTCAATACCTCTAAATCTTATTAGGGAACCATCGCTGTCATGGAATTTTTTAAAATGGTGAGGGATGGTTTTTAATGTTGAAATATCCTCAGTGGTCGCTGCTGCCTCGATCCCTAATACGTGTTCACGTATGCGGATCTTAAATTGCCTTGTTGTCATACCGACGCATATCTTTTTACAGGGGCATACTGCATAATAAATCACGTTTTTACTTATACATGTGATGTGTTTCTTGATTTTATATTCGCAGCTGCCCTCCTGATTAGTAAAGGTATCGGCACGGTCCATATTGGGACATGCGACGCAGCGTCCACATGAGGAATTCCCACATTGTTCTGTCATTTGATCAAGAAAGGTTACCATCCGTTCACCTGTATAGTGACTACGGACCAGCCGGTCCCGTAGGTTTCTGGATCTCCTGGCTGCAATAGTAGCCCGATCTGGCAGAAATCTAGAAATAATTGGATCTGCCTTTAAGATATGCCAAGATTTATTAAGGATTTTTCTCATCCGTGAGAAGTGTGAGTGAAAATTAGTGACAAATCTAATTTTACCAGAGTCTTTGTTCGGTCTTGTGCCATATAACAATGTATCCCTAGAGGAATACTTAGCTCTTTTAAAAGCACGCTTGGTCATGCGTTTGCTGTACCCCCGCTCAATCAAACGTGATCTTAAGTCCTCCGCCTGTCTAGCAAAATCTTCCTCAGTAGAGCACAAACGTCGCAGGCGCAAAAATTGTCCAGTAGGGACAGATTGAATCATGTGCCCCGGATGGAAAGAAGTTGCATGTAACAACATATTTGTCGATGTGGGCTTACGGTATATGTCGGTTTGTATCTCACCTTTACTGTCTTTTTTGAGCATTACATCCAGAAATTCGACTGAGGTAATATCACACTTGTATGTGATATATATGTTGCGGTCATTTTCATTGAGAGACGCCATAAAATTATGGAGTTCCACAACTGAACCCTGCCAGATCAGTAATATGTCATCGATGTACCGCGCCCAAGAGAGGACGCGGCACATCGGGGACACCTGATCTGGCAGGGAGAGGTCTCTTTCCCACAGCCCCAGGAACAGGTTGGCATAGGCTGGCGGCTGGCAGGGTTCAGTTGTGGAACTCCATAATTTTATGGCGTCTCTCAATGAGATTGAGTCGCTTGGCAGATTCCAGATAGACCAGATTCTTATGGTCCGTAAGGACCACCACCTGATGTTTGGCTCCCTCCAGCCAATGTCTCCACTCTTCAAAAGCCCACTTCATGGCCAATAACTCCCGATTACCCACGTCATAATTACGTTCAGTAGGAGAAAATTTTCGAGAGAAAAAGGCACAAGGGTTACTTTTAGAGGTCTCTGGATCTTTTTGGGACAAAACGGCACCTGCCCCAATTTCAGAGGCATCAACCTCCACCTGAAATGGCAGAGAAACATCAGGCTGCCGTAGAACAGGAGCAGAAGTGAATCTCTGCTTAAGTTCCTGAAATGCAGAGACTGCCTCAGGAGGCCAATTCACCACATCAGAACCCTTTCTGGTCAAATCAGTTAATGGTTTAACAATAACCGAGAAATTACCAATAAATTTACGATAAAAATTGGCAAAACCCAAAAATCTCTGAAGAGCCTTTAATGAAGTAGGTTGGACCCAATCACAGATGGCCTGAACCTTGACCGGGTCCATTTCAATAACAGATGGGGACAAAATGAATCCCAGAAATGAGATCCTCTGTACACCAAAAAGACACTTTGATCCCTTCACATACAGAGCATTCTCTCTCAAAATCTGGAATACAGTTCGAACATGTTTCACATGAGAGTCCCAGTCATTAGAAAAAATCAAGATATCATCCAAATAAACAATCAGAAATTTGTCCACAAAATCCCTGAAAATGTCATTCATGAAGGACTGGAAGACGGAAGGAGCATTAGTGAGCCCAAAGGGCATCACCAGGTACTCAAAATGCCCTTCAGGGGTATTGAATGCCGTCTGCCATTCATCCCCGTGCCTAATGCGAATAACGTTATACGCCCCCCTGAGGTCAAGCTTGGTAAACCAAGTAGCGTTTTTCACCCTGGAAAACAGGTCAGAAATCAAGGGTAACGGGTATTGATATTTCACAGTAATATTGTTCAAGAGACGATAATCAATACACGGCCTTAATGAACCATCCTTTTTGGCCACAAAGAAAAAACCGGCACCTAAGGGTGAAGAGGATGGTCTGATATGACCCTTCTCCAATGATTCCTTGGTATAAGACCGCATAGCGTCATGTTCAGGTACAGACAAGTTAAAAAGGCGACCTTTAGGGAATTTACTACCCGGCACTAATTCAATAGCGCAGTCATAGCTCCTATGGGGAGGCAAGGATGCAGATTTACTTTCGCTAAACACATCAGAAAAATCAATCAAAAAGTCAGGAACATCCTGAGCCTGGGGGAGGCAGAAAAAACAGGAGTGTTGGTATTAACACATTGGCAGCCCCAACTGGTTACAGACACAGATTTCCAATCCAAAACAGGATTATGAGACTGTAACCAAGGAAAACCCAGCACGATAATGTCATGCAGATTATACAGAACCAAAAATTTGCAGCACTCCTGGTGATCAGGTTCAACCCTCATTATCACCTGAGTAGAAAACTGGGGTTTATTCTCAGCCAAAGGGTAGAATCGATCCCCAGTAGGGGAATAGACTTCTGTAGGGGCATCAAGGGAAATCCACAACGTTTAGCAAAATCATAATCCATCAGGTTAATAGCTGCTCCAGAATCAACGAAAGCCTGAGCAGAAAATGAGGACAGAGAGCATATCAGAGTGACAGTTAATAAAAACTTAGTCTGAACACTACCCAAGACAACTGAGCGTGCAAAACGTCTTCCCCGCTTAGGGCAGTCTGAAATAGCATGAGAGGCATCACCACAGTAGAAACATAACCCATTGCGCTTTCGAAACTCATGACGCTGTGCCCCAGACACCACTCTATCACACTGCATGGGTTCAGAAGCTGGTTCACAAGGCAACACCATTCCACGCATACTTCTCCGCTCACGCAAACGTCTGTCAATTTGAATCGCTAATGACATAGAATCATTGAGACCAGAGGGGACAGGGAATCCCACCATAACATCCTTTACATTATCTGACAGACCCTTCCGGAAAAGGGCCGCCAAAGCGTCGTCATTCCATTTGGTCAGGACTGCCCACCTACGGAATCTCTGACAGTATAACTCAGCGTCATCAAGCCCCTGATTTAATGCCAACAAGGCTTTCTCAGCTTGATCAGTGACATTAGGCTCATCGTACAATAACCCCAAGGCCTGAAAAAATGCATCAACATCACTCAAAACAGGATCCCCAGGTATCAGGGAAAAAGCCCAATCCTGAGGATCGCCGCGCAGGAGAGAGATGATAATTTGAACCTGCTGCCCTGCGTTCCCTGAGGACTTAGATTTTAAGGCAAAAAACAATTTACAATTATTTTTGAAATTCTGAAACTTAGCTCGATCCCCTAAAAACAAATCTGGCATGGGAATCCTAGGTTCCACAACAGGCAACCCAGTAAGATAGATAGCAATACTCCGAACCTCAGTGGCAAGCTGATCCACACAGCCAAACAACTGTGCAAACTCCATTGAGAGAAAAGATCCTCCCCAGCACCCAGGGATACAGAGGGAAAAAAAAAAAAATGCAACAAACAGAAAAATATCTCTGACAACTCTGACAATATTTTTTCCCTTTTGTGAGTACCATACAATTTTCAATTTTGTTGGCCGGTGATACTGTTATGTTTCGGTAGCTGAGGAGTGCAGGTAAAAAGGCAATACACCAGAGCAGTTGGAATCTATGAGATTGCAGTACCCTGACTAACCACCACAACTAGAGGCAGCCGTGGAGCGTTCCTACGTTGGTCCTAGACGCCTCGTCACAGCCTGAGAAACTAACTACACCTAAAGATAGATATAGGAAAACTATCTGCCCCGGAGCAGAACCCCAAAGATAATAGAAAGCCCCCAAACATGTAATGGCGGTTAGACAAGATGAAATACTGACACAGAAAGAAAATAGTACGAGCAAACGCTGGGGCCCAAACTAACTAAATAGAAAAGGATAGGAAGGGTACTTACTGCAATCCCAAAAAACCCTGCAAAGCACCAACTCTACTAATTTCAAAAACACCTGAGATCACACGACCTCTTCCACCTAAATTAGTTCTCTGGTGTAACAAAATCAAAACAGCAGCCACTGAAAAAACTGGAAAAAGCAAAAGTACAAACATCAGTGGCTGAACAAAACTGAGAGGGCAGAAGCCCCCGGAGGGGACCCTGAAGACCCCCACAGAAGTGCAGGACAAAATGCAAAAATATAGCACAAACACAAAAGAAGAAAATGTCTTATCTGTTAGCAGGAGATGCAGACACGACACAGCAGGCTACAAGGGAAACTGGAATAAAGGATTCAGACCAGAACAATTGATCACCGGCAACCCAGATGGGAAGGTGACTCCCTTATACAAGACCAGTCAGTAACACCTGATTCCCAGTCCTCACAATCATCACTGGACAGACTAGCACCGCTTGTAACCACCAGAGGGAGCCTCTGCTCAGAACTCATCTCAAACCCATTCACAACAATGCAGTATGCCCCTGTAAAAAGATATGCGTGGGTATGACAACAAGGCAATTTAAGATCCGCATACGTGAACACGAATTAGGGATCGAGGCAGCAGCGACCACTGAGGATATTTCAACATTAAAAACCATCCCTCGCCATTTTAAAAAATTCCATGACAGCGATGGTTAGTTATGCCCCATTCCTATAAATCGCCGCTCTGTTATATAGAGGTTCACAACTATATGTGCTGTCATATTTTAATATTGTTTTTAAGTGTATAATTCTTTTTTATTTTAGTTCTAGTTCACTCAGTGCACGGTTGATGTTGATGATTGGACCTAACGTCTTCCTTTTGATGATTATATCTCTTACTTTGTGGACATTACTATTGGTGATATGTCGAATCATCGAGGGTTAATATCCCAGCATGAAGACTCCACTAAGGAACGTTTACCATGAAGATATTTTGTATTATTTCTATATATTTAGAGATGGAGAATGTTCTGTACTATCATCGCACCCACTTGCTGTACTGAGGGTTCTTTTTATAATGCGATTTATTGCACATTTTATATAAGTTGAGCCAGCCCTGTACTCGCCTGTTTCCCGAGCCTGGGAGCGTGGTGGTCACCTTGGAGACATGGCGCGTCATTTCCGGTCTGGATTACAACTTCCGGTGACGCGATATTGCGCGCGGTCACCGGCTTCTATTTAAAGACGGGTTAGATGCTAATGGAGTAGGCCCCTTGAAAAAGGTTAGCCGAAACGTGCGTCGAGGCGGACGCGCTCGTCTGGACGTGGGATCTGCCATCTGCCCGTGCCTCCTACCCACTGGTAATTATACTACTAGAATTTCCATTTATGGACTATGTTCCTTTTTGAGATATTGTGGGTTTGGTGGCAGCGCTGTAGTTGGCAGCATTTAATCTGCATTAGGCTACTTTCACATTTGCGCTCGGGCGACCTGCGCCTATCTGCGCACGGCCGCCGCTAAGCTCCGCCCCCGGCCGAGCCTCCTCCCGGCGGCTCCGCCTATGGGCGCATGACGGCGCATGCGACCTGTGTACTCTATCTTTATCATTGGGTACGCAGGCCGTGCGCAGTATGCGTTTGACTGCGCATGCGTCCTTTTTGACGGTGCGCCGAGCGCACTAAAATGCAACATGCTAAGTTTTGGTGCGCTCGGGCAGCGTCAAAAGGACGCATGCGCAGTCAAACGCATACTGCGCACGGCCTGCGTACCCAATGATAAAGATAGGGTACACAGGTCGCATGCGCCGTCATGCGCCCATAGTCGGAGCCGCCGGGAGGAGGCGCGGCCGGGGGCGGAGCTTAGCGGCGGCCGTGCGCAGATAGGCGCAGGTCGCCCGAGCGCAAATGTGAAAGTAGCCTTACATTAATATTGAGCAGCTAGGTCTGTGATTTACTTTAAACAAAATATATGCAGATTGATGGATAGTAGCAGTGTTAATTATGGCTGATGACTTCAAGATGGATGTGATTTATTACTGGCAGTTCTATATTATCCTGGTTAATAAGCTATTTATGCTGTAATTTTCAAAATTCATATTGTGGTATTTATATCGATGCCCGGTATTATATGTATACATCAATGTGATATAATGGTGCTGATTGCTATTCTCCCACTGCCCAGTTGAGTGTGTCGCTTGTGATGACACATGTGTGATGTGCTCCTCTATTTTTCACCTTCTCTTCCCATATGTTGTAACTATTTCTATATTGTGTATAATAAAGTTTGGAATTTATTAATTAAATAAGTGCCATAGTATCATCTTTGTTGTTGAGATTTAACAATATTGCAGTAGCCTAGGTATCCATGGTTACGACCACTAAGAACTATCTGTCATTATATGAGTGGTCATAACCATGGATACATAAGCTACTACAATTCCCTGCTCATGGGGTAAGCGACACAGTGAATCAAAAGAACTATACTACATTTCTAATTGGAGGAATTTGCTATTATTATTACTACTACTACATCTACTACATATTGGGATAGGATCTTGGCAATAGGAATACCCCTTTAAAAAAAATCACACAAAAGAAAAAAAATCTACCCTAATTATCATAACAGATAAAACACGGATTTTGGTAAAAACTTACCTGTAAAATCCTTTTCAGCGAAGGAAGGAAGAGAGACACAGTATTCATTACTGATGGGTAGGCGGAGCCCCAGATCAGGATGTCACCTCAGATCAAAAGATTGCTGACTGGCTGGCCCCTCCAGCTCGGGCTCCTCCTACTCAGCTCCAGTCGTACCAAAGCTTTTAGGAAAAGAGCCAAGATCACCAGCGGAGCAACATAACCCCTTCTGAAGGAACTTCAGAGAAAAAACACAAGGATACAGGTTATGCATGCAAAGAAAACCAAAAACCACAGAGTTCCAGGTACTACTCACGGAACCTGACTACTGCGATGAGCTGGCGATGCTGGAACAGAGCCTTAGCGCGCTGACCTCAGCCCAGATAATCGCTATCAGATAAGGGTCGCGCTGCATCTGAAAACATCAACACACTTCTGCCTTGGGAGGGTGCTGTGTCTCTCTTCCTTCCTTCGCTGAAAAGGATTTTACAGGTAAGTTTTTACCAAAATCCGTGTTTCAGCTGCAGATGGAAGGAAGAGAGCCACAGTATTCATTACTGATGGGACGTCCCAAAGCAGTTCAAAAATAAGGGTGGGAAAAACCAACAAAAGGCAGAAACCCAACAACCTTAACAACAAAGCGCAACCAGCGCTAAACACAAGTTCATCCAGAACTTTAAACTACAGCTGCCTGCAGGACCCTACGTCCGAGGGCTGCATCAGCGGAAGCACTGACGTCCACTTTATAAAACCTTGTAAACGTGTGGACAGAGCGCCAAGTTGCCGCTCGACAGAGCTGCACTGCCGAGGCACCTTGATGAAAAGCCCACGATGAGGCCACAGCTCTCGTGGAATGGGCTCGAATCTTAATCGGGCAAGATTCACCCCGAAGGCGGTAAGCTTCCAAAATAGCTGACCGGATCCAACGAGCTATAGAATCCTTGGAAGCTCGTTGACCACGCCGACGACCTGCTGGAACCACAAACAGGGAGTCCGTCTTACGAAAACCTTGAGTAATAGATAGATAAAACTTCAAGGCCCGCACTAAATCCAATGTGTGTAAATCTCGCTCTTTCGCATTCTTCGGATCCGGACAGAGTGAAGGCAACACAATATCCTGGTTAACATGAAATTGTGATACCACTTTAGGCAAAAAATACCCCGAGTGCGAAGCACTACACGATCCGGAAAAAACTCCAGAAAAGGAGGCGAACAAGAAAGAGCTGCCAACTCAGAAACTCTCCTCAAGGAAGTGACTGCAACAAGGAAAGCCACCTTCCAAGAAAGTAAAGAAAGGCTAGCAGAAACCATAGGCTCAAAAGGTTTATGCTGAAGAGCCTCCAAAACAAGGTTGAGCCGCCAAGGAGACACGGGCGCCTTCCGCGGCGGAAACTTACGAGATATACCTCGGAAAAAGGAGAGCACGTCTCTATTTGAAGCAATGGTTCTCCGGAACAATAAGGACAGAGCAGAAATCTGACCTTTCAGGGTGCTGACTGCCAAACCCTTGTCTAGCCCATGCTGCAGAAAAGCCAACAGGTTGGGAATGGAAAATTTTCTCGGGTTCAGAGAGGACCCCAAACACCACGAAAAGAAGGTTTCCCAAATTTTGTGGTAAATCCTAGTAGTAGCCGGATTTCTTGCAGCACGAAGGGTAGCAATGACCTCGGCTGAGAAACCTCTACGGGTCAAGATTTCGGTCTCAAGAGCCACGCCGTCAAACGCAGGGACATCAAGTCCGGATGACAAACGGGCCCGAGTCAACAAGTCCGGTTGAAGAGGGAGTGGAAAAGGAGGTGCCGCCAACAGCGACATTATTGTCGAGAACCACACCCTTCTTGGCCAGTCTGGAGCTATCAAAATAGCTGGAATTCTCTCTAGTCTGATCCGACGCAGTACTAGAGGAAGTAAGGATATCGGCGGGAATACATAGATCAGCTCGAACTGATCCCACTGAGCCACTAGAGCATCCACCGCCACAGCCTTCGGGTCCTTGTACCTGGACATGAACGTCGGTAACTTGGCATTGGACCTGGATGCCATCAAATCCACTTGGGGGGTTCCCCAGCGAGAGCACAGTAGTGCAAAAACTTCCGGGTGGAGGCTCCATTCTCCGGGATCCATCCTTCTGCGACTGAGAAAGTCCGCTGTAATATTCTGAACCCCTGGAATGTGAATCGCCGAAATGGCTGGCACACTGGCCTCTGCCCAAATCAGAATTCGGGACACCTCTACCATGAGTCTGGAACTCCTTGTCCCACCTTGGTGATTGATATACGCGACAGCCGTCGCATTGTCTGTCTGCACTCGGACTGGCAGACCGCTCAAAGGGACCGTCCAATGTTGGAGGCAAAGGAAAATCGCCCTCAATTCCAGGATGTTGATCGGAAGAACAGACTCTTCCGATGACCATACCCCCTGAATCCAGAGATTGTTCCAAACACCCCCCCCCCAGCCCGTCAGGCTGGCATCGGTGGTTATGACCGACCACTTTGGAGGGAGGAAAAGCTTTCCCAGGGATAACGCTCCTGGACATAACCACCATCCTAGGGATTCTCGCACCCTGTGAGAGATGATGACGCTGCAATCCAGCGAACCTTGCGATTGATCCCAACGACTCAGAATGAGCCTATGGAGAGCTCTGGAATGAAATTGGACAAACGGAAAAAACCTCATGGACGCCACCGTCAGACCCAGAAGGCGCATACCTTCCAAGGGACACTGCTGTCGCAGACTTCATAGTCTGTACATGCCGGAGCAGACATGCCTGCTTGTCTGGAGGTAGGGACAACACCACCCGTACCATGTCGAAATGCATCCTCAAAAACAGGATTGCCTGCGACGATTCCAGAGACGACTTCTCCTTTGAAGCCACAACCGAAAAGGCCGTCCAAATAGGGACGAATCGTAAGTCCCCGTCTTTGAAGGATTGCCATGAAATTTTGGCGTCAGAATCGTTGTAAATATTCTGGGCGTTAAAGCCAAGCCGAATGGTCGAGCCACAACCTGGGTGAGGTCTTCCGATGGGAACATGCCAAAAAGCGTCGCGAATGTCGATTGATCGTTCTGCGACAGGGCTGCCATAACTGAGCGAAGCGACTTCATGCTCGGCTCTGACGGAATGTCAGAAGTCAGTCCGCCTTAGCGAATTTTTTTTTTTTTTTTGCCAGCTTCTGCCTTAACAGAAGTTCTGTTTCCAGGGTATGCGGAATTTCTGAGAATTCCCCCCTTTTTTTTTTTTTTTTTTTTTAAAAAAGAGAGAGACGACACAAACCCCCAGAGGGTTGGTCAGATCATCCCTTGAACCGAAAAGGACTGCCGATAACTATCGGCACTAGTCCTGCCAGACGCAGAAGTCACAGCTCTGCGCTGCGGTAAAGATGCTTCTTTTGCCTTTGCCTTGGCATCAGCTCCGTGAGGTCAGTCAAATAGCTGACCACTTTCTAAGCTAAAGATAGCAAACCCTGTTGGAAAACTGCGTTCCATCCAAGTCACAGTGCTCTTCTGACTGTAACTGCCGAGGATTGCGCCCTGGATAGCAGTGACGCATTATCCTTCAACTAGAAAAGTCCATCTACCTTGATAGAGGGAAACTTGCCACGCCGTCCTTAGACGGTCCAACCGGCTCAGGGAACTTAACAAGTACACCTAGATCCTTAATACCGAATCTATGATCCACGGCTACACAGATGGAAATTGTTGCCATCTCCGTTCTTCTGTCCAGCGTGACCTGCAGACTCGTCTTCCCTTTTACTAGGAAGATTTGCTAAGCTGGAATGAAGGAACATTCACTTCAGGAGAAGGGGTCCAATTAACAAATAACTCCGTAGAAAAACGGAAACAGTTTGTAAGGTCATCGCGACCCATGCGACCCTTGCAACATCCGGGCCGACTTACCAGGACGACTAGTTACCTCCTCTGGTAACTGTAACGTCCACATGGCTTCCACAGAAATTTTAGTACGGCCCCTGAGAGAGGCAGGGCGTCCCTGCCGATCCTCCTTGACCGAATCGGACTTCTTCGCTAAGCGAGAAGGAAAACACCGATTTGTGTCGCTCCCTTGAAAGGATCTAGTTGACACTCCATAACCTAAAAGGTCATCAATAGAAACCAGTGAAGGCCTTCATTTTGACACCATTGGAACCTCTGACCGTGTATGAGTCGAGGTCTGCGTGTCAGATACGCGAGGCTGATCCGTAACGGATCTGGGAGAGGGTCTCTGACATACCCTTGCATAGTATATGGCAGGATAAACCTGTCAGTAACCAGAGCAGTACTTAAATAAAAAACAAACGCTGAAGGGTTAAAGCTCTAAGAAAGAGCTACCCCAGCTGTCTCCCATTAAGAGTTAACCTCCTAAGAAGGGGTTAAAGTAGCTGACTCCCCACAACCTTGATAATGAAAAAGGGTGTGCGAATCTCAGGCGCCTCTTATAAGGTCGCAGCTGCAGGACAGCCATGCCACACTAAACAGAAAACGTTCCACAAGATCGCTAAAAAATTGCGCTGTTTTTTATAACGCAATGACCGCCAAAGTTGTCAAGGAGATCGCTAATCGCCTATGCGATTGCCCAGATTGGCAGCCACCAGCGACACTAAAAATGGCACACAAACGATCGCAATATTATGCGACGCCATCAGGATCGTCAGCGGAAACGTATAGTGGCAGCATTAATGTCGCAGACTCCCCACAGCCTCTTTATTAATATTAAAAGAGTGTGCGAGCCCCTTATGCGAGAACAGCCGCAGGACAGCGCAATCTGTCACTCAGAAGTGCCCCAGACGGCGCCCGCGCTGTGGAGGTGAAGGGGTTAAGCTTCTGCCCGGCGGGCTAGAAGCGACTCACCAAGCTGGACACGTATTCTAGCCGGGAGGGGAGGATACGATCCGGGGAGCTTTCAACCTACAGCGCTTTATCAGCAATAGCCACGCTGTGGAGGTGAAGGGGTTAAGCTTCTGCCCGGCGGCTCGCTTGTCAGCAATGGCCGCCGCGCTCTACCTCCGTGTGCTCCATGTAGAGGAGCCGGAAATGGAGGCTGCAGTAAAGCGCGCGCTCAGAAGCGGCGTGAAATTCAAAAAAATAAAAAGAGCGCGTACTCCCCTCCTTTCCCTCGTCCTGCAGGCATCCTCCTGCGGACATAGAAAAACTAGTCATCGGCATGTATAATGTACAGCGGCTGCCGCAGCAGTCGCTAAAACACTCACAAACATTTTACCAAAATGTGGAGTACTCACCAGCCGAAACGCCACAGGGACCCCCAGGGGTTTCTGGCGCTATGCCCATGCTTCCCCCCAGGGCGGGAAGCGCAGTGACCCCAGTGTGTGGTTTGCGCCCCCGCCAGGGAAACTCTCCTCATCCCCCAGGGCCGGCAAGATTCTGCAGGGACCATTATGTAGTTACAGATCCGCCAAGGGAGAGACTGGTGAAATACATTGATAAACATGTAATAGCGCTGTCACCGCAGTGCTGAAGCATACTGATATACATGTAATAGCGCTGCCATCAGACGCTAAAGCACTCACACATTAATAATAAAATTTTGTGTGGAGTACTCACCAGCCAAAGCGCCACAGGGACCCTCAGGGGTTTCTGGCGCTGTGCCCATGCTTCCCCCCAGGGCGAGGGACGCAGTGACCGCACGTGTGGTTTGCGTCCCCGCCAGGGAAGCTCTCCTCATCCCCAGGGCCGGCAAGGATTCTGCAGGGACTTTGAGTAAATACAGATCCGCCAAGGGAGAGGTTGGGGTACAGCAGCGCTGGTACCCCTGAGACCTCTAGACCAACTGGTGATCCAAGTCTCCTGTCCGAATATAAAATAATAAAATCATCTGAGGAGCTGCATTAGCAGCGACCATCCTCTGGACCTCAAATCTTAGACTGGAGCTGAGTAGGAGGAGCCCGAGCTGGAGGGGCCAGCCAGTCAGCACTCTTTTGATCTGAGGTGACATCCTGATCTGGGGCTCCGCCTACCCATCAGTAATGAATACTGTGGCTCTCTTCCTTCCATCTGCAGCTGAAATGTAATGTTATACGGTATATATTCGAGCTCAGTGGCAATATTGTGTGTACTAATCCTGTATGACGCCACATGGAGTCCACACAGGTTAGTGATACCTACTTCTTCTATTTGAACATTGTTGTATGATGTCGGTGTTAATACAACACATTATAAGAAAAAAAAAAGTGTGTCTTGGTGCAAAATCGAGCACTGTATTACAGATCAACACAGCATAGATACGTAATATGAACTGTATTAGTATGAGATAATATAGAATCAAAATCATCACCTGATCTGCGCCAGTGCATTTGTATATACAGAGTTATTCACATGACTGTGATATTCATCTGGAGGCATCACCCCTGTAAGGAAAAAAAAAAAAGAATTTATATATAATAAATTAAAAAAAATTTTGGTCTTTCAACGTCACAAAGTTGCCATTTTATTAGTGAGTACGCCAAATACTCAGTAGTCTGATAAAGTGTTGTCTTCTTAAAGAGGCATATGGGTCAGTGGGGGGTTCTCCATTTGGGACAGCTCCGCATGATAACCGGCTCCCATTCTTGCTAGCTAGCTAGGGCCATAATTATATTAAAGTGATGATCACCAGTGATGAGCGAACATGCTCGGATATCGGGTTATCTGAGAATAATCGGGTGTTATCAAGTCCTTGTGGCTGCATGTTTTGATGCTAGACAGCTGCAAAATAAACAGCCGCAGGGACTCAAACTTATTATCCGAGCACGCCCGAGATCCTCGAATAACACGATACCCGAGCACATTCGCTCATCACTAGTAGCCATATTGAAAGTGGCATATTATAGTGACAAGGACGCTCTCCTATGACTCCTAAGGCCGGGATCACACATGCAAGGAAATCGTCCGACACTCGCATGTGAAATCCCAGCTCCCGGCACTCGGGAGTGGAGCGAGCGGCTGCATATAACTACATGCAGCCGCGCACTCCACTCCCGAGTGGCGGCGCCAGAGATGGGATTTCACATGCGAGTGTCGGATGATTTCCTCGCATGTGTGATCCCGGCCTAAGAGTCCAAATGGCATTTGGCTAATAAACACAAAGACTACAGCAGCCTCATGACTGTAGTTATGAACCCAATGAATGCTGGAAAGATGGCTCTTATCCTGCCTCCCCTGACTTTCACACAGTGATCGATGGCTGATGGTGTAGGATGTCCAGGCACAACAGCTAGTCAGTCACTGCGGTCAGGAATCTTTACATGGCTACTAGAATTTCTTTTTTGTTTCTTTGCCTTTACTACATATTCCTAGGAGTGTGTGTGTACCTGTAATATGATAGCACTCTTCTTCTTCACTCCACACAACTCTGCTACACCAGAAATCAGCGATTGAGCTCACCACGTCCCAGCCGCCACTGGAAGCAAAAAAATCCACGTCCTATAATATAAATAAATCAAAAAAGTTTTATGCAGGGGCGTGGCCTAGCTCTTGATGTGAGAGGTCGGGTGGCAGTGTTTCTCCACCACCAATAGCTTCAATTATCCTGCACAGAGCCCGAATCAGCCAAATCCCTTATCAGGAACTGCTGTCTGAGGGTCCCGGGAGTCAGAGGCGAGCTTCTGCCAGACTCAGAGAGACCAACATGGGCCGCAAAAGGCAGAAGGATGCCGGGGCCTGCAGCAATGCCTCAGCCCAAGATGGCACCGAGACAGAGGAAGAGGCGGGAAGGAGGAACACAGCCTATGCACGGAGGCTGGAGGCTTCAGCGCGGCTGCACAGGTATGCGAGGGGCATGGAGGCAGATGAAGAAGGAAGTGAAGGTAGTGAGAAGCATGGAGATGAGGAGGAAGATGGTGAGGAGATGCCTGCGCTACATAATGAACAGCAGGAGGAGGGGGATGGTGATACTGTGCTGGCAGTAGAAAGTTCAGATGAGGCAGAGCCGACTCTGCGAGATGTATTCCAGGCTGTCTTATGCTGCAAGACTGCCTTAACTGCTTTGACAAAGCAGGTGAATGGTCTAAAAACCGATATGAGAGGCATTGAGGCTTCTATGCAGAAAGTTACAGCCAGATTGACTGAGGTGGAGGGCAGAGTTGGTGCAACAGAAGATCATTTAACCTCAGTGCAAAAGACGCAACAACAGCACATTCAGAGGATCGCGGTAGTGGCTATTAAAAACGATGACTTGGAAAACCGGTCACGCAGGAACAATCTGCGTATTGTGGGCATCCCTGAAAGAGCTGAGGGTGCTGACCCCACGACCTTTGTTGAAACCTGGCTGCTGGGAAAGTTTGGGTCTAATATCCTGTCGAGGGTGTTTGCTGTGGAGCGTGCCCATCGAGTGCCCATGAGACCCCCAGTGCCTGGAGAGAGCCCTCGTACGATGTTAGCCAGAATCCTGAACTGCAGAGACCGGGACACTATCTTACGTAAGGCCAGAAAATTGACAGATCTTACCCTGGAGGGCAAACGCATTGAAATATACCCGGATTACTCGGCTGAGGTGCAAAAGCTGCGGCTACGGTATGGTGAAGTGAAGAAACAGCTCCGCTCTTTGAATGTGAAATATTCTACAATTTATCCTGCCAAATTAAGAGTGGAAGCCTTTGGAAAGGTCAATTTTTTCCCGTCACCGGTAGAGGCCGCTTCGTGGTTGGAGCGGAACCGGAGCAAATTGAGAGAAGCTGAGGAATCGGTACGGTGAATACACGACCCTGCTATTCTGACCACTGGACAGGGTTGTGGCTCTGCATTGCTCTGCGAAACCGCGGAGGAGGGGGAGAAACCCCCGCTGGGATCTACGTTTTATAGTTTTATAGTTAATTTGTTTGATTAATGGTTCGGGACTAAGCATACTATTGATTATGTGGTGGAGGGACTGCCAGTGCTGGAGGAGGACACGGCGCATGTGGTTATGCGGTATACTACGATGTTGCTCAGGTTCTTTGAGCTCCCACTCTCACATTGGGAAGAGAGTGACAAGAGAAGGGTGGGGGGAGGGGGTGGGGGGAGGTGGATGGGTTGGAGTTGCGGGAAAATGGGGTTGCTTATGCTGTTTGACCTGGTATGCTGGGGAACAAAATGGGAAGATGTTACTTGATGATGGTGGATTGTTTTTTCTGATGCACAATGAGTAACCGTACTGTTCGGATTTTAAGTTGGAATGTACGTGGTATATCTGACAGGACTAAGAGGGCAGCAATTCTGAATCACATCAGATCTTGTGATCCTATGATTGCGTGCTTACAGGAGACCCATCTCACTGGAGATACTAGGCACTGGCTGTCGAGAGGGTGGATGTTAAAGACATATCATTCTACTTATTCCTCGTACTCCAGGGGGGTGTCAGTCCTAATACATAAAAACGCACATTATGAAGAGCTGGCAGTGCAAGTAGACAGTGAAGGGCAGTATGTATGGATTGCATGCAGATTGTATGGACACAAAATGATTTTAGTGGCTTTATATATCCCTCCACCTTATTCTAAAAAGGCACTTCAAGCAGTATTGGACTTGACGGCCAGATGGGGGGAGGCTCCGATGTTGATTATGGGAGATGTTAACAACAGCATGAATGATTACTGGGATAAAGTACGTCCGGCAGGTATGGAAGCGGGACGGGACGGAATGACTGCATTTGGCACCTACGTGGGGGAGCTGGGGCTGGTGGATCTGTGGAGAGTACAAAATGAGGGTAAGAGGATCTTCTCGTGCCACTCGGCTACATACGGAACACTGTCAAGGATAGACCTGGCTTTTGGGGATACTGCTATGGATGGGATGGTTGGGGAGGTGGAATACCTACAGAGGACTCTATCGGATCATAGTCCTATGGTTGTCACGCTTCTAGTGGGATCTGTTCAGGGACAGAGGGGAGGTTGGCGTCTTCATCCGACGTGGCTTAAAGTGGTGGATATGGGCGGAATAACCAAAGAACTAGAGCACTTCTTCCAAGTGAATGAGGGGAGTGCGGAGACCACAGTGGTGTGGGAGGCTATGAAGGCATTTATGAGGGGACTTTTTATAGGTGAGATCTCACGGTGTAAGACCAAAACTAAATTGGCAGATCAACAAATAAAGGATGACTTGACAAGGGCAGAGGCAGACATGATTTTGACGCCAACGAGTGCAGCTCACAATAGACTAAAATTGGCACAGGAGGCAGTTAATAAACTGCACATGATGCAAGCTGAGAGGAAGAGGGCATTTCAGCAAGCCCAATTCTATGAGGAAGGAGAGAGAGTGGGTCACTTGTTGGCGGTGATATCTGCGGCACAGAGGGAATCTTCCAGGGTGTACAGGTTGAGAGACCAAACGGGGACGACTCTGACAGACACAAAGGATATATTGGAGGTCTTCAAGGAATATTACATGGCACTATACAATTCAAGAGTACGGGACACGGAGAGGGCCGTAGAGGAATTCTTGGAGGGCATCTCACTGTCTAAATTGTCTGAGGAAGATAGGTTAAGGTTGGATGAACCTGTGAGTGTGGAGGAGGTGGAATGTGCAATTCTGTCTATGCCCAATAACAGATCACCGGGTGCTGATGGTCTACCTGGGGAGGTGTACAGGGAGCTGGTGGAGCTGCTGGCCCCTAAACTGAAAAATGTGTTTGAGGAGGCTTTGGTGAAGGGGGCGCTACCGAGATCAATGGAGGAAGCGGTGATAGTGGTTCTACCAAAGGAGGGGAAAGACCCCATGGATGCGGAGTCGTATAGGCCCATATCGTTGTTGACAACGGATGTCAAAATACTCGCTAAGATCCTGGCCACCCGGCTCACCGGGGTTGCGCATACTGTTATTCACGAGGACCAGTCGGGCTTTATGCCCAACCGCTCCACGGCTGTTAACTTGAGAAGATTATTTCTTAATATGCAGCTGCCTGCTGATAATGGGGGCGGGAGAATAGTGATGTCATTGGACGCTAGAAAAGCATTTGACAGTGTGGAATGGAAATATTTATGGAAAATCATGGAAATAATGGGATTTGGCCCCGCGTTTATGGCCTGGGTGAAGTTACTGTACTCGTCCCCAAGGGCGGTAGTTAAGGTGAATGGTGAACGGTCCGGGATGTTTGACCTACATAGGGGCACAAGGCAGGGGTGCCCGCTGTCCCCGCTATTGTTTGCGGTGGCTGTGGAGCCCCTGGCGGCCAAAATAAGAGCTGAGAGAGGAGTGGTCGGATTTAAATTTGGGAGGCTGGAAGAAAAAATATCACTGTATGCCGATGACATCCTGTTATTTCTGGAAAGTGCAGGAGAGACATTGGGGTGCACCATGGATGTAATTAAACACTTTGGGAGCATTTCGGGACTGGAGATAAACTGGCATAAGTCTTATGTCATGGCTGTAGATAGACCAATAAAAGTGGAGGAGATAGATGAGAGGGGGAAGCAGCTCCGGCTGGTTTCACAATTTAAATACCTTGGGATATGGGTGGCGCTTCCATTGACACGATTCACGGATCTGAATTTAGTTCCTCTGGGAAGGAGGAGGGAGGATTGACCGCACCCAATCCCTGGGTCTATTTTTTGGCAGTACAGGGCCAGCATGTCAGGGGATGGAGAGAGCCCGATTGTGGAGGGGCAGCTTGCCGGGTGCTGGAACATGTGTCGGGGAGACGCCCACTGGTCCAGGCGTTAGAGGATGGTACCTTTAAGAAATTGGGAGCAATATATCCTACCTTAAGCTTGACTCAGAAGGTATGGGACACTATTAAAAAGATCAGGGGGTGGACGGGCTGACTAGATACTCACCGGTGTTGGGCAATGAACATCTGCCGGAACTTAATAAGCTGTGTCAAATGGGCAATTGGAAGGCGCAAGGAGTGAGATATGTGTGCCAGCTGCAGAGTGGAACGGACCTGAAGACCTTTGAGAAATTGAGAGAGGAATTTGATTTGCCTTTGGTATGGGGATTTCAATACTATAGGCTTCGACATGCTTGGAGGGCACAGTGTGGATTGGGAGCTATGACGGTTCAGAGTGACATTGTACTAGACTTTGTGTGTATGAAGGGAGGGACGAGGGGAGTCATATCGAGCTTATATCATGACCTACTGCACTCCTATCTGGGGGGAAATCACCTCATTGCAAAGAGTAAATGGGAAAAGGAGGTGGGTACCCTCACGACAAAACAATGGGAGGCGATTCTAGAATATGTCCCGAAGATCTCTCTAAGCGAGCAGGCACGGCTCTCCCAATTATACATAATACATAGGACATACAAAACACCGTTGCTTCTGTACAAGGCGGGCTTGAGGGGAGATTCCAGTTGCCCTAGGTGTGGCATGGACCAGGCCGGATTACTGCACATGCTATGGTCGTGCCCACGGCTGGCGGCTTATTGGTTGGTCGTTATTAACAAAATTGAGAGGGCTTATACATGTACAATTGACAGAAACCCGGTGCTGTGTGTTTTGGGGGAGGTGGATGGTATACCTGTCTCGGAACATAACAAAGTGGCGATAGCGCGATTGCTATATGTGGCACGCAAATTAATAGCACGAAAGTGGACAGATTCGGAACCCCCGACTAGGAGGGAATTTATTGCTCAGACACGTACGGTAATGCATTTAGAGGAAAGCATTTACAGGCTGAGGCATGGAGAGAGAACTTTTGGGAAAATATGGTCCGCATGGATGGCGGTAATATGATTGTCAATGTTCCCAGGTATGCCCGGCATAAGGAGTATTGGCGGGAGGGGGGAGGGGGCAGAGGGTTTTGACTGTATTACTACACGTTATGTGAATTGTTATATGTATATTGATAACTGTTTGCTGTTAATTTTTGAAACCTAAATAAAAATAATTGGTTTAAAAAAAAAAAAAAGTTTTATGCAGGCGTCGTCTCCATCTAAATTCCCGAAAAACCAGGACTCCAATGGAACAATTCACTATAATGAAGGAGACGGAGGCTCAGTGGATAGCTTGCAGCGCTGTGGTCCTGGGTTCAAATCCCACCAAGGACAACATCTGCAAGGAGTTTGTATGTTCTCCCTGTGTTTGTGTGGGTTTCCTCTGGGTACTCCGGCTTCCTCCCACACTCCAAAAAACATACTGATAGGGAATCTAGATTGTGAGCCCCATCGGTGACAGCGACGATAATGTGTGCAAACTGTAAAGCGCTGCGGAATATGTTAGCGCTATATAAAAATAAAGATTATTATTATTTGGCCTCCGTTCCAATAGTGTCCACCTGACACAGAAGCAAAGTAGACTAGACTATTGTATCATTTACATGTGCTATTACTAAAGCAGACATACTACCAGAAAAAAAGGGCCAGACACATCCAAAGTGACTCTTGTCTGCCCGATTATAGCAAATGGCCCCATCAGAACTTCAACCTGAATCCCATTTTTCAGTGATTTAGATTGAAATTGCAAATCAGTTATCAGTGAAGAGCACAGTGTGAACATGAACCTAGTCTGAGAGCCTTGGGGTGGTCCCATGTTGGCGTCTCAGTAAGGGTATGTGCATCGGGGGGCACACACACGTAGTGGAATCTCCGTTCAGTCTGACGTATTTCTGTAGCAACATTGTGAATCACATTTTAGGAAATGTCATAGAGACACTACAGAGAATATATTGGGACTTGTAGGAGATCTGGAATTGAAATGTCCAGTGGGCAAGAACCCCAAGAGGGTTTAGATGTACATAAGAGGAGATTCTGTAATACCCCAAAAACATCTGAACATGAAATGAAGATATGTCCAACGTTCACCTTCTGTTCTATGTTCGGCCGTGATTGCCAAATCACTGCATTCTTATTTTCTTTACATTTTACACAACGTCCCAGCTTTTTTGAAATTTGGGAAGTATTTCTACCATCTCAACATGGGTGAATGTTTTTGTCCACTTTATCCTATAGCCAGCACCTAATAAATGTGTTAATACAATATTACCTGTCAAGTAAATGATAGCACACCACATAAAAACAAAAATCGGATTGATACCTTTGTCATATAATAGTATTGTCGGAACATCATCAAAACATCTCCATTTATGTGAATTTCCTGATCTCCATATATTTTCTCTGGACAAACTTCATGTCCTGTTAATGCGCTTTCCCAGGGGAATTTTGCACCCTAAATGATAAAGAGAAATTTAGAAAAATGTGATAATATCCAGTCTTTTTTGTTACCAAGACATATGTAACCTATTCCGCTCTGAGCCAATTCTCGATTTTGCGTATTCATTTTTTCCTCCACATCTTCTAAGAGACTTTTTATATATATTTTTACCTCAACACTGTAAAAATGTTATTTTTTTGCAGGACAAAATGTAGTTCAGAATGACGCTACTGTATTCAGTCTACTATATAAGGTACTCACAAAAAGTTAAAAAAATCCAAGAGATGAAATGGTGAAAAAAAGTTTACATTCAGGACAGAGTATTTAAAAAGGATGTCCACTACTTTTTTATTGATAAACTATCCTTAGGCTAGGGCACCAAAGTCTGATCGGTCGGGGTCCGACATGCAGCACCCTTGCTGATCAGCTGCTCATTATGTCGGCGGCTGAAACTGATCAATTGCAGAGCTGCTCTGTCTTCTGATTGCGGCCGCGGCCGGGTACAGCTCTTTAGTGGGGGTGCCAGGTGTAGGACCCCAGCCAATCAGACCAAAGGATAGGTCATCAATAAAAAAGTAGTGGACAACTTTAAGTGACAGATCTCATAAGCAGCCTAGATACCAACTTGAACAATGTGTAAAAAATGTTCTAAAATAAAAGGTAAATCCAAACTACTTATTAGGACACATAAACATTATACAGAGGAGGAGAGGCTCATTGCTTCAGACCTATCTGTAGGGCAAAATGTGCAGAATAGCAGAAAGGAGATCTTCGCTCAATCATAACATGGTAACCCATTAATTTGAATAGGAACCAAAAATAATACAATTATTTGTGGCCAACAGCAGCACCCCCTTACCACAAATGACTGGAGATTTCAGCAGCCAGTCTCTCATTGCTGAGCTGGCTTTCTTTTCTAGATGGGTTGTCTATTTTGTAAGAGCCCTTTAACAAAACTACATAAAGGAATTGTCCATTGAAAACAAATATTCACCTATCCACACTGATCGACGGTGGTGGTGGGGTGGTCTGACTGCTGGGACTTGCACTGATCGGCAGAATGGGGAATTTAGATCTCCGCTACAAAATGGAGTGACAGGTCAGATGGCTGATCGCTGCTATATTCATTCCCTATGAGGCTGCAGGAAAAAGTTCATAGGACTACCCGGCAGCCGCGTAGGGTGTGAATAAACTACAGGTCGAGCATGTGGACTGTGGGTCCATTCTAACAGTGATTAGAATGGAGCGGCCGTGCGCATACTCGACCTGCACTCCATTCCTTATAGGGCTCCCGTGTGCTGCTCCCCACTATTGATCAGTGAGGGTCCAGCAGTCAGAACCGTACCGATCAACTAGAATAGATGATCATTTGCTTTCAACAGAAATCTCCTTTAATTCTATACTAATCCTAGAAGACCTTTAGGATGCAGACACAATACACAGGTCTGATGACTTACTTTATATCCTTGCTCCTCAGCATTGTGCAGAGCTCCCTCAAGTGTTCGAATCCGGTATTTAAGAATATGACGAGCCATCTCAGGGTAAAACAGCAGACTATTCGGATATATCCATGTGTCCTTCAATAATGGAGACACAAATCATTACAATATTAGTCAAATAAAGCATATTTCAAAATTACTGTGTTTTTAATATCAGACCAGGCACATAATGCCCGGTATATTTTCACTAGCTTAATTGTTTAGCTAAAAACAAGATTGATCCAAACATACTGTATAGTTACAAGCCATCCATACATGTGCTGTAACTGTAAGCCTAAGAGAGCCACCTCTCCTGACTCACACCATCTCTCAGCTTGGCCGATGGTTCATGAGTTTTCAATGGGAAGACAGAAAAAAAAAAAAAAAAGTCTGCCCGAAACCTCCAACTGATATCACAAAATTAATGGTTTGGGGGCCGATAGTTGGAAACTTCACAGCTGTTGTGAATCTACAAATCCCATCAATCCCTGAGAAGTGTAGATACACAACAGATTGGAGACAACTTTGTAGATGTAGAGTAGTGATGGAAAATGTATTAAGCTTTTCGTAGGACTTGTCTGGTAGGTAATATCCAGGAATACGTGGATTTCTTCCAGAATAGTCTTAAAATTATACTTTACAGTTCCAACTGTATATGAGGGTAATAAGAATTGTCATGCTTGACATATGGTACATCTACTTTTATTCATTCTAAATCTAAAAAATGACACTTCTATACCATATAAGGGGCATTCAGACATCCATGCACATTGGTCCGAGATCAGAGCGCTAATGTAAGAACTTCAGCTTCATGTATTTCTATAAGGCTGTCATGCTCGGTTAAAGGGAATCTGTCACCCCCATTTTTCGACCATCAGCTGAAGCCACCGCCATCAGGGGCTTATCTACATCATTCTGCAATGCTGTAGATAAACCACCGATGTCACCTGAAAGAGAAGAAAAGCGAGTTATATTATACTCACCCAGGGGCGGTCCGCTGTCCAGTCCGGTCCGATGAGCGTCGCGGTCCGGTCCGGCACCTCCCATCTTCTAGCGAAGCCCTCCTCTTAGCTTCCCGTCGCGGCTCTGTCGCAGGCGCACTGATCTGCCCTGTTGAGGGCAGAGCAGAGTACTGCAGTGCGCAGGCGCCGGGAAAGGTCAGAGAGATCCGGTGCCTGCGCACTGCAGTACTCTGCTCTGCCCTAAAAAGGGCAGAGCAGTGTGCCTGCGCCAGAGCCGCGATGGGAAGCTAAGAAGAGGAGGGCTTCGCTAGAAGATGGGAGGCGCCGGACCGGACCGTGACGCCCATCGGACCGGATTGGACGGCGGACCGCCCCTGGGTGAGTATAATATAACTCATTTTTCTTCTCTTTCAGGTAACATCGGTGGCTTATCTATAGCATTATAGAATGCTGTAGATAAGCCCCTGATGGCGGTGGCTACAGCTGATGGTCGAAAAATGGGGTGACAGATTCCCTTTAAGAGATTCATGACTGGTCCGTGCATTGCGGTCCGATCTCGGACATCTGAATCCGCCCTAATTGTGACACATAAGATAACATCATGGCTGAAACTGAACTCTAGAATTCATACGTACTTGGTCCCAAAAAACATGACCCCAATAATCTTCATTTCGCTGACCATTAGACAGACCTCCAGGACTGATGCCATTGAAGTGTTCGTCAGAGCCCAGCGGTGGTAAGGAGCTTAGTAAATAATAAAGACATCCAATGACAGCCTGCTGAAGAACCATGGGGCCTTCCACCGCGATCCGGCTCCCCTCCCATAGCTGCGTCCATGCTTTTGCATGCGAGGAGAAAAGCTGTCCTTCGTCAGCTAAAGAAAGGCCTTGATCAAATCTTTCTTTGACGTCTTTCTCAGTTTCTGAAACAGCTGTGAGGAACACCCATGTTTTTTCCTGCTCGGAGGATAGGGTCAGACACTGGGGTACTGGAGTGTAGACCATGTGAACCGTCTTCAGAGGACAGGAGGGAACCTCGGGGGTTAGGGTGGTTCCATAGATGTACCTAAAAAGACAAAGTGGAACAATAATTGCTACAGATTGTGTTATGAAGAAAAGAACAAAATAAGTTTCTGTTCACATCAGGTTTGTGTCTTCAGTGAGAAGAAGCAACCAGGAGTATACGGTAACACAAACTTCAGACGACAGCCTTTGGCATGAGCCACTGTATAGGCAAGCATTGCCCTTACGCTCATATGGTAGAAAATTGTACATTGTGCGGTCAATATTTTTCCGTACAATGCCTAAGTACAGGAAATCGCTATTGACGCTTATAGTACCTGCCTGGCAGATGGTAGAAGGACACCATTTTGGCATCAGTTGGGCAATAGGCACCCAATGATTAAGTGTGACTTGTCTGCTACAAACCCATGGCTCTGGTTAATTACTGTATTCTTATCCAAGCACTTACATACATGCTGTTTAATAATTTGTTCAAAGATCTTCCTGGTATAGAAGTAAAGCCCGGGTCTCACAAAGCGATACACCAGCGATCCCGACAACGATATGCACTTGTCAGGATCACTGGTGTGTCGCTACATGATCGCTGCTGAGCTGCCAAACAGGCAGCTATCAGCACAGCGACACTGCGGGTAACATTGCTTAGTTACCCGCAGTGTACGTTGGATACCAGCGCCCTGATGTAGGGAGCTGGTAACCAAGGTACACGTCAGGTTTCCAGGCGCTGCGCGGTGCCTGGAAACCCGACGTGTACCTTGGTTACCAGCTCCCTGCATCAGGGCGCTGGTATCCAAGGTACACAGCGGGTTTCCAGGCACAGCCCCGCGCCTGGAAACCCGCTGTGTACCTTGGTTACCAGCGGATCGCTGGTCTCCCGCCTGTCACACGCAGCGATGCGTGCCTGCCAGCGGGAGACCAGCGATCAAAAAAATGTCCAGGACATTCAGCGACACCCAGCAGGGGGCTGATGGTCGCTGAATGTCACACACAGCGATATCGCTGGGGAGATTGCTGCTGCGTCACAAAACTAGTGACTCAGCAGCGATCTCGCTAGCGAGATCGCTGTGTGAGACGGGGGCTTAAGGCTCACTGGCCTGTAATTTCCTGGCTCAATCTGCTTTCCTTTTTTGAAGATAGGGACGACATTTGCCCTCCTTCAATCTTCTGGGTCGTCTCCTTTTAGCCAGGATTTTTTAAAGATTCTGACTAGTGGTTTTGCAGTTTTCGCAGCTACCTCGTTCAGTACCCTAGGATGTAATTCATCTGGACTAGGAGATTTAAATTCATTTAAATTAGCTAAGTGTTCCCTCACCATCTCTCTGTTTATAGATAATGTGGATTCTTTTATTCCTTCAATAGCACCGTGAAGATCAATTGATGTTACAATCGCTTTGTTACAGAACACAGATGCAAAATTACCCGTCTGCTATGAAGCCCAGTCACGGGTTGGGCTTTATAGGAGTAGTAAATGGTAGACACTGAGGCTTTCGGTACGGCCTCAGCTGCCATCGCAATCTATGACATCCTGAGACCACTTTGCAAGACGGAGGTGGGGAAATCAATGGGAGTCAGAAGGACAACCTCACCCTCATTCTAAGCTCATAAATGCCATTACCATGATTGATAGCAGCATCTTAAAGGTTGCTGGCTACATATAGTGATCTCAGCACCTGAGCCCACTCTATTCAGCAAGTGTCCCATGCTCACCATAAATGTCACCAAGGGGTTACTCGGAGCTGAAATCACTTATCTAATACACAAGAGTCAGCCCGTTGCAAGATGTATTTTTGTTGGGACGGAGAGTAGTCATGGAGGAGGTCATGGTGACACACGTCAATAAAATCTGAAGATTGACTGAAAACAGACATACTACAATATAGTATCTAATATTACTTACCTGCCCAGATAATGCATCATATACAGGCTACAACATATTCGTATAGTATAGTAGAATGACTCTGAACGACCACACTGCCCAGCCGGAGAGACCATTTTGGACTATAAATCCTTTTTAGAAAGTCTCATAAATAAGTAATCAAATGAATAGGTTCTGTATTAATACTCACTTAGCGTTACAGTAGTCAGGGCCTCCCTGGAGATCTAGGTCTTGGCTTTCCGCCTTAAAATTGACTTCAAGATTGACACTAACAGGGCTGGAACCTCTTAAGGTTATCATATTGACCAAGAGATGTCTGTGCAAACGATGAGCAAAGAGCTGCTGTCTGGCTGTGAATGTGGAGCACTGGATGGTATGACTAAACGTTCCTGAAAGCACAGAAAAAAAAAATGAAAAATGACAAAAACAGCAGAAAAAGAAACTAACGCATGTACAAAATGTTACTACTGGAATCAGAAATGCAATGATCAAAAACTGCAGGTGCGATTACAGCTAAACCGATCAGACAGCAGAGAAATCACTAAAAACAAAAACCTCTTTTAGGGAATTGTACGTTACTCAACTTTTACCAAAAAGCTTCCAACACCTACCGTACCTGTTTTTATATCAAGAGAGAACCTTTCATCTACAAGTTCTTCCTTCTTTATACAGAGGCGGACATGGAGAGGGCTGGGAACATTTGCTCTGTGACAGTCACCTACTGACCCATTGTAGATGCCATTTACATGCAAGACCTCTCCGTAGACCCTTGTGCCCAGATACCCGTTTGCAATTGTTGCCATGAGTCGGGAGTCTGAAGGTAAAGATTTGGTTGAGAACATCCAGGGGTCATCGTCTACGTCCAACATTTCTTTATTATTTATCAACTGCAAATAAATACACAACGGAATATCAATGTCACAAAGAAAACATTGTAACGTAGAAGAGGGCATGATACCACTAAGGTCAGAGATTGGTTGTAGAAATCATCAGAAGTCTAAGGGCCGTGAACAGTGGCATACCGCTAATAGCGACACACCACTTGGACGCTATGGAGCCCGCGGGTCAGGTGCCAGTGCTGGACCCTTCCCCTCCCAACATTCAATTGCATCCGCATCCCGGATGCAGTTACAGGTGAAAGCAATGATGGAAGAGGGAGCCGTCAGCTGACGCTCCCACCTCCATCGTTCTCCTTGGCGTCTGACGTCTCAGCGTAGTGGGCACCGCACAATGATGTCATCGCGACCACTGTGCCGAGCAGTGGAGACCACATGCTGCAGAGATTGGAGTAGCGAGGGAATTAAGGCCGGCGTCACACTAGCGAGTTTGATGCGAGTTAGTCGCATGACTTACTCGCATCAACACCCGGCACGGCCGCCCGCTCTCGGACCAGAGTGCGCGGCTGCATGTATTTCTATGCAGCCGCACACTCTGGTCGAGAGCGGGCGGCCGTGCCGGGTGTTGATGCGAGTAAGTCGTGCGACTAACTCGCATCAAACTCACTAGTGTGACGCCGGCCTTAACAGTTTTTTGTTTTTTTTAACCAATGAGTACTCTGTGTGGGGCCATCATACTATTTGGAGGGCTATCATGCTACTTGAGGAGCTATCATACTGTATGGAGTGCAATGTGGGGGCCATCATAGTATTTGGAGGACTATGTGGGGACCAATTAAACTGTTTGGAAGGTTCTGTGGTGGACCAATTAAACTGTATGCATGGTTGTGTGTGGTCAATTATACTGTGTGGAGGGTCGTATGGGGGGTAATAAGGACCATTAGGGTGAGTTTCCACGGTCAGGAAACGCTGCGTGTTTGGCGCTGTGAGCTGGCGCAGCGCCAAACACGCAGCGTCCAGATGTTAAAGCATAGTGGAGGGCATTTCAAGAAATCCCATCTCCACTATGCGTAACAACAAGCAGGCGGAAGACCTGCGTATCCGGACATGCTGCGCGTCTTTTCAGACCGCAGCATGTCCTAGCGTATTGCGGCGACGGAACGGAATTTAGCACAGGGCTATGTAGCCCTGCGTTCTTTCCGGAGGTGTCCTGAACACCTCCGGAAAGAGCGCGCGTCAGAAAGGGGGCGGGGCTTAGACGGAGCGGAATTTCCGCTCCGTCAAATGCGCTGTGTTTCCTGACCGTGGAAACACAGCCTTATAGTGTGTGCAGGCTATTATACAGCCTATACGGAGTTGGGGTCACTATGGAGGCGTCATACTTTGCGGAGGATACTGTAGGATTATCATTCTGTGCATGTGAAGGGTACTGCGCTGGAATTCACAGTGGGGTATCTTACTGTGTTTGTAGTGGCACATTGTTGGCATCATACTTTGTGGGGGGCCATAAAAGTATCTTCCATAATGGCAATATTACTTTGTAAGGGCTGCAAAATTATGGGGTATGCTCTCTGTGAACCCGCTAAATATTTTAAAAAAAATTGTGTGTGGGGGTGGGGCAATTAAGATTTCTGTTATGGAGCCCCACAATTTCTCTGTACATCCCTTTCCGTAACGTCCGCAGCCAATGTTAAAGGGATTCAGTCACACCCAAAATGTATATTAAACCTATCCCCTCTAAACAAAAATCTTACTTTACATTCAGATTAAAATGAATGTGCACCTCTTTAATTTGCATTTAGGGGACTTCCCCTACTTTATTTTAAAGGAGTTCCCCACTAATAGACAACCCCTACTTAAAGGGAAAGTTCCTTCAGCAAATGTTATTTATCTGCAGATAAGTGGTTAATGCTGCCCGGCCGTCTTACTTACTGTAAGTGCGGATACCAGGAGAAAATTAAATTTTTCCTCCTGGGAGCTGCTGGCTTTTTCTGATGAGCGTGTGCACGAAGCAGCTAAAGTTAACGCTTACTGTACCGTGAGCAGCGGCTGTAAGCACGACCCGCCACTTTGATTGACAGCCCTCTTTGCAACGCATTTGCGCAGAGCGAGTTGCCAATCAAACTCTCGGGGCGTGCTACAGTCGCCGTTCACTGTATAAGGGAGCGATGTCTGTAATCGATCCGTATAAAACCCCATGACTGATGGTGGGCGGCGTGACATTTATGTGTCATGTGAGTGCTGCAGCCAATCAGCGACTGGTCGGCAGCATTCATGTGACGCCACACTGTCACGTCAAAGAGGAACATCACTGGTACTAGTACGTTCAAGAAGGAGTTCTCCAAGTAATGGACAAACCCTTTAAATTTTGGTGCAGGTACAAAAGAAAGTGTAAAAATAAAAAGTGTAAAACATTGATTCATTTGATGCAAGCGTTGATGATGATGAGCTGTCACAAACTGTGCAAATAATGGGCACAAATGCAAAAATGTCGCCCACTCAGCCTAAATATTGGTGCAGATTCCCTGAATCTAAAAGAGCATTCAGGGGGGACATGGAGGACACGTGGAGGGTGCAGCCCCAAAAATGGCAACACAAGAGCCTCCCTAATGGGTGTCCATGAAAGTTGGCACCTGGAGAGGAGCCGTCAGCGTGAGGCAGCAGTCAGGAATTCCACGCAGGACGTTACCTCTGTGCAAGGCGCTGTACACGAGCTTCCTGCTGATACAGTCCCGGCCCCGCCGCCCTCTGCTCTCCACAAAGTATGAAAATCTCACGAGAACCGGAAGATAACTTTTTTCCGTGACGCGTTCCGCCCGGCGGAGAGGACACCGCCCGACCGCACCGCTGTACGCAGGGAGTGACTCTGCCGCTGTACAGCTTTCTCCTCTTCTGCCTGATGACAACCAATCAGGTTGCAGCTATCACTTCAAAAACGTCTTTTACACCATGTAAGCTGTTATCTGATTGGTTGCTATGCGCAGCGCTCTAGCTTTCCTTAGCAACACTTTTAATAAATGGCGCTTGACCTCTTTCAGATGTTCACAGGGCACAAACTGTGTGTTGTGACTGAAATGCAGATGTTACTACTTTTATTTTACACAAAAAGTGCTAAAATTATGAGAGGGAAAGCTGAACTGGTTACCACAGGCAGCTGTTAGCCTTTACACTGGGTGAATACAGCCAAGAGTATCAGCATTTGTAAAACTCTCCATGCCTCTGAGATGCCATGTATAATGTGTGCACTATATGGCGGTATTACAGTAGGCCACTTTATGAACTATATACCCATGTAAAACAATAAACCTATATAGACATATAGTGAATGTATTCATAGTTCTGGATATACCAGGTGTAACGGGATTATTTCCCTTACAGCGTTGATGAAATAAAATTTTTCACTTAAAGAAAAACTTTTTGTCTCATTTTTATTTAAAAAAAACTTTTCAAATGGAACCAATCATTAGAATTATACGGTCCGAACCACAGGCAGCATGACTCACGTTGGCCGCATGTCTCGTGGCTGTTAGCTGTTACATATACAGGGATACCCTGTTTGTTAGGCAATTCCCGCATGTGTTTCGGCTGTCTAACAGCCGCGGAGCCATGCAGCCGCGGGGACTCAAACATATTATTTCTCGAGCACGCCGAAGACACTCAGTCAGCACCCGAGCATGCCAGATAACGCCTTATCCCAGCACGGTCGCTCATCACTAATAGTTAAGGCTCATTTAGACATCGGTCCGAGCACAGCCTGATAATCCACGGACTGGCCACGGCCTACAGCTCTCCAGACCTGGGTGTGACAGCTTCATGTATTTCTATGAGGCTGTCCCTATCGAGTTAGGTGAGACGCTGCCAGTCCGTGCATTACGGTCCAGTCTCGGACTGATTTGCACTTGAATCTGAGATTAGAAAAGCCGTCCAGTAGTGATGAGCACAAGTTCTCATTGCCCGAGTTTGCCCAGGGTGCTCGGGTACGCGCCGAGTATCATGGGTGCTCGAGTGACATGTTCAAATCCTCGCGGCTGACAGCAACAAAACATGCGGGGATTGCCTGACAAACACGGGCAATTCCCATATGTTTGTCTAATAGCCACGAAACATGCAGCCGCGGGGAATTGAACATGTCACTCGAGCACCCGCGATACTCGGTACCGAGCACCCTGGGCAAACTCCTTTCCCCCCTTACTCCCTTAAGGAGTAAGGGGAAAAAGGAGAGCCATGGTTGGTGGCCATTGCTGTGACCTGCAGATCAGCTCCTGTTGAACTTAATAGGAGCTAAGCTGCTGTTCTCGGCTACAGAGTAAATGGAGCCACCCTGTCTCTGTTCACGGTTTACATCCGGTCATAGCTGAAAACAGCTTTTCTGTATAGGTTCCGGGCGGTGGACTCACACCGATCTGACATTGATGACATATGCTAAGGTCATAAATATGAGGCTGGACATCTCCTTTAAGGACGGCGTCACACTGCCGAGTTTGATGCGAGTTAGTCGCACAACTTTCTCGCATCAACACCCGGCACGGCCGCCCGCTCTCGGACCAGAGTGTGCGGCTGCATAGAAATACATGCAGCCACACACTCGGCTCCGAGAGCGGGCGGCCGTGCCGGGTGTTGATGCGAGAAAGTCGTGCGACTAACTCGCATCAAACTCGCAAGTGTGACGCCGGCCTAATGCCCATTGCGTGATACACCAGTCCAAGCTTTGCATCGCCACAATGACACCTGAATGGAGCAGATTGGCCTTCATCACCCCACACAGCCGGACACTACTCTTTCTTCTCTGATTCGGTTTGTCTTCTGATTTCAGCCCACGTTTCCCGTTTTGGTTCCATTCCATCTTAAGGTCTTATTTTAGTTTTGTTCTGGTTTGACTTTTAGCTCCAACTTCTGCTTCCATATCCTGCTGCTGCCAATCTGCTTTCTGATATGGATTCCACCTACAAACATGACTACTTGATTGATCTGATGCATCTGTATATTCCTCATTAGCTGCCGGTAAGTCAGTCGAGCGACGTCAGTCAAAATCCGCCAAAGTGTGAAAAAAACGGATCCGCCATTTTTTTTGGGCGGATCCGCTTTTTTCCCATTGACTTGAATTACAGAATCACAGAATGTAAACATACAATAACATAAGTAAGACCAACAGAGTGACAACTGCTATCATTACCTATGTAGACCAGGGACGACCCAACCAGTGCGACCACCCCGACGCGCGTGATTTTTTTCATTGGCCATATGGGTTAGTGCAATATATATGATAAATTACTACCTGCACTTGCAGCTAATTGTGATCTATCCTTTTAACCATTTGGGATGGTGTCAATTATAATATTGATGGTAGCCTGCACTTGCAGCTCCTCCTTTGTATGATGCTTTATATTCATTTTCCTCTATGTACATTCCTCCCATGTGCGACCTTTTCTTTTCCCACATGTGCTAAATGGCATGGTCTTTCATCCTCCATTGCTCCCCTGTATTGTACTTCTTTAATAAAGTTCTTTTGTACCACATTATTGCTTATTTGGGATTCTTCTGATCATTTTTTTTTCCGTGTATGTATATTATTATTTAACGATTATCCCACTATATTCCATACTTATTATGCCCATGATACATGTTTTTTGTGATATTGACAATTATTAATAATTTATGATAAATGGGCATTTTTTCTATGAAGTATGTTTAAGATCTGTAGCTTTGTTGTCCCCAGTATCTGCTGCTTGACCTTGTTGTAATGGACTGCCATCTTAGAAATTTTAAGGATGGAGGCAACATGACGCTCACTATATCCCTCTGCTAGTAAAGACAGAATTGAGCCCTTCTTTTTCTCACTCAAGACTTTTCTTTTCAACTCCTTTGGCATGGTTAAAAGTTATTTTTTTCATTCCTATTACTTTTGGGATATTACTAGCACTTGTTTTGCCATCCAGCTTGTCCTATTGCAAGAGGATTGTGAACACCACAGCAGTGTTTTTTATACTTTCCTTTGTTAAATAAGATTTGGTTCAGGTGATCACCTAATCAGAAGCACATTAAGTAGAATGAGGTGAACTCTGGTTGGAATTCAACTGACACTGGAATGGAATGGCTGTCAGACATGTAGAGAAGCTGATATTTTATAACACTGTGCAGTGGTCTCTTAATTTTTGCCAGAGCTGTATATCTGTTAGCATTCAGTTCTGCTGGTTCCAGCGCAGTCAGACTTGCAGTCAGGTGACAACTAGTGTCGACAGTCAGTGAACAGAACACTGCAGACGCGGCTGACACTCTAGTTGGCACATGACAACAAGTGTGCAGAGCGCCTCCTGGTGGTTACATGATTACTGTTGGAACCGACAGAGACCGACCATGTATATATTACATTATATGTCTGGTAGCTGTATCATCTGTTATTTACTCTATTCATTGTTTCCGGAACTGATGGAAATAGCTGAACGTTGCCCTCAGCAGCTCAGCTCTATAGATAAAAAAATAGAGACTGCAGACCCCTGTTCTCAGAATCTCTGGGGGGACTCAGTGGTCGAATCCTCAGTGATCAGCAAGTTTTCAACTATCCGATGGATTACACATATACCGTACATACATATACCGTACATATATACAGATATACATACATATACCGTACATACATACAGATATACATATACCGTACATACAGACATATACCATACATACACACACACACTGTACAAACATATACCATACATACACACACCCTTATATACACATATAGTATACACATACTGTACACTGTAACGCCGCTGTGTTTATACTCTTTTTACCCGGCTTTACTCTGCATATCTCTGCTTTAACCCTTCGCTCTTTCCCTCTAATGAGCTGGAATCCTGTTGTCAGTTACCTGTATGGATGCTGCTCAGTTCCCAGCTCCGCTGCGCAGCCGTACATGCGTGAGTGTCTCCGCTGCGCTGCATGACCACTCACATGTGCGGTCCATGGCTACCGCTGTGGAAGCTACCCGTGGGTTGCAAGGTCCTCTGCAGTTGTGCATGACTTGCCACGTGTGTTCAGGCTTGCAGCCGTTGCCAGGTGTCCTTTGCTATGCTGATTTGTGTCTGGCTGTGCATAGGGTGCGCGGGGCCACACCTTCCCTGCTTTTATGAGGAATGGGTGCTAGAATTGCTGCTCCAGCCTATAGCTCTGAGGCAGCTCCTATATAAAGTTCCCCTGCCCTGTGGGCCGTTGCCAGAGCTTTGCATTGAGTTCCTGAACCTAGCCATGTGTGTTTGTGTGTTCAGCTGCAATCAGTTCTGGGAGAGCTGATGCCCTTTGTCCTGTCTTGTGTTTTCTGCCTGCTCTGGGGGCGGAATACCCAGATCCGTTTGTGTCCTGTTTTCTGCCTGCTCTGGGGGCAGAATACCCACATTCTTTTCCGCCTGCTCTGGGGGCAGAATACCCAGATCGCCTTTCCTTGAGGCTGCATATCCAGGCCTATTCCTGTTTTGTTTCCTGAATCCTTGATCCTGAATCTGTTCCTGTACCTGACTCTGAACTGTGTCTGCTGTGATTTGTTCCTGAAGCCCTTCTGTGTCCTGAACCCTGTGCCCAGTGACTGTGACTCTTTGCTAACTGACTTTCTGTGATATAACCTGGGTTCATCTTGGAAGTAGGAGTCCGGTGTGTCTGCTGAGTTTCTGCTACTCTGTGCTCAGCTTGTTATTTGGTGCAATCCCTGGCCGGCTCCAGTTCAACCCGGTGGGGCTTGCACCAGACCGCTTGGGTTCCTTTTTAGGTCGCTGCCAGATGTCCGGAGCCTGATGACCGCGGCCTGATGTCCGGATCCTGTCGATCATTTCCAGATGCCCGGAGTCCGATGCCAGTGTTCTGATGTTCTACCTGAGATCCATATCCTGATGTCCTTATGTCCTGTCTGAGACCTGATGTCCAGCCCGTGTTCCAATGTCCAGCCCGTGTTCCGATGTCCGGTACTGTAGTGCCAACATTCCTGGACCTGTGCTATCCATGTCTTGTTTATGTTCTGATGATCTTCCGGTTCCCTGGGGTCTTACCCGTGATGGCTCCTGTGATTGCCTGAAGGCTGCCTGAGGTCAGTGTCTGATGTTCTCCTGCTGAGCCTGTGCTACGCCTGAGGTCTGAGAGGCCATCCAAGTATGCCCGTGCCAGATGACTCTGGACTGCGTCAACCCATGATGACCTCTTGCTTTGCATGTTAACTTGTGATGTGTTTCCTTCGTGATGTGCTTATTCCGGAACCTGGTGTTTACATGTTTACATGTTTTTTGCTTTATTTAAGTAAACTTTGTTTCTTCATACCTGAAGTTGTGCGGTGTCCATTAGTCCTGCATATGGCCATCTTGTCCACAAGCTCAGCTGCCACAGACCCCGGTCGCTACCCTTCCCTAGTCCAAGTAGGCCCGGGTCCCCCCTGTGGTCCAGTGGGTCCACATTCCATGATCACCTGTGACGCATACCCCGTCGTCGTTATGGTTCGACGACATGGGAGCGTTGGCTGGGTAAGCCATGCTGCGTCCCCGATCGTAAAATACACACACACTTACACAGATGTACAGTCATACATACACACTGTAGCGCCCGCGTCCCTGCCTGCTGCCAGACAGGGACGTCGCTCTCCTCACCTGCGCTCAGCGTCCTCAGTGCTCCCAGCCTCCTCTGCGCCTCTGGCATCCTCGGCGTCCTCCTTCCGCCCTGCTGGTCCCGCGCGCTCCTTCCCTGCTGCTGGCCTTAGGGCGCGCGCCCGCACCCTCCCCCGCTCTTAAAGGAGCCGCGCGCATTTTCCAAATCAGTCTCCAGCCAATGCTGGTGGACTCCACCCTATATTAAGGGCTTCCTCCTTAATGGAGGTGCCCGAGCAATGTTGTTTCTGTGCAGTCTAACTCTGCTTCAGCCATCAGCTCCTGTTTCCAGTTGCCTGCCTGTTACCTGTCTGTTTGCCTGTCGGCCATCTGACTGCAGCTCTATCCAGAGGTTCGGACATCTTCAGCAGAGATCCCCGGCTGTTGCCTGCTCACCTGGGAGCGATCATCTGCCATCCGACTGCAGCTCTATCCAGAGGTTCGGACATCATCTGCGGAGATCCCCGGCTATTGCAGAGACTCTTGCCTGCTCACCTGGGAGCGATCATCTACCATCCGATTGCAGCTCTATCTAGAGGTTCGGACATCATCAGCAGAGATCCCCGGCTATTCCAGAGACTCTTGCCTGCTCACCTGGGAGCGATCATCTGCCATCCGACTGCAGCCTACCAGGAGGCTCCACCAGCTCAGGTCGTATATGCCTGTTTGTCTAGAGACTGCCTTGGTCACTTACCGTGACAAACCTGCCTGTCTAGAGACTGCCCTGGTCACTTGCCGTGACAACCTGCCTGCCCAGAGACTGCCCTGGTCACTTGCCGTGACAAACCTGCCTGCCCAGAGACTGCCCTGGTCACTTGCCGTGACAACCTGCCTGTCCAGAGACTGCCCTGGTCACTTGCCGTGACAACCTTCCTGTCCAGAGACTGCCCAGGTCACTTGCCGTGACAACCTGCCTGTCCAGAGACTGCCCAGGTCACTTGCCGTGACAACCTGCCTGTCCAGAGACTTCCTTGGTCACTTATTGTGACAACCTGCCTGTCCAGAGACTGCCTGGCTAATTGCCGTGATTCCCTGTCCTATTCCCGGATGCCACCTGCTCTCTTGCAAGTAAATTGTCTTGTATAATAAAGCTTAGTGGTTCCACCAACCAGACCCGTTTCCGTCAGTGGTTCCACCTACCAGACCCGTTACAGTTTGCTCGGGCCATGGAACCCGGTGGCACCCAAACCCCTTCACTTCCGGAACTGTGTCATGAGCTGTCTCGCCAGAGGTCTCAACAGGAGGCTATCTTGGGTCACCTGCGGAACGTCAATTCCCGCTTGGACACTCTGAATCCATCACCAGCAACCACCGCTGGAGCCATGACTCATAATCCGGCAGTCCCGCTGACTCCCAATTCCGTGGTTTCCATTCCCGGTCCCCGACTTTCAGCTCCTCCTAGGTATGGAGGCGACCCTGTTATGGCTCGGGGTTTCATTAACCAGTGCACCCTGCATTTCGAACTCCTGGCACACCAGTTTAATTCTGACCGGGCCAAAATTGCCTTCATCATGTCCCATCTCACCGGAGAGGCTCTGGCCTGGCTTAATCCTCTCTGGGAGAGAGAAGATCCTCTGGTGTCAGACCTGCCTGCTTTTCTCTCGGCCTTCCGGAGGGTATTCGACGAACCTGGACGGAAGACCTCCTCTGCATCATCTCTGTTGCGTCTCCGTCAGGGAAGTCTCACCGTTGGTCAATATGCCATACGGTTCCGTACTCTAGCCTCAGAACTGGCTTGGGACAATGAAGCTCTAATTTCGGTCTTCTGGGAGGGTCTGTCCGGCCGTATTAAAGACGAACTTGCCGGTCGGGACATTCCAACCTCGCTTGATGATTTAATAAATCTTGCCAATCGGATTGATCTACGGTTCCAGGAACGAGCCAAAGAGGTCACCCGTGAAAAAAAGTTTCCTCATTTAACCCCTTCCGTTTCTCCCCAGGTGCACACTGCTGAGCCTATGCAGGTCGACCAGACCAAGATGGTCAAAGCCCGTCAGGACTCACGCCGTGCCGAGAAAAGTTGCTTCTACTGCGGCAGTAAGGAGCACTGGATCCGAACCTGTCCGGAGAGGTCGGGAAATGCCTGTGTCTAGGTTCGCTCGGAGAGGTCAATCTAGACAAAAATAAATCCTCTTCATCTCTGCTGCTCTCGGTCTCAATTCTTCTCGGTAAGAACCGTTACTTCGAGATGGCCCAACTTGATTCTGGAGCAGCTGGGAATCTCGTGTCACAGGCTCTAGTAGAGAAGTATCGCATTCCCACCAAACCTCTTGTTGAACCAGTATCTGTTGCTGCTGTGGATGGGGGTCTCCTACCTCGTCCCATCCGACTTATCACCGAAGCCATAACCCTGCAGGTGGGAATGTTGCATTCTGAGAGCATCTCATTTCATGTTCTGCCTGGACTCTCTCATGCTTTCTTACTAGGTCTGCCTTGGCTCCAAAAGCATGCACCTGTGCTTGACTGGCAGAATGGAGAGATTCTTCGCTGGGGACAGGACTGTCATAAAACGTGTCTGGTGCCTGTTCATCCCGTCTGTCCTTCTCCTACTCCTGCTAATCTACCAGGACTCCCGATTCCATATTGGTCATTTGCTGATGTCTTCAATAAAAAGGAAGCAGAGACATTACCCCCGCATAGACCATATGATTGCCCGATCGACCTGCTACCCGGTACCACGCCTCCCCGTGGGCGTATTTACCCGTTGTCCGCTGCTGAGACCAGGTCGATGTCCGAATATATCGAGGAGAACTTAGCAAAAGGATTCATCCGGAAATCTACCTCCCCAGCGGGAGCAGGTTTCTTCTTCGTAAAAAAGAAGGACGGATCTCTCCGTCCCTGTATTGACTACAGAGGCCTAAATTTGATCACGGTGAAGAATAAGTACCCTCTTCCGCTCATTCCAGAATTGTTTGATCGTCTTAGAGGGGCTAGAGTCTTCACCAAACTAGATCTTCGTGGAGCATACAACCTGGTTCGTATCCGTCGAGGAGATGAATGGAAGACGGCATTCAACACCCGGGACGGCCACTACGAGTACTTGGTGATGCCCTTTGGTCTCTGTAATGCTCCAGCAGTCTTTCAGGAGTTGGTCAATGACATCTTCCGGGACCTCCTCTACTCCTGCGTTGTGGTGTACCTTGATGACATCTTGGTCTTCTCTCCGGATCTTCAGTCTCACCGGAGGGATGTTCGTCAGGTTCTGCTCAGGCTCAGGCAGAATCACCTCTTCGCCAAATATGAGAAGTGCCTCTTTGAGCAGACATCGCTTCCGTTTCTGGGCTACATCATTTCTCAGACAGGCCTACGAATGGATCCGGAGAAATTGTCTGCCATCGAGAAGTGGCCCCGACCGGAGGGGTTGAAGGCCATTCAGCGGTTCCTGGGATTTGCCAACTATTACCGTCTCTTCATACCGCACTTCTCTTCCAGGACTGCGCCAATCTCCGCGCTCACCCGCAAGGATGCTAACCCCAAACAGTGGACGCCCGAAGCAGAGGAGGCCTTCCTTTCTCTAAAACAGGCCTTCTCTTCCGCTCCAGTGCTGCATCGCCCGGATGGCAACAAGCAGTTCTTCCTGGAGGTGGACGCTTCCTCTGCTGGAGCCGGAGCGGTACTTACCCAAAAAGCTTCATCCGGGAGGATGGTATCCTGCGGTTTCTTCTCCAAACTCTTCTCCTCCTCCGAGCGCAACTACTCCATAGGAGACCGAGAGTTATTGGCCATCAAGTTGGCATTGGAGGAGTGGCGTTACCTACTCGAAGGGGCTCTTCATCCGGTAATCATTTACATGGACCACAAGAATCTGGCATACCTCCAGCATGCCCAGAGACTTAACCCTCGCCAAGCCCGGTGGTCCTTGTTTTTTGCCCGCTTCGATTTTCTTTTGCATTTTCGCCCAGCTGACAAAAACATCAAGGCGGATGCCTTGTCTCGGTCTTTCCTGGTGTCGGATCTCGAGGAGGAACCTAAGCATATCATCGATCCCGCCAGAGTGATGCAGGTGGCTCCCGTGAGTTTAAATCGTCTCCCTCCTGGTAAGACGTTCGTATCAGAAACTGATCGGAAGAGAATCCTACATTGGGGTCATTCATCTAAACTCGCTGGCCACGCTGGTCAAAAAAAGACCCTCCAACTCATTACCCGGCATTATTGGTGGCCTACCCTGCACAAAGACGTAATAGACTTTGTTTCTGCCTGTGTTTCCTGTGCCCGCAACAAAGTTCCGAGACACCTGCCTACCGGCCGTCTTCTTCCGCTTCCTGTACCCGCTGCCCCCTGGCAGCATATAGCCATGGACTTCATTACTGATCTTCCCATCTCTGCTGGTTGTACAGTCATTTGTGTTGTGAATGGGTTTGAGATGAGTTCTGAGCAGAGGCTCCCTCTGGTGGTTACAAGCGTACTAGTGAGGATTGGGAATCAGGTGTTACTGATTGGTCTTATTTAAGGGAATCATTTTCCCATCAGGGTTGCCGGTGATCAATTGTTCTGGTCTGAATCCTTCTTTCCAGTTTCCCTTGTAGCCTGCTGTGTCGTGTCTGCATCTCCTGCTATCAGATAAGACAATTTCTTATTTTGTGTTTTTGCTATATTTTTGCATTTTGTCCTGCACTTCTGTGGGGGCCTTCTGGGTCCCCTCCGGGGCTTTTTGCCCTCTCAGTTTAGTCCAGCCACTGTGTTTTTGTACTTTTGCTTTTTGCAGTTTTTTCAGTGGCTGCTGTTTTTGTTACACCAGAGAACTAATTTAGGTGGTAGAGGTCGTGTGATCTCAGGTGATTTTGAAATTAGTATGTTGGTGTTTTTCAGGGTTTTCTGGGATTGCAGTAAGTACCCTTCCTGTCCTTTTCTATTTAGATAGTTTGGGCCCCAGCGTTTGCTCATACTATTTTCTTTCTGTGTCAGTATTTCCTCTTGTCTAACCGCCATTATATGTTTGGGGGCTTTCTATTATCTTTGGGGTTCTGCTCCGGGGCAGATAGCTTTCCTATTTCTATCTTTAGGTGTAGTTAGTTTCTCAGGCTGTGACGAGGCGTCTAGGACCATCGTAGGAACGCTCCACGGCTGCCTCTAGTTGTGGTGGTTAGTCAGGGTACTGCAATCTCATAGATTCCAACTGCTCTGGTGTATTGCCTTTTTTACCTGCACTCCTCAGCTACCGTAACATAACAGTATCACCGGCCATAAAAATTGTATGGTACTCACAGAAGGGAAAAAAAAAAAAAATATTTTGAAGGAAGAAAAGTTGTCAGAGATATTTTTCTGTTTGTTGCATTTTTTTTTTTTTTTTTTTCCCTCTGTATCTCTGGGTGCTGGGGAGGATCTTTTCTCCCAATGGAGTTTGCACAGTTGTCTGGCCGTGTGGATCAGCTTGCCACTGAGGTTCAGAGTATTGCTGCATATCTTGCTGTCATGGGTGCATCGCCACAAAGATCGTCGCGATTGCACATTCTGACTTCTCACAGCTGAGCTTCTGTTTCTTTGTTTTTTGGTAATGTGAGAGTTAATTTTTCCTAGCTCTTTGCTAAGGCTAGGTGCAGCCTCGCCCGGCTGCTTTTGATTATGTTCTAATTAGTTTCCTTTATATTTCTGCCAGTCTGGGTGTTAGAGGCCGGTGAAAGCATTCATGTAGTTCAGCAGTCTGGATCGGTTCTGAGAATATTTAAGCTAAGAGTTCATTAGTTTGTTTTTACTCTTATAGCTTATAGTTTATCTCTGAGACCTTAGGTGTTCCTACTGTGTGTGAGTGTTGTATGTAAGACTTTATTTACTTTATTCCTTCTCTTTCTTGTATGTCTTTCTGTTCATTATCCGTTACCTGTTCATTCCCTTTGGTGGTATTCAGGGTCCTTCTTAGGACTAGATTACAGTTGGCAGGGATTGATAGGAGACAGGGTTTACGCTGGTGGCCTGGACCTCTGTACCTTTAACAGTACCTCCAGGTTGAGGGATTAGTTAGGACCCCAGTTCAGGGTCAGCTTAGACCCCGGTCACCCTCTAGCCGGAGACAGCGTATAACGGATTCCGTTTTGACCCTCTGGACATTCTATCAGGTAAATCCATGTTATAATATATCTATGCGCATGTTATATAGTATGTTGCCCTTTTGATATAGATTACTGACATCTCATATATATATCTGCTATACAGCGTGACATTTTCACCGGCCTATACTAAAGATTCTCCCCAGCTATCATGGATCCAGTAGCCCAGCTGGCCCGGCAGTTGCAGGGATTGTCCATGGAGTTGGCAGACATTAAGTCCAAGGTTCTGTCCCCCCCGGAGCAAACCAGATCTGAACCTAAGGTTGCTCTCCCGGACAGGTTCACTGGTGGGCGGGACAAATTTTTTACTTTCCGGGAGGCATGTAAATTGTACTTTCGGCTGCGGCCTCGGTCATCTGGGAGTGAAGAGCAGAGGGTGGGAATTGTTATCTCGCTCTTACAAGGGGACCCTCAATCTTGGGCGTTCTCTATTCCTCCAGGCTCCCCAGATCTCCAGTCAGTGGATCGATTTTTTACTGCCCTGGGTCTGGTATATGATGATCCGGATCGAGTTTCCCTTGCTGAAACAAAGTTACGTAAAATACGGCAGGGAGATCGTCCAGCGGAGGAATATTCTTCTGAGTTCCGTAGATGGGCAACAGATACTCAGTGGAATGACCCAGCTCTTAGGAGCCAGTTTTGTCAAGGGTTGTCTGACAAATTAAAAGATGTGTTGGCTCAGTATGATTCTCCTCCATCACTGGAGGCTGCTATGGCCCTTGCTATTCGCATTGATAGACGACTTCGGGGAAGACGCGAGGTAACTCCGCCCCCCATGATGACTCCACCTACTACTAAAGTCCCTTATACTGAGGTTCCCCTGGTCTGTTCTGAGGAACCCATGCAGTTGGGAGGGACATCATTTTGTAGGAGGGAATCGGCGGTGCGCCGCAAGGCTAGAAGGTGTTTCTTTTGCGGGAGAGAGGGACATTTTGTTGGGGGTTGTCCATCCCGGACCTCTTTGACCCAAGGAGTTAACCTGGGAGTCTGTATTTCGTCCCCAAATCCCTCTCAGTTTATCGTGCCTGCGGAGGTGGTGATTGGTACTAGAACTGAGAGGATTTCTGTTTTTCTTGATAGTGGGTCCGGGCTAATCTTGTGGACGCTCGGTTTGCCCAGGTGCATGGTATGCAACTGAGTGTATTGGCCAAACCGGTCCCTATACTCTCTATTGATTCTAGACCTCTTGGTCAAGGTAGCTTGGTTCAAGCTGTTCATAACATAGATCTTCGAGTAGGGGTAATGCATAAAGAGCAATTGTCTTGTTATGTGTTGGAGGGTCTACCTACTCCTATTGTGTTGGGACTTCCTTGGTTGGCTAAACATAACCCAGTGATTGATTGGCAATCCAGAAAGATAAGCCAGTGGGGTGAATTTTGCAAGAATAACTGCATGAGCACGGTCATCGGTGCAGTTGTGCCTAGGACTTTGCCTCCTTTTCTGGAGGACTTTGGGGAGATGTTCTCAGAGAAGGGGTGTAAAGAGTTACCTCCTCATCGCGCATATGACTGCTCAATAAAGTTGCTTCCTGATGCCTTATCTCGTACTTTCCCAGGGACCGGGAGGATGGATGATCCGGTTCCTATTCCTCAGGAGGGAGTTGTGGTGTCAGCTGTATGCTCTGAGCTTGAGGGGGAGGTATTGGGGGCTCAGGGGGACGCCCCTGTGGGACTTCCAGGGAGACTGATAGTTCCAGATCAGTTAAGACTGAAGGTTACGGAGAACCGTTACAAACGGATGGCTGATAGGGGGAGAGTTTCTGGTCGAGATCTGAAGGTGAATGATCTGGTGTGGTTGTCTACCAGGAATATTAAACTTAAAGTTCCCTCCTGGAGGTTGGGTCCCAGATTCATCGGGCCGTACAGGATCAGTTCCATAATTAATCCTGTGGCATTTCGTCTGGACCTCCCTCCTACGTTTAAAATTCATAATGTGTTTCACAAGTCATTACTTAAAAAGTATGTGGCACCAGTCATACCGTCACCTCTACCTCCTCCTTCAGTGGTGGTCAATGATAACGTGGACGGACCTTTCACACAACTCACCCGGACAGACCTGGTCATGAGGGTCCGGAGGCCCCTCGTAGAAGGGGGGGTACTGTCATGGGTGCATCGCCACAAAGATCGTCGCGATTGCACATTCTGACTTCTCACAGCTGAGCTTCTGTTTCTTTGTTTTTGGTAATGTGAGAGTTAATTTTTCCTAGCTCTTTGCTAAGGCTAGGTGCAGCCTCGCCCGGCTGCTTTTGATTATGTTCTAATTAGTTTCCTTTATATTTCTGCCAGTCTGGGTGTTAGAGGCCGGTGAAAGCATTCATGTAGTTCAGCAGTCTGGATCGGTTCTGAGAATATTTAAGCTAAGAGTTCATTAGTTGTTTTTACTCTTATAGCTTATAGTTTATCTCTGAGACCTTAGGTGTTCCTACTGTGTGTGAGTGTTGTATGTAAGACTTTATTTACTTTATTCCTTCTCTTTCTTGTATGTCTTTCTGTTCATTATCCGTTACCTGTTCATTCCCTTTGGTGGTATTCAGGGTCCTTCTTAGGACTAGATTACAGTTGGCAGGGATTGATAGGAGACAGGGTTTACGCTGGTGGCCTGGACCTCTGTACCTTTAACAGTACCTCCAGGTTGAGGATTAGTTAGGACCCCAGTTCAGGGTCAGCTTAGACCCCGGTCACCCTCTAGCCGGAGACAGCGTATAACGGATTCCGTTTTGACCCTCTGGACATTCTATCAGGTAAATCCATGTTATAATATATCTATGCGCATGTTATATAGTATGTTGCCCTTTTGATATAGATTACTGACATCTCATATATATATCTGCTATACAGCGTGACACTTGCTAGGTTGCCTGTTGTGGAACCTAGGATCCCCATGCCAGATTTGTTTTCAGGGGATCGAGCTAAGTTTCAGAATTTCAAAAATAATTGTAAATTGTTTCTTGCCTTAAAATCTAAGTCCTCAGGAAACGCAGCGCAGCAGGTTCAAATTGTCATCTCTCTCCTGCGCGGCGATCCTCAGGATTGGGCTTTTTCCCTGACACCTGGGGATCCTGTTTTGAGTGATGTTGATGTATTTTTTCAGGCTTTGGGGTTATTGTACGATGAGCCTAATATCACTGATCAAGCTGAAAAAGCCTTGTTGGCATTAAATCAGGGGCTTGATGACGCTGAGTTATACTGTCAGAGATTCCGTAGGTGGGCAGTCCTGACCAAATGGAATGACGACGCTTTGGCGGCCCTTTTCCGGAAGGGTCTGTCGGATAATGTAAAGGATGTTATGGTGGGATTCCCTGTCCCCTCTGGTCTCAATGATTCTATGTCATTAGCGATTCAAATTGACAGACGTTTGCGTGAGCGGAGAAGTATGCGTGGAGTGGTGTTGCCTTGTGAGCCAGCTGCTGAGCCCATGCAGTGTGATGGAGTGGTGTCTGGGGCACAGCGTCATGAGTTTCGAAAGCGCAATGGGTTATGTTTCTACTGTGGTGATGCCTCTCATGCTATTTCAGTCTGCCCTAAGCGGGGAAGACGTTTTGCACGCTCAGTTGTCTTGGGTAGTGTTCAGACTAAGTTTTTATTAACTGTCACTCTGATATGCTCTCTGTCCTCATTTTCTGCTCAGGCTTTCGTTGATTCTGGAGCAGCTATTAACCTGATGGATTATGATTTTGCTAAACGTTGTGGATTTCCCTTGATACCCCTACAGAAGTCTATTCCCCTACTGGGGATCGATTCTACCCCTTTGGCTGAGAATAAACCCCAGTTTTCTACTCAGGTGATAATGAGGGTTGAACCTGATCACCAGGAGTGCTGCAAATTTTTGGTTCTGTATAATCTGCATGACATTATCGTGCTGGTTTCCCTTGGTTACAGTCTCATAATCCTGTTTTGGATTGGAAATCTGTGTCTGTAACCAGTTGGGGCTGCCAATGTGTTAATACCAACACTCCTGTTTTTTTCTGCCTCCCCCCAGGCTGAGGATGTTCCTGACTTTTTGTTTGATTTTTCTGATGTGTTTAGCGAAAGTAAATCTGCATCCTTACCTCCCCATAGGAGCTATGACTGCGCTATTGAATTAGTGCCAGGTAGTAAATTCCCTAAGGGTCGCCTCTTTAACTTGTCTATACCTGAACATGACGCTATGCGGTCTTATATCAAGGAATCATTGGAGAAGGGTCATATCAGACCATCCTCTTCACCCTTAGGTGCCGGTTTTTTCTTTGTGGCCAAAAAAGATGGTTCATTAAGGCCGTGTATTGATTATCGTCTCTTGAACAATATTACTGTGAAATATCAATACCCGTTACCCTTGATTTCTGACCTGTTTTCCAGGGTGAAAAACGCTACTTGGTTTACCAAGCTTGACCTCAGGGGGCGTATAACCTTATTCGCATTAAGCACGGGGATGAATGGAAGACGGCATTTAACACCCCTGAGGGCATTTTGAGTACCTTGTGATGCCCTTTGGGCTCACTAATGCTCCTTCCGTCTTCCAGTCCTTCATGAATGACATTTTCAGGGATTTTGTGGACAAGTTTCTGATTGTTTATTTGGATGATATCTTGATTTTTTCTAATGACTGGGACTCTCATGTGAAACATGTTCGAACTGTATTCCAGATTTTGAGAGAGAATGCTCTGTATGTGAAGGGATCAAAGTGTCTTTTTGGCGTACAGAAGATCTCATTTCTGGGATTCATTTTGTCCCCATCTGTTATTGAAATGGACCCGGTCAAGGTTCAGGCCATCTGTGATTGGGTCCAACCTACTTCATTAAAGGCTCTTCAGAGATTTTTGGGTTTTGCCAATTTTTATCGTAAATTTATTGGTAATTTCTCTGTTATTGTTAAACCATTAACTGATTTGACCAGAAAGGGTTCTGATGTGGTGAATTGGCCTCCTGAGGCAGTCTCTGCGTTTCAGGAACTTAAGCAGAGATTCACTTCTGCTCCTGTTCTACGGCAGCCTGATGTTTCTCTGCCATTTCAGGTGGAGGTTGATGCCTCTGAAATTGGGGCAGGTGCCGTTTTGTCCCAAAAAGATCCAGAGACCTCTAAAAGTAACCCTTGTGCCTTTTTCTCTCGAAAATTTTCTCCTACTGAACGTAATTATGACGTGGGTAATCGGGAGTTATTGGCCATGAAGTGGGCTTTTGAAGAGTGGAGACATTGGCTGGAGGGAGCCAAACATCAGGTGGTGGTCCTTACGGACCATAAGAATCTGGTCTATCTGGAATCTGCCAAGCGACTCAATCCTAGACAGGCCAGGTGGGCCTTGTTTTTCACACGTTTTAATTTTGTGGTTTCCTTTCTTCCTGGCACTAAGAATGTTAAGGCGGATGCCCTCTCGAGGAGTTTCCTTGCGGACTCTCCTGAGCTATCTGATCCCTCTGTTATTTTGAAGGAGGGTGTAGTTCTTTCCGCCATCTCGCCTAATTTGAGACTTGCTCTGGAGGGGTGTCAGGAGGATAGGCCCGAGCGCTGCCCTGTTGGAAAATTGTTTGTCCCGGACCAATGGAAAAAGAGTGTGATGTCTGAGATTCATTGTTCCGCATTGGCTGGGCATCCCGGAATTTTTGGTACCAGAGACTTGGTTAGTCGGTCCTTTTGGTGGCCTACCTTGTCTCGCGATGTCAGGGAATTTGTGCAGTCCTGCGAGACTTGCTCTCGCTCCAAGCCTTGCTCTCGCTCTAGTGGTTTGTTGATGCCATTGCCTGTGCCCAAGAGACCATGGACCCATATCTCTATGGATTTCATTTCCGATCTTCCTGTTTCTCAGAGAATGACCACCATCTGGGTAATTTGTGATAGGTTTTCCAAAATGATACATCTTGTGCCATTACCTAAGTTGCCTTCCTCCTCTGAATTGGTGCCGTTGTTCCTTCAGCACGTGGTTCGTTTACACGGCATTCCTGAGAACATTGTGTCTGACAGAGGAGTCCAGTTTGTTTCCAGATTTTGGAGGACTTTTTGTTCTAAACTGGGTGTTCAATTGTCTTTCTCCTCGGCATTTCATCCTCAGACCAATGGTCAAACTGAGAGAACAAACCAGACATTGGAGACTTATCTAAGATGCTTTGTGTCTGCTGATCAGGATGACTGGGTCCTCTTTTTGCCTTTGGCTGAGTTTGCTCTTAATAATAGGGCTAGCTCTGCCACTTTGATGTCTCCGTTTTTCTGTAATTCTGGGTTTCACCCTCGATTTTCTTCAGGACAGACGGAGGCTTCTGTCTGTCCAGGTGTTGACTCTGTTGTTGAGCGTATGCAGCAGATTTGGGACCAGGGAATGGAGAGGTTGTCCCTCTCTCAGGAGAAGGCCCAGCGGTTTGCTAACCGGCATAGGACTGATGGTCCTCGGTTTAAAGTGGGGGACTTGGTCTGGTTGTCCTCAAAGAATATTCCTATGAGAGTAGCATCTCCTAAATTTAAGCCTAGGTTCATTGGACCTTATAAGATCATGGAGATTATTAATCCTGTTTCTTTTCGTTTGCTTCTTCCAGGGACATTTAAGATCCATAACGTGTTCCACAAGTCCTTGTTGAAGAGGTTTGTTGAGCCAGTGGTTCCTGCTGCTGTGCCTCCTGACCCTGTTTTGGTTGAGGGCAATCTGGAGTATGTGGTTGAGAAAATATTGGATTCTCGTTTTTCTAGACGAAGACTCCAGTATTTGGTTAAATGGAGAGGTTATGGTCAGGAAGACAATTCTTGGGTGTTTGCTTCGGACATCCATGCTAGGAGACTTATCCGTGCGTATCATAGAACTCATCCTGACCGACCTGGTTGCTCAAATGAGGGTTCGGTGACCCCTCCTCAAGGGGGGGTACTGTTGTGAATGGGTTTGAGATGAGTTCTGAGCAGAGGCTCCCTCTGGTGGTTACAAGCGGTACTAGTGAGGATTGGGAATCAGGTGTTACTGATTGGTCTTATTTAAGGGAATCATTTTCCCATCAGGGTTGCCGGTGATCAATTGTTCTGGTCTGAATCCTTCTTTCCAGTTTCCCTTGTAGCCTGCTGTGTCGTGTCTGCATCTCCTGCTATCAGATAAGACAATTTCTTATTTTGTGTTTTTGCTATATTTTTGCATTTTGTCCTGCACTTCTGTGGGGGCCTTCTGGGTCCCCTCCGGGGCTTTTTGCCCTCTCAGTTTAGTCCAGCCACTGTGTTTTTGTACTTTTGCTTTTTGCAGTTTTTTCAGTGGCTGCTGTTTTTGTTACACCAGAGAACTAATTTAGGTGGTAGAGGTCGTGTGATCTCAGGTGATTTTGAAATTAGTATGTTGGTGTTTTTCAGGGTTTTCTGGGATTGCAGTAAGTACCCTTCCTGTCCTTTTCTATTTAGATAGTTTGGGCCCCAGCGTTTGCTCATACTATTTTCTTTCTGTGTCAGTATTTCCTCTTGTCTAACCGCCATTATATGTTTGGGGGCTTTCTATTATCTTTGGGGTTCTGCTCCGGGGCAGATAGCTTTCCTATTTCTATCTTTAGGTGTAGTTAGTTTCTCAGGCTGTGACGAGGCGTCTAGGACCATCGTAGGAACGCTCCACGGCTGCCTCTAGTTGTGGTGGTTAGTCAGGTACTGCAATCTCATAGATTCCAACTGCTCTGGTGTATTGCCTTTTTTACCTGCACTCCTCAGCTACCGTAACATAACACATTTGGGTGGTCACTGACCGCTTTTCCAAGATGGCTCACTTCATTCCTCTGCCAGGTCTTCCGTCTGCACCCGAGTTGGCTAAAGACTTTATCCGCCACATCTTACGTCTTCATGGTCTGCCTCGTCACATTGTGTCGGATCGTGGGGTTCAGTTCACCTCACGTTTCTGGAGAGCCACTTGTAAGTTGCTAGACGTCACCCTGGATTTTTCCTCCGCTTACCACCCACAGTCCAATGGACAAGTTGAACGAATAAATCAGAATTTGACCAGTTATCTTCGACACTTCGTTAATGCCCACCATTCTGACTGGGTGGAGCTCCTGCCTTGGCCGAATTCTCCTACAATAATCATGAGAGCGAATCTTCCACCAAGTCTCCGTTTTTTGTAGTCTTTGGTCAACACCCTCGGATCCCTGTCCCTGTTTCCATCTCTGTGGACAATCCAGCTGCGGAATCTCTGGTTAGAGAATTCTCCTCTATCTGGGAGAGTACCCGGTCCGCACTCATTCAGTCATCCGAGCGCATGAAAAGACATGCTGACAAAAAACGTCTGGATCCTCCTCAATTCCGTCCTGGGGACAAAGTCTGGCTTTCGTCCAAATATGTTCGACTCAAAATTCCGTCCTACAAGTTAGGTCCTCGTTCATCGGTCCTTTTGAGATCATCAGTCAGATCAACCCGGTGTCCTATAAATTGAAACTCCCGGTCAATTTGCGAATTCCTAATTCTTTTCATGTATCTCTCCTCAAACCTGTGGTTCTTAACTCTTTTTTTAAGTCTACAGGTACACCTCCTGCTCCAGTGTCTGCTGATGATGAATTTGAGGTAGAGAACATTCTGGCCACAAAAAGGGTAGGAAAAAAGACTTATTTTTTGGTGGATTGGAAGGGGTTTGGTCCTGAGGAGAGAACCTGGGAACCTCGGGAGAACATCCATGCCCCTCTCATCCTAGCTAAATTTTTTTCTGGCCTAAAAAGGGGGGGGCCTAGAGGGGGGGGTACTGTAGCGCCCGCGTCCCTGCCTGCTGCCAGACAGGGACGTCGCTCTCCTCACCTGCGCTCAGCGTCCTCAGTGCTCCCAGCCTCCTCTGCGCCTCTGGCATCCTCGGCGTCCTCCTTCCGCCCTGCTGGTCCCGCGCGCTCCTTCCCTGCTGCTGGCCTTAGGGCGCGCGCCCGCACCCTCCCCCCGCTCTTAAAGGAGCCGCGCGCATTTTCCAAATCAGTCTCCAGCCAATGCTGGTGGACTCCACCCTATATTAAGGGCTTCCTCCTTAATGGAGGTGCCCGAGCAATGTTGTTTCTGTGCAGTCTAACTCTGCTTCAGCCATCAGCTCCTGTTTCCAGTTGCCTGCCTGTTACCTGTCTGTTTGCCTGTCGGCCATCTGACTGCAGCTCTAATCCAGAGGTTCGGACATCTTCAGCAGAGATCCCCGGCTTGTGCCTGCTCACCTGGGAGCGATCATCTGCCATCCGACTGCAGCTCTATCCAGAGGTTCGGACATCATCTGCGGAGATCCCCGGCTATTGCAGAGACTCTTGCCTGCTCACCTGGGAGCGATCATCTGCCATCCGACTGCAGCTCTATCTAGAGGTTCGGACATCATCAGCAGAGATCCCCGGCTATTCCAGAGACTCTTGCCTGCTCACCTGGGAGCGATCATCTGCCATCCGACTGCAGCCTACCAGGAGGCTCCACCAGCTCAGGTCGTATATGCCTGTTTGTCTAGAGACTGCCTTGGTCACTTACCGTGACAAACCTGCCTGTCTAGAGACTGCCCTGGTCACTTGCCGTGACAACCTGCCTGCCCAGAGACTGCCCTGGTCACTTGCCGTGACAAACCTGCCTGCCCAGAGACTGCCCTGGTCACTTGCCGTGACAACCTGCCTGTCCAGAGACTGCCCTGGTCACTTGCCGTGACAACCTTCCTGTCCAGAGACTGCCCAGGTCACTTGCCGTGACAACCTGCCTGTCCAGAGACTGCCCAGGTCACTTGCCGTGACAACCTGCCTGTCCAGAGACTTCCTTGGTCACTTATTGTGACAACCTGCCTGTCCAGAGACTGCCCAGGTCACTTGCCGTGACACCTGCCTGTCCAGAGACTGCCTGGCTAATTGCCGTGATTCCCTGTCCTATTCCCGGATGCCACCCGCTCTCTTGCAAGTAAATTGTCTTGTATAATAAAGCTTAGTGGTTCCACCAACCAGACCCGTTACACACAACACATAGATATACACACATATACATATACTGTGCATAGAAACACACATACATACATACATACATACATACACAGATGTACACACATACGTAGATACACATATATATACATATACTGTACATAGATACACTCATTCATATACTGTACATACATACACACAGATGTACACACACATACATAGACATATATATATATATATACACACATACATAGATACACTCATATATACATACACACGTATATATACTATACATGCACACAAATAGATACATACACAGATGTACACACATACACAGATGTACACATACGTACGTAGATACACACATATATACACATATACATATACTGTACATAGATACACACAGATGCGCGCACACATATACCATACATACAGATACACACATACGGTACATACACACATATACATATATTGTACATACACACATATATTCTGTACATACAAACACAGACGCACACACATATACTGTACATGCTAACACACACACATGTGCATATACAAACACACATACTAATCTATAGTATCAGGTGATCAGATGAGTCCTGCAGGAGGTCTGCCACATAGTTTAAGATGAGCTGGAGAGTGCTGCAGACCACACTGTTGGGGATGGTGACACAGCAGAGAGGACTGATATCAGCCCCCTACTGCTGCGGCTGTGCTGACTCATGCAGTGAACCTCCTCCCCTGACCTCTTCTCTGTGAGGAGATACTGCTGGGAATGGAACAGTGGAGGGAGCAGAAGACACACTGTAGTCTTGCTCTTCCTCCACTGTTGTCTCCTGTGTGCTGTGCGGCCCGGCCCCCTGACTACAGGTGAACACTCACCATTGGGACGCGCCATTCAGGAGATGGCAGCCAGTGAGCGCTCTCATCAGTCTGGTGTGGAAAGCGTTCATTGGCCAGCGTCTCTCCCTGCATGACACGCCCCCTTTTTGAACTCCTGCCCTCGGCACCCAGCTCTCCCTGACTCTGGGAGCAGGAATGTGAGAGGGGCCAGATGCTGAATGAAACGGTGCCCCTCCAGTCCAGCCCGACTCGGTGGCCCCATATTCATGGCCCTTTACCAGCCTGAGAATACCAGCCCCCAGCTGTCAGCTTCAGCAAGGCTGGTTATCAAGAATAGAGGGGTCCCCACACCGTATTTTTAATTATTTAAATAATTTAAAAAAAAAACGCGTGGGCCCCCCATTTTTGACAACCAGCCTTGCTAAAGCTGACAGCTGGGGGCTGGTATTCTCAGGCTGGTAAGGGGCCATAATGATATTGACCCCCCCAGCCTAAAAATAGCAGCCTGCAATAGATGTTCCAATTCTGGAGCTTTGCCCGGCTCTTCCCACTTGCCCTGTAGCAGTGGCAAGTGGGGTTCATATTTGTGGGGTTGATGTAACCTTTGTATTGTCACATGACATAAACCACACGGCTTAGTAATGGAGAGGTGTCTATAGCAGACAGTATCCTGTGTGATACTGTCTGCTGAGCTGTGTATCTAATCCCATCATGTGTGATACTGTCTGCTGAACTATGTATCTAATCTCAGCATGTGTGATACTGTCTGCTGAGCTGTGTATCTAATCCAATCATGTGTGATACTGTCTGCTGAACTATGTATCTAATCTCAGCATGTGTGATACTGTCTGCTGAGCTGTGTATCTAATACCATCATGTGTGATACTGTCTGCTGAGTTGTGTATCTAATCCCATCATGTGTGATACTGTCTGTTGAGTTGTGTTACTGTTTAAACCGTTTAAAGGGGTTGTCCAGGCTTGGGGCACAATTCTGCCATTACTCTATGTGACTACAGACTTGTGAATCCTCACATTTTGCAGTGTGCGCGCTGTCAGGATTCTCTGGCTTCAGGAGCAGTGAATTTGCGACCGCAATATGTGATTTGTATACATGTGGTCACATGCCAACTAGACATGCGCGGGCTCACTCAATACAGGTGTATTGCGCGAAGTTGGATAAGTCTAGTCGAAATGTGGCCAGAAGTATGCTTCTTGAATGTGCATGAGTTGGTGACTGTAGGTTTAGCACCTGTTCACATTAGGTCTGTTTTTGGATAGGCATATTTGTAGTCATATAACCGCCCACTGTCAGAGACAGAAAGGCCGAACAACCACTTTAAATGTCAATCCCTGAATTAGGCTTATAAATGTTGCATCTGGTCCGGTGACCCCCACAATAAAAAAAAAGAAAAAAGAAATTAACAGAACTGGTTTCATCACATCTGTAAAAATCCAATTGATGGAAAACTAAAATGATTTAACCCACAAGGTAAATCTCGTTAAAGGGAATCTGTCACCCTAAATTGGCGGGATATTTAAATGATGGCAGTCAGGTCAGATGGGCGGTGTTTTGGGTACTTGCCTTAACATGTTGTTCGCCGCTGTCTCCATTATTTCTGGGAATTGTAGTCGTTGCCCTCCATATAACGCCTGCGCATTGCAATCTGCGGGCAAAGCATACTGCGCGTGCGCAATTCAAGATTGTAATGTGCAGGTGCGTTATATGGAGGGCAACGACTACAATTCCCAGAAATAATGGAGACAGCGGCGAACAACATGTTAAGCCAAGTACCCAAAACACCGCCCATCTGACCTGACTGCCATCATTTAAATATCCCGCCAATTTAGGGTGACAGATTCCCTTTAAAATAAAGGAAAGAAATAGAATTGTCAGAATTATCATTTTCAATATTATTCTGCTGCTTCCCCAAAGATGCGAAATAAAGCAACCAACATATTGGACAAAAAAAACCGACATCTCGTCATCACGCATGCAACATCGAAGGCTCGTCGGATGGCGACACAAATCTTTCTTTTTTTGCTAAAAATAATTTTAAAAACTGTACAATTTCAGTATCGATGTCACCGTACTGAATCATTGCTGTGTCATTTTTACCGCACGATTAATGCTGCCATAAAAATTAAATTGATATGTATATATTGTTTTTTCACCCCTTCAAGACATATGACCTATACATATGTCATAGTTTGGGTATCACACTTTGGTGTTGACTCCGCACATGACAGCTGATCTGATCAGCTGACATGTGCCCCTAACAGCTGCGGGTGGAATCGCGATCCACCCACGGCTGTTAACATGTTAAATGCTGCTGTCAATCGCCCGATCTATCAAAATCTAAAAAAAATTAATCCGATCAGTAAGCGGCATAACAAGAAAAAAATTAAAAACTGCAGAATTATGTTTTTTTGGTTCCCAGCAAAATTGCAAAAAAATGGAATAACGGGCGATCAAAACATAGTATCTATTCCAAAATTGTATCAATAGAAACGTGAGCTCGGCGCGCAATAAATAAGCGTCACCCAGCCCCAGATCCCAAAAAATGGAGACGCTACGGGTCTCAGAAAATGGCGCCATTTTATATTTTTTAAGAAACTTTGGATTTTTTTCACCACTTAAATAAAAAAAGAACCTAGACATGTTTGGTGTCTATGAACTCGTAATGACCTGGAGAATCATAATGACAGCTCAGTTTTAGCATTTAGTGAACATAGTAAAAAAAACACACAACAACCAATTGTGGAATTGCACTTTTAATTTGCAATTTCAACCCACTAGGAATTTTTTTCCGTTTTCCAGTGCATTGTATGGTAAATTCAATGGTGTCTTTCAAAAATACAACTCGTTCCGCAAAAAACAAGCCCTCACACGGCCATATTGACACAAAAAAATATAAACGTTACGTCTCTGGGAAGAAGGGGAGCGAAAAAAGGAAAACTGAAAATGGCCCGGGGTGAAGGGGTTAAAAGTTTCACCACCCCACTTTTTTTATTCAAAAAACTACAAATAATAAAAAAAACTGTATAATCACAAAGAGCATAATAAAAAGAAGCGCAAAAATGTAAAAAAAAATAGGCCCTGGAGGTTTAAAGGGATTTTCATTACTGGGAAATCTTCAATGCAGTTCTTATATAAGAGCCCAGTCACGACTTTTCGTCTTTAGTTCACGATATATTGTCATTTCCTCACATTTAATGATAAGAATATGAAATGCTATAAAAAAAAAAAAAAAAAAAAAAAAAAAAACATCTGGAGAATGCGGGCATCGATCCCGCTACCTCTCGCATGCTAAGCGAGCGCTCTACCATTTGAGCTAATTCCCCTGTCTTGTATTGCTCTGTTGCGCTTAGTAACAGGAGGGTGATCCCGGTAACCAATAGGAGCACAGCTGTTCTTGCTGGGCCTGACTGTGCGCATGCTCCAATGTGACTGGCAGCTGCGGGGGCGTGGCTTTGGTCGGTGCAGAGCGCTGTCGGGCGCTGCTCCCTCTCAGCTGTAGCTGCGCCTGGCGGAGGAGGAGGAGGATGCGAGCGGCGGAGCCCGGTGTCCATCTCTGTGACCGGGAGTAACGAGGTAGGAGCGGGCCGGTGCTCCATCCCGTGTTATGCTATATATAGCGCTGTGTGTCAGATGAGGGCTGACAATGGCTGAGTCCCGAATTGTGTCCATCCCCTGTGTATCTTATCTGGGGGCCTCAGGGCCCGTGCTGTCACATTAACCACCAGGTATATGCGCTGACCCCGCGTCACATTCACCATTCCCTGCGCCATATTGTGCCACCTGCGCCTCTATTCCACCGCGCCGTCTGAACACGCGTCAAAAGCGGCAGAAAAACTTTGTAGCATCTTGCAATACTTTGGTGCAACTTGAAAGACAGGCGTCTTGTTACCTGGAGGCGAGGGGTTAATGATGGAGGTGACGGGCGCAAGGAGGATGGCAGGACGGTCCTCCACGGTTCCCCCCGATTTGTGGTCCTTGGATACAGCGCAGAGACGGGTTTATTGCCTCCGCCGTGTATTCAGATGTGAGCGTGAATGAGGATGTGGTGTTACCGCGGGTTCCTGACGGTGGGCAGAAATGTGCTGAGCGAAGAACGCGATTTTCGGTCATTTTCTCATTTTGTGGTTTATACCACTAAGGCCTCTTTCACACTTCAGTCGTGCGACGTCAGTCAAAATCCGTCAAAATGTGAAAAAAACGGATCCGCCATTTTTTTTGGCGGATCCGTTTTTTCCCATAGACTTGCATTAGTGACGGATTTTGACGGATAGTCGTCCGTTAGGTCCGTTTTTTGACGGATCCGCCAAAAAAATTGCCGTCCGTCATTTAAAAAAAACGTCCAATGCAACGTTTTTTTTGACCGCCAAAATGGCGGACAACGGCGGATCCGCCGCATCCGCCATTTTTTTACAATGGTAGCCTATGGGCGGCGGATCCGTCGCCTCTATTGAAAACCATAGTAAAATACAGAAACTAGTGTCCGGGGTGTGTCTCTGTCTCTCTCTCTCTCTCTCTCTCTCTCTCTCTCCTCTCTCTCTCTCCTCTCTCTCTCTCTCTCTCCTCGTGAAATCTTCTTGGCGGATCCGTTTTTTTACTTTTCTGACGGATCCACCATTTTCACGGATGGGCGGACGTCACAACAACGGAAGTGTGAAAGAGGCCTAAGTCATAACGGCAGGAACGCCTGAAATGTACCCGAACGTGTGTCCCGTCCTGCTACGTTCACTGTGTCGCGGTTGTTTTTGGGTTTGCAGCTTTGTGAATGGCACAGATGGTGCAGCC
>JARQOD010000010.1:68322881-68340381 GCA_033576555.1 Oophaga sylvatica
GGTTTAAAAGGTTGTAAGTCACTTAGATGTGAACGTTTTGTTTTTCGTCTTTCTAGAACGGCAATTTAAAGGTTTTAGTATTTTTCTTTTTTAAAAAAAACTACCTTTCAAAAATCTGCACTGTGATCGCTTTTTACGACTTCGACATGACACGCAAGCCATTAAGGTGCAGCTGTGTGTCCGTACCTGCAGATATTTCAGCTGTCATAGCGAGCACAGTTGAGCGTACGGATGAGCCGATGTGCCTAGAGATGAAGTGGCCATGGTGCTCCCCTTCATTCTGATTGTTGGGGTCCCTGCAGTCGGGTCGCAGCAATTACGCAATGATGTCCTATCCTATTGAGGGGCCTAAAGGTCTCTTTGGGACATAAGGAGAATATTACTGTTAAAAATCTGTAATAATTGGGGGCCCCGTTGAATTTATGATACTGGGGGCAACAAGATTCAAGTTACACAGCAGCCTAGACCGTTATTTATTTTATTTTTTTATATAGGTTTAGCTCTAGATACCAGTAATTGCCCACCGGCTTCATTAACCTACATAAACATCTGCAGGACCCCCATTAGAAATATGTAGGTCAGACATTAAGATTCTTCACAGCTTTCTGCACTGCGTTTCGCTGTGCTTTCATGTCTTCATCCGGGGCTTTTTGTCTGAATACCTGAAAGCGGCGACTGAACAAGGCAAACTAAGTTTAAACAAAAAATGACATTTTGGCTCATGTTTGCAATTCATTTCAGGAGTGTCAATTTTCCAGGCAGGCACAAAAACCTAGTCTGCCCTCTAAGAAAGAAGCGCCAATTTTGACCTCCGCTTGTTTCATTCCACTTAACGGCTCCATCAGGAGTTCTGTCTAAATCCTCTTTTTTTTTTTTTTTTCAGGGATTCAGATGGAATCCGTGAGGGGAGTCATCAGTGTAGGGGCTAAACACAGTGTGAACAGCTTCTTGCGCCACTTAGGCCATGTTCACACGACTTTTAGGGAGTCGTTTAAGGCATACGCTCAAATGTATGTGTTAATCAAATGCTTCAGACCCATGGAACATAGAGCCGCTAAGCTTACTGATTGGCTATAGCGATGACGACGTGACATCAGCCCCGCAGACAGCGGGAGAGACTTGGTGCTGGACATAGAAAGAGGGAATAAAGAATAGGTTTTTTAACCAGAAAACTCTTTTAATTAATAAAATTTAAAAGTGTCTGTGAACCTATAATCACTTATTACCAGATTGCACGAATGTCAATTACCTCCTGGATTTTATAGTTATAGATTACTTAATAAGTCTGACCTCAGAGACTGCCGGGAATGTCAGATTACCCCTGTTATCGTACAGAAGCCTTAGCCGCGGTGTTAATCTAATGGACGTGCTGACAGTGTCCGCTGTGTCCCCCGTAATGTTATCTTGACATTTAACACAACAGTTAGAGAATTCCTTGTAAAACCTTTCCCGGCTGAACCATTATTAGCAAAAACAATATTGAGCCAAAAAAAAGGTTTCGCCTGGTGTAGGCGGCTTAACTGTCTGAAGATTGTGGGTCCCTGTGTACCGGAAAAGCCTCTAGGTAATGGGGTTCCCTGTGATCTGCTATTGGAGCTTTATATATAGACAGGATCTACTGGTGAAATAGAACCTTTATGGAGTTTATTACTCTTTGGGGATGCAAATTGCTTGTTCAGAGAGGAAGAAGGTGTGAACTCTAGTGCCACCTATTGTAAATAGCAACGCTCCCAATAGTGGCACTAGAGTTCAATTCCGTACTGAATAGGCAATTTGCATATTTAAATTCCCAGAGTCGTATGCATGGCCTATAAGTCTCCTCATTCTCACATGACAGGCCTGGCTTGTCACTCTACACAAAGGAGGAAGATTACCCCTTAAATTCTTACTCTTTGGGGGGAATTTATCACAACTGGTAATTCCTACACCACTAGTTTTTGATCATAAAAACACCCTGGATTAAGATGCTGCAGGTTTTTTTTTATTTTTAAGAGGCGTGCTTATTAGGCGCCCCATGGGCCTGAAAATAAAATGCTGATATACTTTACAGCAAGTTTCTTTCTGGCATTAATTATTGTAATTTTGTTGTAAAGCGGATATTCACACCCCTATTGCCAAACACCATTCACTTTTCTTTTTTTGGGTGCAAAAAGTCACTACATTTTTACATAATACAAATTTGGATCTAAATAATCTAAAATAAAGAAAAAAAAAAGTGTACTCCCTCTTTAAATCTCCTCCTCCTCTGGTGGTCCTCGTCCACTCCAGATGTGATGGCGGGCTACCTGATATATGGGATCAATCACTGGCCCCAGTGGTTAAGTGCAAACATTACCATTGAGGCCACTGATTAGCTGTAGCGGTGTTTCATTACTGGGACATAAGAGTGGGGACCACCGGACCATTGTCATTGGAGACTCAAGTGGTAATTATTGAATTTTTCTTTATTTTAGTAGATCGGTCCCTTCTCTTTGCCAAATTTTTAAAAATCCCAGAAAGTGCCTTTTAAAAGGTTGTCTCCATCTTGTTAAAAGGGTAAAACTGCAAAATGCTGGTCAACACAAACAACTTTGCATTTTACCTCTTATTAAAAATCTCCATTCTTAAGAATATTAAATTTGTAATTATGTAACTTACTGCTCATTACCTAAATTACTGGCCACTTCTGCAGTCTATCAGCGGTGGCCAGGCAAGGAGTGCAGCGCTTACAAGCTGGATCCGGACAGATTTATTTAGTCTCTCTGAGAGCAAATAGTATGGACCAGCCGCTCAGACATGCTGCCTACACGAACTGTCTATCTTCAGGAGCGCACTGTCACTCGGCAGTCAGGAAGCTGGGAGGAAGGGGAGCAGTGCACTCCCGAATAATGGTCATAAGATATCGCAGTTTAAGAATGTAATCAATTTATTTAATTTTTTTTAAGTTTATTTTCTGATAATACATATTCTTTAAAGAAGATCGGTCACAAAGACTTCTATTTAAAGAGGACTCGTCCGCTCTCCTACTTTGTCTGTTTTAGTAAATATGTATATTCCCCATCTTTTCTTGTAGTTGTGCGCTGTCGCTGCTTTGGTATATTATTGAAATTTATGAATACATTGATGCCATTTATCCATTTTATAGGCATATGTCCATGCACAGTCTTACGGTGTCCACACTGATTGGGGGACACCCCCCCCAACGGGACACACCCAGTTGTCAATTTATTCATCAATTTTTAGGAGAAATAGCGCAACTGAGTCACACGATGCTCATAAATTGTAATATTTTGGGAACAACATTTTCTAAATCGGACGTGTTGTCAAGGATCCTCCTTAAGTTGGGTCAAATTCAGTACAGATTGAGATTTACAGGCCGGCCGAAAGTCTTCTGCCCTAAATTCGACAGATTTGCAGACTGTTAATTTTAATATAAGGCAAGGAAAGTTTAAAAGAGATTTTTACTGCAATTCTTACATGAATTTTCAAAGACAGTACACCAGCCTCACCAGGTTGAATTTTCTACAGTTGTGCTTTTAGACTAAAATTTGTGGTGATTTGGAAATCAGAAACCAGATTTCAATGTACGTTGTGTGAAAAAGTGTGTTCCCCCTTCCTGGTTTCCTTTTTCATTTGCATGTTTGTCACACTTAAATGTTTCAGATCCCCAAACAAATGTAAATATTAGACAAAGATAACAGAAGTAAACACAAAATGAAGTTTTTAAATGAAGTCTGTATTTTTAAGGGAAAAAGAAATCTAAACCCACAGGGCCCTATGTGAAAAAGTGATTGCTCCTTCCATTAAAACATAAAATAACTGTGGTCTATCACATCTTTGGGAAGCTGAGTTCAAATTCCCTAGCCACACCCAGGCCTGATTACTGCCACACCTGTTCTCAATCAAGAAATCACTTAAATAGGACCTGCCTGACAAAGTGACGCAGACCAAAAGATCGTGAAATCTAGACATCATTCCGCGATCCAAAGGAATTCTGGAATAAATGAGAAAATATTTGGGATCTTATCAGTCTGGAAAAGGTAATCAAGCCATTTCTAAAGCTTTGAGACTCCAGCAAACCATAGTGAGAGACATTATCCACAAATGGTGTAAACATGCAACAGTGGTGAACCTTCCCAGGAGTGGCCGGCCGACCAGAATTACCCCAAAACTTGATGGTAAGTTATTTGCAAAAAAATCATACTTAAAGGAGTTGCCCAATCTCAACATAAAGTTCTATGGATTGCGTAACACCTTTTTGAAGTTGGGCATAATAGTGCGCCCACGTCGGACACCCTCCCTTTGATGTGGGCTCTGGCAGTGAGCCCACATCTTTCCCGGTACATATCAGCTGTTTTGAACAGCTGACATGTGCCTGGAACAGCCGCGGGTGGATCGCGATTAACTTGTTTAAATGCCGCTGTCAAACTCTGACAGCGGCATTTACCGCGCGCTTCCGGCCATCGGGCAGGAAATCCACCCACCGGTGACCCCCCCCCGTCACATGATCGCCGATGGGTTGGCATGATAACCGGAGACCTCTATGGTTGTCACTGCCGGCTTGCTGAGCTTTTTTTTTTTTTAACAAAGTTTGGAATTTTTTTTTCACCACTTAGATAAAAAAGAACCTTAGACATGTTTGGTGTCTACGAACTCGTAATAACCTGGAGAATCACAATGGCAGGTCAGTTTTAGTATTTAATGAACCTAGTAAAAAAGCCAAACAAAAAGAAGTGTGGGATTGCACTTTTTGTCTATTTAAAACTGTCTGCATTTTGAAATCTGTAGACAAGTTCACTTTATGAGTAGAATTTCTAAACTGAAGGCTGTAATGATCATTGGGGTGTATGGCTATCACAGCCCTTTAGAAGAATCGAGGCTTCTCCTGGCGCTTTCGTGTTTGGCAGTCTCCTCTGTAAACTGCAGAAGGGCTGTGAGCGGATGGTAATTCTCAGTGTAAGACCGCAGCCTTTACTTTGTAAAACTATAAGCATAGATAAATTTCTTTTGGTTTTTAGCAACATCCTGTTAAGGAGGAAACAGCAGCTAAATTGATGTCTCTAAGGTGTGTGCCTATGGTTTCAGAATTAACCCTTCGCAATGTAAAGGCTTTGCTTTTTTTTTTTTTTTTTTGCGTTTTCCATACTTTACATTATTATTTAGTTTTTCATTTTCAAGAATGAATATTTACCCTTTGCAGTCGATGCTTTTATTGCTTCCGATCATGTAAAATAATAATGCAAAAAAGCAACCTTGCAAATTTACCATCTCACGCTTCTTTCTGCGGAGCAGACTTGTGTCTCCCTGGTAACAGACTACAAACCACCGCTCTCCGTAGTCAGACCTGCCGGCATAAAAATCCTCGCACCTGACCAATGAGCGTTCTTCTCACTCATTGATTGATTCTCAGCCCGTGTGGTCGAGCAATCTGTAACTATGAACACTCGTTCGCTGATTATTAGCTCATCTCAATTGCTCATAATTTGCACTTTTTCGATGATAGAATATTTGTTCTCTCCATAAAGAATGTTTTAATACTTGTGTGTCAATTTTTAGCCTGTTTTCAGTATTAGTTTTCTCGCTTTCAACCACTTTACTTCCTTCCCTAGCATTTTTTTTTGTGTGGGGGGGGAGGGTAATATTCTGCAAATGATAATTTAGAGGTGTGAGCAGTTCCATCATTAAAAACTACCGTAATTAATTGCTTGGATCGCCGATCGAGATAGGAGCGCGGACTGGATAATATCCGGCGTAGATTCCCATCTCAAGTGTGGGAGCCGGTACTGCAGAATGTAATGTGATCTTTCAGTGATGGCTTCTTCCCCTGGAGACAGGAGAGCTGCCTGGTCACCGGGCCGTCCATTGATCCAGGATTGAAGGGAAGTCCTATTGATGGGGATAACTTTTTGATCGGTGGGAGTCCGACCGCTGGGGCCTGAACTGGTCAGCAGAACGGGGCCGCAGTGCGCATGCTCGAGCACCACTCCATTCATTCCCTATGGGGCTTGTGAGCGCTGCACTCAACCTTTTTTGGCAGCCCCATTGGGTATTGCTATACACATTTCCTACACTTCTGCAAAGTTTTGTAAAATTCTGGAAAATCCCTTTAAATGTGCGTGGTTAATGTGTTTCTTCTACCGCTGAGCGTGACTAGTGCGATGGTTTGGAGATCACGGCATGCACATGACGTTCTGACGCCACAGGTTTTGTGCCGCTATCTCCAATCCATGGACTAGTATAAGAAAAAAAAACTTACGTTCACGCAAAAGAAGTGAGAATTTTGCAAACAAAGGGACACGCAAAGTTCAGGATGTCGACGATTAGACATTATGATTCATTCCTGTGTTCAGAATGTACTTGGCAATGACGAGTAACCACAAAGTATGTTCTTTCCTTAATTTTAAACATAGGGAAGTCGGTGATGTACGCTTTTTTTTTTCTTTTTCGACCATTTGTTATCCTGCTTGTCCTAAGACTTAGATCCCAATTCATCATTTGGGTTTATTTGTCACTTTTTTTTTGCCAAAATTCTTCAAAATGGCACATGTGGCTGAGGAATTTTGCGCAGAATAAAAACCTTTTTTTTTTTTTTTTTGTCTTTAACCTTTTCATGTCATTTTAGGCCAAAAAAGTCTAATTTTTCCACGAAAATGTTGCAAAATTTGCCCAAAATTTCATACATAAAATCAGTCCAAGGGCAGACCGGAGTACATTTGCGCCACATTTTTGTGACTTTTTTTTTGTTAAAAAGTCGCAGTTTACCTGCTGGTATAATACACAATGCGTATTATTAAGGGGTTCATGAGAGGACCGCTTTAACCCTTTCACCGTCTTTTCCGCACATGTACGGGGAACGTAGCGTGCATTGATGGAGCGAGCTCAGGAGCTGGGCTCACTTCATATTCGACAGGTTCTGGCTGTGTTACCTGGACTATGTACAATAAATGTTGTAAAGAAGAAGAAAAAAAATTCAAATGCCAGAAATTGCCATTTTTCGCTCCTTTCACCTTCCAAAATTGAAATTAAAAAGCGATCAAGAAGTGGTATGCATCCCAGAATCGTACAAAAATTCCATCGCAGAGGGGCAAAAATGTGAAAATTGATGGAAAAAATAAAAAAGTAATTGCTTGTAGTAGAAGGGGAGGGAAAAAATCAAAACTCAAAAATGGAACTTGACCTGGCTAAGGGGGATGTATGCTACTGCTGTACTCATGCCATCAGTAAGATAAACATAAGAAAAGTAGAAACTAGCTTTATTTGGATGAAAGTTTCCTGTAAATCCAATTTTACTTTTACAAATAGTTGTTGCGTTGGCACAATGGCATCTTTTACCAAGCAAATTGCTCTGAAACGTATCCATTAGGCTAAGTGCACACGTTCAGGAATATTTGCGTTTTTTTCGCGTTTTTTCGCGGGAAAAAACGCGTCAAAAACGCATGTATTAAGCATCCTATCATTTAGAATGAATTCCGCAAATTTTGTGCACATGGTGCGTTTTTTTTCCGCAAAAAAAACGCATCGCGGAAAATCTAGCAGTATGTCCATTAATTTTGCGGATTTCTAGCGTTTTTCCCTCTTTATTATTGACCTAGAAAGTTCAGGAAAAAATCGCGGTAAAAACGCGTCAAAATCGCGCAAAACGCACCAAAACGCGCAAAATCCGCGCAAAAAACGCGCGTTTTTGCCGCTAAAAAAGTCCGGTTTTGCTCAGGAATATTCTGCAAACATTCTGCAAACGTGTGCACTTAGCCTTAAAGTCACCAGTTTTTTGCTATGTAATCTGAGAGCAGCATGATGTAGGGACAGAGACCCTGATTCCAGTGATGTGTCACTTACTCGGCTGCTTGGTGCAGTTTTGATGTAATCATTGTTTTTTTTTTCTGCAGTTGTCTGAAATCTGAGCTCTGTATAACCCCGCCCACACCACTGATTGGCTGCTTTCTGTCCACACACTGCATAGGCAGAAAGCTGCCAATCCGAGGTGTGGACGGGACTATACAGAGCTCTGCATTCAGAGAACTGGTAGATCACCTGCAGATAAAACAGTGACTTTATCAAAACTGCAGTAATGAGCCCAGTAAGTGATACATTGCTGGAATTAGCGTCTCTGTCTCTGCATCATGCTTTTCCCAGATGGGGCGGCAAAAACCTGGTGACAGATTCCCTTTTAAGGATCTGTACTTATATAGTAAAAGGTTGCATTTGTGGAGTACCATAGTTGTTTTACAAATCCATATTGACCGCTGAATTTACTATCTATAGCTCCAACAAACAATATAATGATTCTCATGGGAACAAGCCCTGTTTAAAGAATAAAAAAGCCTCCAACTTTCCGTTTTCCATTACTTAATGTTTAACCAGCCTCAAATAAGGAACTTCTGGCTTTTCTCCCATGTTCTCTTCATCTCTGTATCTAAATGTATTTGCTTTTTTTAGGCTTGTATATATTTTTAGGCAGAATTTGTTAGAAAATAGAATGTTTAAGGTCATAGTTTGTCTTCCTTGGAGAAAGAGGTTTCTCAAATTACTAAACTGAGAATTTTCCATTAAACCGACAATCTATTTTTATGGAGAGAATCTCACAGTGGTTTTTTAATACGGATGTATTTTAAAAAGGTTTTCGGCTAAACCCTGTCCATAGGATAGGGGTAACTTGCTGATCACTGTGGACCCCAGTGATCCCGAGAGCAGGACTCCCCATCTTGAATGGAGAGGAGCTGCGCATGCTTGATCTCTGCTCTATTCATTGTCTATGGGACTACTGGATAAAGTCAAGGGCCATTTTAGGCAGTCGCATTGACAATAAGTGAACCACGCACAGCTCTGCTCCATTCAAGACTGAGCTGTAAAGCCCCGATCTGGGGATCACAGCAGTCAAACCCCAATTGATCGGCAAGTTAATGAATTTGACACGTCTTACCCTAGTACTTGCTTCACTAATACTTCTGTACCAAACACCATTTATTAAGAATCTGGGCCTTGTAAGTGTATTCTCATCTTCTACTCTATGTTCGGGAGTGCACTGCTCCACCTCCTCCTGTCTTCTTGCTTACCAGTGACAGTGCACTCCTGAAGCTTGACAGATCGGATCGGCGACATGGCTTAACCATTGGCCCAGAAATGTGTACCCTGTAATATTGCAAAAAGATGAAGCTTTGCCTCTCCAGCTTCGGCGGTGCACAGGTGGAACTGGCCAGCATCAGAACAGCACTTACAAGCTCTTTGCTTTACAGCTTGTAAGTACTGATGAGCGAACGTGCTTGGGTAAGGTGTTTTCTGAGCATGCTCGAGCATTAATCCTTGCATGTTTTGTGACTGTCAAACAGCCGCGAGACATGCAGCCGCGGGGACTGGAACATATTATTCGAGCACGCAGAAGACACTCGGTTAGCACCAGAGCATGCTCAGATAACACCTTATCCCAGCATATTTGCAAAACACTACTTGCAAGCACTAAACTTCTTGTCTATGAGATCGACCACTGCTGATAGCCTGCAGAGGTGGTCGGTAACGTAAGCAGAGAGGAGTAAACTATCCTACAACTTTAAAAAATCCATTCGTTGTTGAGAATTGAGAGGATAATTAATGCGAGATAAGCTGCAGATTTGCTTGTTTTTACGAGAAATGTTCCCCATTTAAGAAGTTGAGACTTTTCATGTTAACAAATATAAATGAGAAACGATGAGTGGGAAAAAATACATTAAAAATCTGTTGGCCTGAAAGAATTGCCTAAATGATCCTGAATGAATCCTTCCATTGACTGTTACCCTCACAGAGAAGATTTTTTTTGGTTCTTTTGTGGTCTAAAAGTTTTGATTTCATTGTTCTTTTAGGGCTCTTTTGAGTTTCTTCGGAGTCCCAAGATTGTGTACATACTCACATTAGCCCGCTTCTCTTATGGACAGCAGAAAATACAGGTATGAGATTGATCTTACCAGTCGTATCGTATAAATCTTCAATATGGAGGCCTTCACATGACATTGTGGTTCAATAACGTCTTCTAGGTTGTCCAGTCGGTAAAAGTTATATTTTCCTATTTGCCATATTGTGGAAAAAATCCCACTGACAGTAGGACAGATGAACAATGAGGAGAAAGATATCACTGCTGCCAGCGGCTTATCTTCCATAATAGCAAAGTATAGGGCATGTTGAAATCCAGCATGTCCGATCCTTCTCTCCCTGGACATCTGCTGTGGCGGGAGAGGGAGCACAACCCCATAGAGATGATATAAACGGTCGGTCACAGTCTGCCCGAGTTCTGCCTTCTAAACTTCACAGGGGTTGTGATTGATGGTGTGACACAATCCACAATGAAATCTGGCACAAAATATTGCCATACCGTCCATGGGCATAAGAGGAACACATTTTTATTCCCCTAATTAAAATTAGTGATGTGTAGTGACTGTGAGTAAAGAATGCCAAGAAAGTATAACACAAACTGTATGCAAAATCTATAACAGTCCCCTAACTGGACAGGGATAAGGCACAAAGCGATGTCACAAAACAGTTCATGGATAATAAATGCCATAATGCTACTGAAAAGGGATAATAAACACAGTGATGTCACAGAACGGGGATAATAAATATTGATGTCATAGTACAGGGATAATAAGCACTGTAATTTCACAGTATAGAGAGAATACACACAGTAATCTCACAGTACAGAGAGAATACTCACAGCAATGTCACAGTACAGGGAGAATACACACCTCGATGTCACAGTAGAGGGAGCATACACACAGTGATGTCACAGTAGAGGGAGAATACACACAGCAATGTCACAGTACAGAGAGAATACACACAGCGATGTCACAGTAGAGGGAGAATACACACAGCGATGTCACAGTACAGAGAGAATACACACAGCGATGTCACAGTACAGAGAGAATACACACAGCGATGTCACAGTAGAGGGAGCATACACACAGCGATGTCACAGTAGAGGGAGAATACACACAGCAATGTCACAGTACAGAGAGAATACACACAGCGATGTCACAGTACAGAGAGAATACACACAGCGATGTCACAGTACAGGGAGAATACACAGCGATGTCACAGTACAGGTAGAATACACACAGCGATGTCACAGTACAGAGAGAATACACAGCGATGTCACAGTAGAGGGAGAATACACACAACGATGTCACAGTACAGAGAGAATACACACAGCGATGTCACAGTACAGAGAGAATACACACAGCGATGTCACAGTAGAGGGAGAATACACACAGCGATGTCACCGTACAGGGAGAATACACACAGCGATGTCACAGTGGGAGAATACACACAGTAATGTCACAGTACAGAGAGAATACACAGGGATGTCACAGTACAGGGAGAATACACACAGCTTTGTTACAGTAGAGGAGAATACACAGCTTTGTTACAGTAGAGGAGAATACACACAGCGATGTCACAGTACAGGGAGAATACACACAGCAATGTCACGGTAGAGGAGAATACACACAGCGATGTCACAGTCCAGGGAGAATACACACAGCGATGTCACACTATAGGGAGAATACACACAGCGATGTCACAGTAGAGGAGAATACACACAGCGATGTCACAGTAGAGGAGAATACACACAGCGATGTCACAGTAGAGGAGAATACACACAGCGATGTCACAGTACAGGGAGAATACACACAGTAATGTCACAGTACAGGGAGAATACACACAGCTTTGTTACAGTAGAGGAGAATACACACAGTGATGTCACAGAAGAGGGGTGATAAAATAGCATAATACAACTTAACACACAGAGACATCACAGAAAAAGATACAACATCCTAATACTAATAGTTGCAACCTCCTAGTTTTCCACTTTTCCCCGTGTGATACACATTGCTGCGAAACGTGTCCATCAGATTTCTGTGGTTTCACCATTTCTTGTAACTCGTTTCATCATGAGAATTGTATTCTGCACATTAAGCACAAACGAGATGAAAGTCGTCTGTTTATATCCCGGCCCTCTCTGATGTCCATAATGTCCTGTCACATCGGGAATCATCCCACACACATTTCTGTCCAGTGATTCATTGCGTCCATTACCCCCCTCTCCAAAGTCTGGTCCTGCTTAACCATTGATGTGTAAAGATGCTCCAGACGCCGTGAAATGTTACATTTGCATTATGAGCAGCTGGGAGTTCTGTTTGCAGAGGACCTTACTACTCCGGCATAACAATCCAATTAAAGGAATTTCTCATTAAAAAAGGACCTATTGTTTAAATCTATATTTTTTGTGTTATATATTTGTATTAATAATCTTACACTTTCACACTCGTTACTTGGGTTTTTTAGACTCATACTTTGTCTTTGAGGAAGAGTTTTCAGCAGTGTCATTATCTTCAAAGGCAGGATTCCAATGATAGGTAACACCTCCACACACAGATGTTAACACTGCACTCACCATTTACAGTAGGCGACTTCTCCCTTCACAATGACTTTTGCACACTCTCATTAGATGCCTCAATACTATAGAGTCTGTTCTTTGTAGCTATGTACATGTGTTGTTTCCTGCAACAACAGGAAGTTAGGGCTTCAAAAAGCCCTGAAGGCCAGTGTAAAAATTGCAAGATTTTTAATTTTTAATAAAGAACATTGCCAAAAATGGAAAAATAAAAATATACACGTGACCTAAAGGAGTTGCCCTCTAATGCACAACCCTTACTTAATCAAAACAATGTATACTCTCCTACCTCAGCGACGCCGTTCCAGCAATGTCAGAGCTGCTGTTTCCGGCGAATGACATGACATTGTTGTCGTGACCGCTGCAGGCATGACATATTTAAACAACAGAATATTTGGCGGAGCAGCTAGAATAAAATATGAGCAAAAATTGACCTGTACTCCTTTAAATTCCATAAAATTGATTTTCAGACGTAAGCAGGAAAAATATTAGTAGTACAATTTTCTCTGTCCCCGCTCACCAATGATCTCTACAATTCAGATGGGAAGGAGAGCTGAACCTCAATAAATTACTAAAGTGATTTCCTTGTATGTGCTTTCCTCCCTATCTGCAGCTTGTTTTGTCAGCCCTCCTTAAGAACTTAGATGCTTTCCCCACTCACCACTTTCTGATCTGTTGTGTAATTGGAGGGGGAAAGCAGAGAGAGTAGTTAGTGTTCAGGAATTAGGAGGCCAACTGTGGACACAGGGTTATGTCCAGAAATATGTGTACCTAAATGCACAATTTAAAGAGACGTGCCCATGGTAAGACACGATTCCAGACAAAAATACTGAAAAAAAAAGTTTTTTTCTGTGAGTCATCTGTTCTGGGCTTCTATGTGTCATTTCTTAGTGTCTATATATTCCAAATTCACCCGGACAAGATCTTCCATCAGAAGGAGGGACACAATGTTTGCAGTATTTAGAGGCTTGACCCCCTCCTTGAAGACACAGCATGGTAACATGTTAGACCACATCTGCTGAGCGGTTTCCAGTTTGTTTTCCACAAGCAGAAATTTAAGAAGAGACTTTTTTCTTGCGGGAGAAATGGATCCATTGTGAACGACGAAGACGAGGCTGAAGCGGTCACTTTGTCCCATTAAACATGAAAGAATGATAGCGGTCACTGCAAGGGTTAAACATCAAGAGCCAAGGATATTAAGCAAAATGTCTCTGCCGTGTGAGGATTTGGGATTCTTCATTGTGATGAATTACAGATTGGGAGAAAAAAGCGAACTTGGGAGAAGTCCAAACCACTGTGTATATTAGACATTCATACATACGTAGCAGCCCAGCGTTGGCATCGATACAAAGCATAGGCCGGCCATGATGTCATTATTTGCAGGAATGGTCTAACAGAGCATCACTTCATTTAAGAAGTCCATGCTGTTCGTCGGGGTCGGCTCTCGAAGCTTGTAGCTAGGCGTTTCCTCTGTCTGCAAGTGAAGCGAAGCCACCGTCTAATGAAAAGTTCTGCAACTCCCTGATATACTTCGTACTTGGATTTCTCAGTCTTCCGGATCTCTGCTTGCTGTCATAAATAAGAACCTTTACCGTTTGCTTTCAGGGTTGGAAACCTGTACGATTCAGTTCACGGGCATATCTTTGCAATATTTTTTCACCAATTCAAATTAATGGTAAGAAGGCTGAAAAAAACATGAAAAATGCATAAAAAAAACGTGCAGCTACACAGTGGTTTATCTGCCAAAATCCACAGCAAAAACGCTACATGTGAACATATACCCTAAATTTATTGGCGCTCTTGCAAGAGGTAAATGCAGGATAACTCCACTTCCTAAAAAGTCTTCATTAATAATTCCCTACCATTTTGCTGCTGTAGAGCTTGTGTAACTCCTTCAACTAGCTGGCTGCACAGAAAAAAGTTGTAGTTTTGTGTCATGGATGTGTCAGATGCAACAGACTGTCGCTCTGCACCTGGCTGCAGGAGTTCTCTGCATTTGGCCTTACAGACACCTCCTTAATCCTTCTGATTCTTGGACCCAGCAGTGACCTCCCTCCAGCTCTAGTTGGTGACACACCTGGGCCTGGGGGTTTATAAATCCCCAGTCTGCTGCAGAGAATCGCTGGTGATATTCACATTTTTCTCTTGTGAACGCTTGGAGCTATAGAAGTTGGCTAACTTCATCTCTGGAGCTGTTTGAAGAAGTTTGGTGGTACCTCTCTGAGTCTGCTCAAGCTAAATTAATTCCCCTTGTCTGTCTACCTTTTTATCTTTAGTTTACAGTGGGGATTGACCAGTGCTTATCCCCTCCCTATCCAGGGCCTAGCTCTAGGGATATACAGGGCTTAGGTTCCTGCTCTGCGATTAGTGAGGAACTAATTTAGGGACGGTAGGGCAGATAGGGTGTTATCAGATCTGCCTAGGGGTCTCCACTCACCCTTTACCTAGTGTCTTGGCTTCCTCCTCCTCATTCCTTCATGTTGCATTTAGTCTTCCCACACTGTGTGTGACATTTGGTGTCTGTTCACCAAAACAGACAATTCCATCAGCACTCTACTTCTGGGACTAGGCTCTCTCTGCTCTCTCCCTCCCTTCTCTTAGTGTTAGAGATGGCAACAGGGAGGAGATTTTATACAGCAGATGAGAGTGTGGAGAGTGGGGAAAGCATGTATGTTCTAAAGGAGGGCTGTCAAAATAGGCTGCAGATAGGGGGGAAAGCAGATGATCCATGAGAGCACACACAAACCTCAGTGTATATTACTAGGAGGGACATGACCATGAGAGGAAAAAGCAGAAACTCGGAACAAGCTACAAACTGCATATCAGGAGGTCTGAAAATGAATGGAGGAATGAAGATTGCAAACTGAAACTTACAAGAAAAAGAATGTAATAAGTACATAAATTGGTAACTAAAAGTATTCATGCAAATTCTGTGGGTTTACTAACCAGCAACACCAGGTAATACATGTCCTGTTTTCTTGATATATTTCTGAATGTTATATAACAAGACTATGGCTCAACTCAACAGGCCGCTCTGCTGCCGTCCTTCTGATATATAATTTGTGGTCACTGCTTGTCTTGTATTTTCCTGTTTTGATTCGAACCCCTTCTGCAAAGGCTATAATTTGAGGCCATTTTTCCCAAACTCCTCTTTTTGTAACCCAATAAAAGTTGTTTTTTTTACATAAATTGGGCTGAGACTGTAACATGTTTCATCTGAAGTAAATGGAGTGAGGTCCATTATTCTATTTTTTATTTATAGTTTACTTAGAACCCCATTTTTATTTCTTCAGGCTCCATCTTGATCCTTAGCTCTCATCTGGAATTTTATTCCTTTACTACGCTTTGCTAAAAAAAAATCACATGATGCAGAGCATCAAATGATCTGCTAGAGCAAGTGCCTTCTGGGATGACTGTGATTATCTTTCCCTCTATATTCCACTAAATAAATGACTGTTACAAGATCACCATCCAGGAAGCTGAACTCTCATTTCCATCACTGTAACTGTGTGACAGGAGCTGTGCATCATATCAGTACAATGATAAGTGTGGAGAAAGTGTGTGATGCAGTCAATGCAATTTCACAGGCGGTTTTGGTTCCAGGCATGTATTTCTCAGGGGATCGCAATCTGATCAAAATGAGGAGAATGACTTATCTGTACAGGCTGGGACATGACATTACTGGTCAAGACAATTATTATCTTCTCCAGAGCAATACTAAGAACCAAAAATTATCTCTAATTAGGAAAAGTGGCAGAAAGTGTTGTGCCCCCGAATTTCCCTCTTATCCCATACCAGGTGACTAGGTTTATTATGTATAAGATGTGATTATACTTTCTGGCTTCCACAGCTCATAGGTTACTGTAGCGAATGAGAATTGGCGCAATATTATCAGTATATGTACTTTCATAATGGGATAACATTATGGTAATTCCTCTCATATTTTTTTTTTTCCAAGGCTCTGACATGAAGAAAGACCTTGAGGCTTTAATAGCACAGGAAAGAGCCGACATAATCAGCAAATATGAGCGGGTAAGTGTTTAATAGATGCATGAGACCAGAACGCAGTCCCAAGTCCATGGCTACCAATTACCGCGCACTGTGGTTTTGCTACTATTTCAAATGTAAAGTAACATATACAGGCATTTTATCTTTTCAAGTGAGTTTGTCACTAAGATCAACCCTCCTAAGTCGTCTACGTGGGCATGTATGTCATAAGAAGCTGAATTATATAATACCTTGGTATCTTTGATATGATGTTTTATTCCAAAGAAATCCAAGTTTTTCTTAATATGTAAATTAGCTGTTAAGATCTATGGGCCGGACATAGATCTCCCCGAGAATCTGCCTCCAGAGCTTATTTGAAATGAAAGGGAGAGTTACCAATGTGAGTCATGTAGATCAGGAGAGCAGACTGTCAGTCATTACATGTCCCACACTGGTAACTCTCCCTTTTACACACTGGTAACTCTCCCTTTTATTTACAATAATCTCTGGAGGTGGATTTTCAGGGAGATCTATGTCCGGCCCATAGATCTTATGAGTTGAGCTGCAGTACTGAGAATGGCCACCATGTAGTGTATGGACCTGTGGGATTTCAGTACCTTACGCTGTGTACTTCCGCCAGCCACAGGGTCCATTAGCCAATATGGGGTTGGACCTTCATCGATCTGATTATCATGCATCATAAAGACAAGTTCAATATCTTAGTCTTGGACAACCCTTTTATCTCCAATCTTCATCACGAACTCTATGCTCCCAAGTCAGATCCTGTAGTGATTTGTCATCCTAGACCCTCAACCCCCCACAAACTGGAGGCTAGGGGGTCACATAACTGAAGGATCAGACTACACACAAGGTCTGTTTGTAGACTGTAACCACGAAGATCCAGAGACATGGCTCAGCATAGGAGCTGCATACATTGTTTTCACCGTTCTTTTTTCAGGGAAGGCAGACGGGAGCGGAGATTGACCCGTGGGAAGATGCGGATTTTGCACTGTACAAAGTTACTGACAGATTTGGATTCTTACAGTAAGTGCGACCCAGTGGTTTAATGGTATCTCCATATAGTACTTGCCCTGCCGCCCCTGTCTCTATTGGCTGCCG